>JAULUF010000052.1:31162500-31170000 GCA_031834385.1 Semotilus atromaculatus
ATAGATTAGTTAGAAAGAAAGAAAGAAAGAAAGAAAGTTAATTAAAAAGAAAAAAAGAAATATAGATTAGGTAGAAAGAAAGATAGATAGATTAGTTAGAAAGAAAGAAAGAAAGAAAGAAAGTTAATTAAAAAGAAAGAAAGAAAGATTAGTTAGAAGGATAGATTAGTTAGAAAGAAAGAAAGAAAGAAAAAAAGATTAGTAAGAAAGAAAGATAGATTAGTTAGTTAGAAAGAAAGAAAGAAAGAAAGAAATATAGATAAGTTAGAAAGAAAGATAGATTAGTTAGAAAGAAAGAAAAAAAAGATTAGTTAGAAAGAAAGAATGAAAGATAGATAGATTAGTTAGAAAAAAAGAAAGAAAAAAAGATTAGTAAGAAAGAAAGAAAGATAGATTAGTTAGAAAGAAAAAAGGAAAGAAAGATATATTAGTAAGAAAGAAAGAAAGAAAGATAGATTAGTGAGAAAGATAGATTAGTTAGAAAGAAAGAAAGAAAGATAGATTAGTTAGAAAGAAAAAGAAAGATAGATTAGTTAGAAAGAAAGATAGATTAGTTAGAAAGAAAGAAATAAATAAAGTTAATTAAAAAGAAAGAAAGATAGATAGATTAGTTAGAAAGAAAGAAAGAAAAAAAGATTAGTAAGAAAGAAAGAAAGATAGATTAGTTACAAAGAAAAAGAAAGATAGATTAGTTAGAAAGAAAGAAAGATAGATTGGTTAGAAAGAAAGAAAGAAAGAAAGTTAATTAAAAAGAAAGAAAGAAAGAAAGATTAGTTAGAAAGATAGATTAGTTAGAAAGAAAGAAAGAAAAAAATATTAGTAAGAAAGAAAGATAGATTAGTTAGAAAGAAAAAGAAAGATAGATTAGTTAGAAAGAAAGATAGATTAGTTAGAAAGAAAGAAATAAATAAAGTTAATTAAAAAGAAAGAAAGAAAGAAAGATAGATAGATTAGTTAGAAAGAAAGAAAGAAAAAAAGATTAGTAAGAAAGAAAGAAAGATAGATTAGTTACAAAGAAAAAGAAAGATAGATTAGTTAGAAAGAAAGAAAGATAGATTGGTTAGAAAGAAAGAAAGAAAGAAAGTTAATTAAAAAGAAAGAAAGAAAGAAAGATTAGTTAGAAAGATAGATTAGTTAGAAAGAAAGAAAGAAAAAAATATTAGTAAGAAAGAAAGATAGATTAGTTAGAAAGAAAGAAAGAAAGATAGATTAGTAAGAAAGAAAGAAAGATTAGTTAGAAAGAAAGAAAGATAGATTAGTTAGAAAGAAAAAGAAAGATAGATCAGTTAGAAAGAAAGAAAGATAGATTAGTTAGAAAGAAAGAAAGAAAGAAAGTTAATTAAAAAGAAAGAAAGAAAGTAAGATAGATTAGTTAGAAAGAAAGATAGATTAGAAAGAAAGAAAGATAGATTAGTTAGAAAGAAAGATAGATTAGTTAGAAAGAAAGATAGATTAGTTAGAAAGAAAGATAAATTAGTTAGAAAGAAAGATAGATTAGTTAAAAAACAAAGAAAGAGATTTGTTAGAAAGATAGATTAGTTAGAAAGATAGATTAGTTAGAAAGAAAGATAGATTAGTTAGAAAGAAAGATAACTTAGTTAGAAATAAAGAAAGATAGATTATTTAAAAAACAAAGAAAGATGGATTTGATAGAAAGAAAGATAGATTAGCTAGAAAGATAGATTAGTTAGAAAAAAAGAAAGATAGATTAGTTAGAAAGAAAGAAAGATAAATTAGTTAGAAAGTAAGATAGATTAGTTAGAAAGAAAGAAAGATTAGTTAGAAAGAAAGAAAGATTAGTTAGAAAGATAGATAGATAAGTTAGAAAGAAAGAAAGAAAGAAAGAAAGATTAGTTAGAAAGAAAGAAAGATAGATTGGTTAGAAAGAAAGAAAGATTAGTTAGAAAGAAAGATAGATAGATTAGTTAGAAAGAAAAAAGATAGATTAGTTAGAAAGAAAGAAAGTAAGAAAGAAAGAAAGAAAGATTGGTTAGAAAGAAAGATAGATTAGTTAGAAAGATAGAAAGAAAGATAGATTAGTTAGAAAGAAAGAAACATAGATTAGTTAGAAAGAAAGAAAGAAACATAGATTAGTTAGAAAGAAAGAAAGAAAGATAGATTAGTTAGAAAGAAAGAAAGATTAGTTAGTTAGAAAGAAAGAAAGATAGATTAGTTAGAAAGAAAGATAGATTAGTTAGAAAGATAGATAGATAGATTAGTTAGAAAGAAAGAAAGATAGATTAGTTAGAAAGAAAGATAGATAGATTAGTTAGAAAGAAAGATAGATTAGTTAGAAAGAAAGATAGATTAGTTAGAAAGAAAGAAAGAGATTAGTTAGAAAGAAAGATAGATAGATTAGTTAGAAAGAAAGATAGATTAGTTAGAAAGAAAGAAAGATAGATTAGTTAGAAAGAATGAAAAAAGAAAGAAAGAAAGAAAGATTGGTTAGAAAGAAAGATAGATTAGTTAGTAAGAAAGATAGATTAGTTAGAAAGAAAGAAAGATAGATTAGTTAGAAAGAAAGATAGATAGATTAGTTAGAAAGAAAGAAAGATAGATTAGTTAGAAAGAAAGAAAGATAGATTAGTTAGAAAGAAAAAAGATAGATTAGTTTGAAAGAAATAAAGAAAGATAGATTAGTTAGAAAGAAAGATAGATAGATTAGTTAGAAAGAAAGAGATTAGTTAGAAAGAAACATAGATAGATTAGTTAGAAAGAAAGAAAGATAGATTAGTTAGAAGGAAATATTAGTTAGAAAGAAAGAAAGATAGATTAGTTAGAAAGAAAGAAAGATAGATTAGTTTGAAAGAAATAAAGAAAGATAGATTAGTTAGAAAGAAAGAAAGAAAGAAAGAAAGATAGATAGATAGATAGATAGATAGATAGATAGATAGATAGATAGATAGATAGATAGATAGATAGATAGATAAGAAAGAAAGATAGATTAGTTAGAAATAAAGATATATAGATAGATTAGTTAGAAAGAAAGAAAGATAGATAGATAGATAGATAGATAGATAGATAGATAGATAGATAGATAGATAGATAGATAGGTAGATAGATAGATAGATAGATAAGAAAGAAAGATAGATTAGTTAGAAAGAAAGATAGATTAGTTAGAAAGAAAGAAAGATAGATTAGTTAGAAAGAAAGAAAGATAGATTAGTTAGAAAGAAAGAAAGATAGATTAGTTAGAAAGAAAAAAAGATAGATTAGTTAGAAAGAAAGAGATTAGTTAGAAAGAAAGAAAGAGATTAGTTAGAAAGAAAGAGATTAGTTAGAAAGAAAGATAGATAGATTAGTTAGAAAGAAAGATAGATAGATTAGTTAGAAAGAAACATAGATAGATTAGTTAGAAAGAAAGAAAGATAGATTAGTTAGAAGGAAATATTAGTTAGAAAGAAAGATTAGTTAGAAAGAAAGAAAGATAGATTAGTTTAGAAATAAAGAGATTAGTTAGAAAGAAAGAAAGATAGATTAGTTAGAAAGGAAGAAAGATAGATTAGTTAGAAAGGAAGAAAGATCAGATAGATAGATAGATAGATAGATAGATAGATAGATAGATAGATAGATAAGTTAGAAAGAGATAGATAGATAGATAGATAGATAGATAGATAGATAGATAGATAGATAGATAGATAGATAGATAGATAGATAGAGTTCATAAGTACATATAGAATGGGAGTTTAATTGAGTCCAAGGCTTTAGGGAATTTAGATTTGAGTTTATTTGGTGTAGACTACTGGGCCACCGTAGTCTTGGCTCATTTTGAACTGTTACAATGAAAGTCAATGGGATTTTTATGATTTTTAATATTAATTTTTAAGAAATCTGAAAGTCAAATCAGTCTGAAAAGATATAGCACACTAAGTCAGAACAGTTTGAAGGTCTGACCCGAGTTTGGAGTTTGTAGAGTTAAAGCTCTAGGACGAGTTAGAGTTTAAATTTTAGAGTCAGAAGAATAATAATAACTAGAAAAAGTTCGTCGAGACAAACTTTAAGTTGGCTTGTGAAAGTTTGGACCGATAAGTTTGAAGAAGTTTAAAGTTTAATTAGTTTATAGTTTAGTAAGAAAGAAAGAAAGATTGATTAGTAAGAAAGAAAGAAAGATAGATTAGTTAGAAAGAATGAAAGAAAGATAGATTAGTAAGAAAGAAAGAAAGATAGATTAGTAAGAAAGAAAGAAAGAAAAAAATAGTAAGAAAGAAAGAAAGATAGATTAGTTAGAAAGAAAAAAAGATTAGTAAGAAAGAAAGATAGATTAGTTAGAAAGAAAGAAAGAAAGAAAGAAAGAAAGAAAGATGGATTAGTTAGAAAGAAAGAAAGAAAGATTAGTTAGAAAGAAAGAAAGAAAGAAAGAAAGAAAGATTAGTTAGAAAGAAAGAAGGAAAGAAAGATAGATTAGTAAGAAAGAAAGAAAGATAGATTAGTTAGAAAGAAAGAAGGAAAGAAAGATAGATTAGTAAGAAAGAAAGAAAGATAGATTAGTAAGAAAGAAAGATTGATTAGTAAGAAAGAAAGAAAGATAGATTAGTTAGAAAGAAAGAAAGAAAAAAGATTAGTAAGACAGAAAGAAAGATAGATTAGTTAGAAAGAAAGAAGAAAAAAAGATTAGTAAGAAAGAAAAAAAGATTAGTAAGAAAGAAAGATAGATTAGTTAGAAAGAATGAAAGAAAGATAGATTAGTAAGAAAGAAAGAAATATAGATTAGTAAGAAAGAAAGAAAGAAAAAATAGTAAGAAAGAAAGAAAGATAGATTAGTTAGAAAGAAAGAAAGAAAAAAAGATTAGTAAGAAAGAAAGAAAGATAGATTAGTTAGAAAGAAAGAAAGAAAGATAGATTAGTTAGAAAGAAAAAAGGATTAGTAAGAAAGAAAGAAAGATAGATTAGTTAGAAAGAAAGAAAGAAAGATAGATTAGTTAGAAAGAAAAAAAGAAAAAAGATTAGTAAGAAAGAAAGAAAGATAGATTAGTTAGAAAGAAAGAAGGAAAGAAAGATAGATTAGTAAGAAAGAAAGAAAGATAGATTAGTAAGAAAGAAAGATTGATTAGTAAGAAAGAAAGAAAGACAGATTAGTTAGAAAGAAAGAAAGAAAAAAAAGATTAGTAAGACAGAAAGAAAGATAGATTAGTTAGAAAGAAAGAAAAAAAGATTAGTAAGAAAGAAAAAAAGATTAGTAAGAAAGAAAGATAGATTAGTTAGAAAGAATGAAAGATAGATTAGTAAGAAAGAAAGATAGATTAGTAAGAAAGAAAGAAAGAAAAAAAATAGTAAGAAAGAAAGAAAGATAGATTAGTTAGAAAGAAAGAAAGAAAAAAAAGATTAGTAAGAAAGAAAGAAAGATAGATTAGTTAGAAAGAAAGATAGATTAGTTAGAAAGAAAAAAAGATTAGTAAGAAAGAAAGAAAGATAGATTAGTTAGAAAGAAAGAAGGAAAGAAAGATAGATTAGTAAGAAAGAAAGAAAGATAGATTAGTAAGAAAGAAAGATTGATTAGTAAGAAAGAAAGAAAGATAGATTAGTTAGAAAGAAAGAAGGAAAGAAAGATAGATTAGTAAGAAAGAAAGAAAGATAGATTAGTAAGAAAGAAAGATTGATTAGTAAGAAAGAAAGAAAGATAGATTAGTTAGAAAGAAAGAAAGAAAAAAGATTAGTAAGAAAGAAAGAAAGAAAGAAAGAAAAAAAGATTAGTAAGAAAGAAAGATCGATTAGTTAGAAAGAAAGAAAGAAAGAAAAAAGATTAGTAAGAAAGAAAGATAGATTAGTAAGAAAGAAAAAAAGATTAGTAAGAAAGACACACTAACTCGTTCACACACACACACACACGCACGCACAGACACGCTCACTAACACACACTAACTCGTTCACACACACACACTCTTTCTCTTACGTTCACACACACACACACAAACACACACACACACACTAATTCGTTCACACACACACTCTCTCTTTCACACACACACACACACACACACACACGCACAGACACGCTCACTAACACACACTAACTCGTTCACACACACACACTCTTTCTTTTACACACACACACACGCACAGACACGCTCACTAACACACACACACTCAAGCACACACACACACACACACAGACACACGCACACACTCTTTCTCACACACACACGCACATACACGCTCACTAACACACACACACACTCACTCATTCACACACACACACACACACACGCTCACTAACACACACGCACACACACACACACACACACACACGCACATACACATACACACTTTCTTTCACACACACACACACACACACACACACACTCACTCACGCACATACACACACACTCTTTCTCTCACACACACACGTACATACACGCTCACTAACTCACACACACAGACACGATCACTAACTCGTCCACACACACACACTTTCTCTTTCATACACACACATACACGTTCACTAACACACACACACACACACACACACACACACGCACATACTCACACACACACACACACACTAACTCTTTCATACACACACATACACGTTCACTAACACAAACACACACACACACGCACAAACACGCTCACTAACACACACACACACACACACTAACTCGTTCACACACACTCTTTCTCTTACACACACACACACACACGCACATACACGCTCACTAACACACACACTCAAGCACACACACAGACACACAGACACGCTCACTAACACACACACACACAAACACACACACACTAATTCGTTCACACACACACACACTCTCTCTTTCACACACACACACACACACACACACACACGCACAGACACGCTCACTAACACACACTAACTCGTTCACACACACACACTCTCTCACACACACACACACACACACACACACACGCGCACAGACACGCTCACTAACACACACACACACACACACACACAGACACACACTCTTTCTCACACAAACACACGCACATACACGCTCACTAACACACACACACACACACTCACTCATTCACACACACGCTCACTAACACACACGCACACACACACACACACACACACACACTCACGCACATACACACACACACACTTTCTTTCACACACACACACACACACACACACACACACTCACTCACGCACATACACACACACACTTTCTTTCACACACACACGCACAGACACGCTCACTAACACACACACAAACACACACTAACTCGTTCACACACACACTCTTTCTCTTACACACACACGCACAGACACGCTCACTAACTCACACACACACACAGACACGCTCACTAACACACACACACACACGCACAGACACGCTCACTAACACACACACACACACACTAACTCGCTCTCACACACTCACTAACTCACTCACACACACACACACACACACACACACACAAACTCGCTCACACACACACAGACTCACACACACTCACTAACTCTCTCACACACACACACACACACACACACGCAGACATGCTCACTAACTCACACACACGCACAGACAT
>JAULUF010000052.1:31175000-31187500 GCA_031834385.1 Semotilus atromaculatus
TCAGTTAGAAAGAAAGAAAGATAGATTAGTTAGAAAGAAAGAAAGAAAGAAAGTTAATTAAAAAGAAAGAAAGAAAGTAAGATAGATTAGTTAGAAAGAAAGATAGATTAGAAAGAAAGAAAGATAGATTAGTTAGAAAGAAAGATAGATTAGTTAGAAAGAAAGATAGATTAGTTAGAAAGAAAGATAAATTAGTTAGAAAGAAAGATAGATTAGTTAAAAAACAAAGAAAGAGATTTGTTAGAAAGATAGATTAGTTAGAAAGATAGATTAGTTAGAAAGAAAGATAGATTAGTTAGAAAGAAAGATAACTTAGTTAGAAATAAAGAAAGATAGATTATTTAAAAAACAAAGAAAGATGGATTTGATAGAAAGAAAGATAGATTAGCTAGAAAGATAGATTAGTTAGAAAAAAAGAAAGATAGATTAGTTAGAAAGAAAGAAAGATAAATTAGTTAGAAAGTAAGATAGATTAGTTAGAAAGAAAGAAAGATTAGTTAGAAAGAAAGAAAGATTAGTTAGAAAGATAGATAGATAAGTTAGAAAGAAAGAAAGAAAGAAAGAAAGATTAGTTAGAAAGAAAGAAAGATAGATTGGTTAGAAAGAAAGAAAGATTAGTTAGAAAGAAAGATAGATAGATTAGTTAGAAAGAAAAAAGATAGATTAGTTAGAAAGAAAGAAAGTAAGAAAGAAAGAAAGAAAGATTGGTTAGAAAGAAAGATAGATTAGTTAGAAAGATAGAAAGAAAGATAGATTAGTTAGAAAGAAAGAAACATAGATTAGTTAGAAAGAAAGAAAGAAACATAGATTAGTTAGAAAGAAAGAAAGAAAGATAGATTAGTTAGAAAGAAAGAAAGATTAGTTAGTTAGAAAGAAAGAAAGATAGATTAGTTAGAAAGAAAGATAGATTAGTTAGAAAGATAGATAGATAGATTAGTTAGAAAGAAAGAAAGATAGATTAGTTAGAAAGAAAGATAGATAGATTAGTTAGAAAGAAAGATAGATTAGTTAGAAAGAAAGATAGATTAGTTAGAAAGAAAGAAAGAGATTAGTTAGAAAGAAAGATAGATAGATTAGTTAGAAAGAAAGATAGATTAGTTAGAAAGAAAGAAAGATAGATTAGTTAGAAAGAATGAAAAAAGAAAGAAAGAAAGAAAGATTGGTTAGAAAGAAAGATAGATTAGTTAGTAAGAAAGATAGATTAGTTAGAAAGAAAGAAAGATAGATTAGTTAGAAAGAAAGATAGATAGATTAGTTAGAAAGAAAGAAAGATAGATTAGTTAGAAAGAAAGAAAGATAGATTAGTTAGAAAGAAAAAAGATAGATTAGTTTGAAAGAAATAAAGAAAGATAGATTAGTTAGAAAGAAAGATAGATAGATTAGTTAGAAAGAAAGAGATTAGTTAGAAAGAAACATAGATAGATTAGTTAGAAAGAAAGAAAGATAGATTAGTTAGAAGGAAATATTAGTTAGAAAGAAAGAAAGATAGATTAGTTAGAAAGAAAGAAAGATAGATTAGTTTGAAAGAAATAAAGAAAGATAGATTAGTTAGAAAGAAAGAAAGAAAGAAAGAAAGATAGATAGATAGATAGATAGATAGATAGATAGATAGATAGATAGATAGATAGATAGATAGATAAGAAAGAAAGATAGATTAGTTAGAAATAAAGATATATAGATAGATTAGTTAGAAAGAAAGAAAGATAGATAGATAGATAGATAGATAGATAGATAGATAGATAGATAGATAGATAGATAGATAGATAGATAGATAGATAGATAAGAAAGAAAGATAGATTAGTTAGAAAGAAAGATAGATTAGTTAGAAAGAAAGAAAGATAGATTAGTTAGAAAGAAAGAAAGATAGATTAGTTAGAAAGAAAGAAAGATAGATTAGTTAGAAAGAAAAAAAGATAGATTAGTTAGAAAGAAAGAGATTAGTTAGAAAGAAAGAAAGAGATTAGTTAGAAAGAAAGAGATTAGTTAGAAAGAAAGATAGATAGATTAGTTAGAAAGAAAGATAGATAGATTAGTTAGAAAGAAACATAGATAGATTAGTTAGAAAGAAAGAAAGATAGATTAGTTAGAAGGAAATATTAGTTAGAAAGAAAGATTAGTTAGAAAGAAAGAAAGATAGATTAGTTTAGAAATAAAGAGATTAGTTAGAAAGAAAGAAAGATAGATTAGTTAGAAAGGAAGAAAGATAGATTAGTTAGAAAGGAAGAAAGATCAGATAGATAGATAGATAGATAGATAGATAGATAGATAGATAGATAGATAAGTTAGAAAGAGATAGATAGATAGATAGATAGATAGATAGATAGATAGATAGATAGATAGATAGATAGATAGATAGATAGATAGATAGATAGATAGATAGAGTTCATAAGTACATATAGAATGGGAGTTTAATTGAGTCCAAGGCTTTAGGGAATTTAGATTTGAGTTTATTTGGTGTAGACTACTGGGCCACCGTAGTCTTGGCTCATTTTGAACTGTTACAATGAAAGTCAATGGGATTTTTATGATTTTTAATATTAATTTTTAAGAAATCTGAAAGTCAAATCAGTCTGAAAAGATATAGCACACTAAGTCAGAACAGTTTGAAGGTCTGACCCGAGTTTGGAGTTTGTAGAGTTAAAGCTCTAGGACGAGTTAGAGTTTAAATTTTAGAGTCAGAAGAATAATAATAATAATAATAAGTTTAAATAGGATTTCAGTAAGTTGGCTTTCTCAAGCCAACTTAACTAGAAAAAGTTCGTCGAGACAAACTTTAAGTTGGCTTGTGAAAGTTTGGACCAATAAGTTTGAAGAAGTTTAAAGAAGTTTAAAGTTTAATTAGTTTATAGTTTAGTAAGAAAGAAAGAAAGATAGATTAGTTAGAAAGAAAGAAAAAAAGATTAGTAAGAAAGAAAGAAAGATAGATTAGTTAGAAAGAAAGAAAGAAAGATAGATTAGTTAGAAAGAAAGATAGATTAGTAAGAAAGAAAGAAAGAAAGAAATATAGATAAGTTAGAAAGAAAGAAAGAAAAAAAGATTAGTTAGAAAGAAAGAAAGAAAGATAGATTAGTTAGAAAAAAGAAAGAAAAAAAGATTAGTAAGAAAGAAAGAAAGATAGATTAGTTAGAAAGAAAGAAAGAGATTAGTTAGAAAGAAAGATAGATTAGTAAGAAAGAAAGAAAGAAAGAAATATAGATAAGTTAGAAAGAAAGAAAGATAGATTAGTTAGAAAGAAAGAAAGAAAAAAAGATTAGTAAGAAAGAAAGAAAGAAAGATAAATTAGTAAGAAAGAAAGAAAGATTGATTAGTAAGAAAGATAGAAAGATAGATAGATTAGTTAGAAAGAAAGAAAAAAAGGTTAGTGAGAAAGAAAGAAAGAAAGAAAGATAGATTAGTTAGAAAGAAAGAAAGAAAGAAAGATTAGTTAGAAAGAAAAAAGGAAAGAAAGATAGATTAGTAAGAAAGAAAGAAAGAAAGATAAATTAGTTAGAAAGAAAGAAAGATTGATTAGTAAGAAAGATAGAAAGATAGATAGATTAGTTAGAAAGAAAGAAAGAAAAAGAGATTAGTGAGAAAGAAAGATAGATTAGTTAGAAAGAAAGAAAGAAAGAAAGTTAATTAAAAAGAAAGAAAGAAAGATAGATTAGGTAGAAAGAAAGATAGAAAGATAGATAGATTAGTTAGAAAGAAAAAGAAAGATAGTTTTTATTTAGAAAGAAAGAAAGATAGATTAGTTAGAAAGAAAGAAAGAAAGAAAGAAAGAAAGAAAGAAAGTTAATTAAAAAGAAAGAAAGAAAGATAGATTAGGTAGAAAGAAAGATAGAAAGATAGATAGATAGATTAGTTAGAAAGAAAGAAAGAAAGTTAATTAAAGAGAAAGAAAGAAAGATTAGTTAGAAAGATAGATTAGTTAGAAAGAAAGAAAGAAAAAAAGATTAGTAAGAAAGAAAGATAGATTAGTTAGAAAGAAAGAAAGAAAGAAAGAAAGAAAGAAAGAAAGAAAGAAAGAGAAAGAAAGAAAGAAATATAGATAAGTTAGAAAGAAAGAAAGATAGATTAGTTAGAAAGAAAGAAAGATGGATTAGTTAGAAAGAAAGAAAAAAGATTAGTTAGAAAGAAAGAAAGAAAGATAGATTAGTTAGAAAGAAAGAAAGAAAGAAAGAGATTAGTTAGAAAGAAAAAGAAAGATAGATTAGTTAGAAAGAAAGAAAGATAGATTAGTTAGAAAGAAAGAAAGAAAGAAAGAAAGTTAATTAAAAAGAAAGAAAGATTAGTTAGAAAGATAGATTAGTTAGAAAGAAAGAAAGAAAAAAAGATTAGTAAGAAAGAAAGAAAGAAAGAAAGATAGATTAGTTAGAAAGAAAGAAAAAAAGATTAGTTAGAAAGAAAGAAACATAGATTAGTTAGAAAAAAGAAAGAAAAAAAGATTAGTAAGAAAGAAAGATAGATTAGTTAGAAAGAAAGAAAGATTAGTTAGTAAGAAAAAGAAAGATAGATTAGTTAGAAAGAAAGAAAGATAAATTAGTTAGAAAGAAAGAAAGAAAGAAAGAAAGAAAGAAAGTTAATTAAAAAGAAAGAAAGAAAGATAGATTAGGTAGAAAGAAAGATAGAAAGATAGATAGATTAGTTAGAAAGAAAGAAAGAAAGTTAATTAAAAAGAAAGAAAGAAAGATTAGTTAGAAAGATAGATTAGTTAGAAAGAAAGAAAGAAAAAAAGATTAGTAAGAAAGAAAGATAGATTAGTTAGAAAGAAAGAAAGAAAGAAAGAAAGAAAGAAAGAAAGAAAGAAAGAGAAAGAAAGAAATATAGATAAGTTAGAAAGAAAGAAAGATAGATTAGTTAGAAAGAAAGAAAGATGGATTAGTTAGAAAGAAAGAAAAAAGATTAGTTAGAAAGAAAGAAAGAACGATAGATTAGTTAGAAAGAAAAAAGGAAAGAAAGATAGATTAGTAAGAAAGAAAGGAAGAAAGATAGATTAGTGAGATAGATAGATTAGTTAGAAAGAAAGAAAGAAAAAAGATTAGTGAGAAAGAAAGATAGATTAGTTAGAGAGAAAGAAAGATGGATTAGTTAGAAAGAAAGAAAAAAAGATTAGTAAGAAAGAAAGAAAGATAGATTAGTTAGAAAGAAAAAAGGAAAGAAAGATAGATTAGTAAGAAAGAAAGGAAGAAAGATAGATTAGTGAGATAGATAGATTAGTTAGAAAGAAAGAAAGAAAAAAGATTAGTGAGAAAGAAAGATAGATTAGTTAGAAAGAAAGAGATTAGTTAGAAAGAAAAAGAAAGATAGATTAGTTAGAAAGAAAGAAAGATAGATTAGTTAGAAAGAAAGAAAGAAAGAAAGAAAGTTAATTAAAAAGAAAAAAAGAAATATAGATTAGGTAGAAAGAAAGATAGATAGATTAGTTAGAAAGAAAGAAAGAAAGAAAGAAAGTTAATTAAAAAGAAAGAAAGAAAGATTAGTTAGAAGGATAGATTAGTTAGAAAGAAAGAAAGAAAGAAAAAAAGATTAGTAAGAAAGAAAGATAGATTAGTTAGTTAGAAAGAAAGAAAGAAAGAAAGAAATATAGATAAGTTAGAAAGAAAGATAGATTAGTTAGAAAGAAAGAAAAAAAAGATTAGTTAGAAAGAAAGAATGAAAGATAGATAGATTAGTTAGAAAAAAAGAAAGAAAAAAAGATTAGTAAGAAAGAAAGAAAGATAGATTAGTTAGAAAGAAAAAAGGAAAGAAAGATATATTAGTAAGAAAGAAAGAAAGAAAGATAGATTAGTGAGAAAGATAGATTAGTTAGAAAGAAAGAAAGAAAGATAGATTAGTTAGAAAGAAAAAGAAAGATAGATTAGTTAGAAAGAAAGATAGATTAGTTAGAAAGAAAGAAATAAATAAAGTTAATTAAAAAGAAAGAAAGATAGATAGATTAGTTAGAAAGAAAGAAAGAAAAAAAGATTAGTAAGAAAGAAAGAAAGATAGATTAGTTACAAAGAAAAAGAAAGATAGATTAGTTAGAAAGAAAGAAAGATAGATTGGTTAGAAAGAAAGAAAGAAAGAAAGTTAATTAAAAAGAAAGAAAGAAAGAAAGATTAGTTAGAAAGATAGATTAGTTAGAAAGAAAGAAAGAAAAAAATATTAGTAAGAAAGAAAGATAGATTAGTTAGAAAGAAAAAGAAAGATAGATTAGTTAGAAAGAAAGATAGATTAGTTAGAAAGAAAGAAATAAATAAAGTTAATTAAAAAGAAAGAAAGAAAGAAAGATAGATAGATTAGTTAGAAAGAAAGAAAGAAAAAAAGATTAGTAAGAAAGAAAGAAAGATAGATTAGTTACAAAGAAAAAGAAAGATAGATTAGTTAGAAAGAAAGAAAGATAGATTGGTTAGAAAGAAAGAAAGAAAGAAAGTTAATTAAAAAGAAAGAAAGAAAGAAAGATTAGTTAGAAAGATAGATTAGTTAGAAAGAAAGAAAGAAAAAAATATTAGTAAGAAAGAAAGATAGATTAGTTAGAAAGAAAGAAAGAAAGATAGATTAGTAAGAAAGAAAGAAAGATTAGTTAGAAAGAAAGAAAGATAGATTAGTTAGAAAGAAAAAGAAAGATAGATCAGTTAGAAAGAAAGAAAGATAGATTAGTTAGAAAGAAAGAAAGAAAGAAAGTTAATTAAAAAGAAAGAAAGAAAGTAAGATAGATTAGTTAGAAAGAAAGATAGATTAGAAAGAAAGAAAGATAGATTAGTTAGAAAGAAAGATAGATTAGTTAGAAAGAAAGATAGATTAGTTAGAAAGAAAGATAAATTAGTTAGAAAGAAAGATAGATTAGTTAAAAAACAAAGAAAGAGATTTGTTAGAAAGATAGATTAGTTAGAAAGATAGATTAGTTAGAAAGAAAGATAGATTAGTTAGAAAGAAAGATAACTTAGTTAGAAATAAAGAAAGATAGATTATTTAAAAAACAAAGAAAGATGGATTTGATAGAAAGAAAGATAGATTAGCTAGAAAGATAGATTAGTTAGAAAAAAAGAAAGATAGATTAGTTAGAAAGAAAGAAAGATAAATTAGTTAGAAAGTAAGATAGATTAGTTAGAAAGAAAGAAAGATTAGTTAGAAAGAAAGAAAGATTAGTTAGAAAGATAGATAGATAAGTTAGAAAGAAAGAAAGAAAGAAAGAAAGATTAGTTAGAAAGAAAGAAAGATAGATTGGTTAGAAAGAAAGAAAGATTAGTTAGAAAGAAAGATAGATAGATTAGTTAGAAAGAAAAAAGATAGATTAGTTAGAAAGAAAGAAAGTAAGAAAGAAAGAAAGAAAGATTGGTTAGAAAGAAAGATAGATTAGTTAGAAAGATAGAAAGAAAGATAGATTAGTTAGAAAGAAAGAAACATAGATTAGTTAGAAAGAAAGAAAGAAACATAGATTAGTTAGAAAGAAAGAAAGAAAGATAGATTAGTTAGAAAGAAAGAAAGATTAGTTAGTTAGAAAGAAAGAAAGATAGATTAGTTAGAAAGAAAGATAGATTAGTTAGAAAGATAGATAGATAGATTAGTTAGAAAGAAAGAAAGATAGATTAGTTAGAAAGAAAGATAGATAGATTAGTTAGAAAGAAAGATAGATTAGTTAGAAAGAAAGATAGATTAGTTAGAAAGAAAGAAAGAGATTAGTTAGAAAGAAAGATAGATAGATTAGTTAGAAAGAAAGATAGATTAGTTAGAAAGAAAGAAAGATAGATTAGTTAGAAAGAATGAAAAAAGAAAGAAAGAAAGAAAGATTGGTTAGAAAGAAAGATAGATTAGTTAGTAAGAAAGATAGATTAGTTAGAAAGAAAGAAAGATAGATTAGTTAGAAAGAAAGATAGATAGATTAGTTAGAAAGAAAGAAAGATAGATTAGTTAGAAAGAAAGAAAGATAGATTAGTTAGAAAGAAAAAAGATAGATTAGTTTGAAAGAAATAAAGAAAGATAGATTAGTTAGAAAGAAAGATAGATAGATTAGTTAGAAAGAAAGAGATTAGTTAGAAAGAAACATAGATAGATTAGTTAGAAAGAAAGAAAGATAGATTAGTTAGAAGGAAATATTAGTTAGAAAGAAAGAAAGATAGATTAGTTAGAAAGAAAGAAAGATAGATTAGTTTGAAAGAAATAAAGAAAGATAGATTAGTTAGAAAGAAAGAAAGAAAGAAAGAAAGATAGATAGATAGATAGATAGATAGATAGATAGATAGATAGATAGATAGATAGATAGATAGATAGATAGATAAGAAAGAAAGATAGATTAGTTAGAAATAAAGATATATAGATAGATTAGTTAGAAAGAAAGAAAGATAGATAGATAGATAGATAGATAGATAGATAGATAGATAGATAGATAGATAGATAGATAGATAGATAGATAGATAGATAGATAAGAAAGAAAGATAGATTAGTTAGAAAGAAAGATAGATTAGTTAGAAAGAAAGAAAGATAGATTAGTTAGAAAGAAAGAAAGATAGATTAGTTAGAAAGAAAGAAAGATAGATTAGTTAGAAAGAAAAAAAGATAGATTAGTTAGAAAGAAAGAGATTAGTTAGAAAGAAAGAAAGAGATTAGTTAGAAAGAAAGAGATTAGTTAGAAAGAAAGATAGATAGATTAGTTAGAAAGAAAGATAGATAGATTAGTTAGAAAGAAACATAGATAGATTAGTTAGAAAGAAAGAAAGATAGATTAGTTAGAAGGAAATATTAGTTAGAAAGAAAGATTAGTTAGAAAGAAAGAAAGATAGATTAGTTTAGAAATAAAGAGATTAGTTAGAAAGAAAGAAAGATAGATTAGTTAGAAAGGAAGAAAGATAGATTAGTTAGAAAGGAAGAAAGATCAGATAGATAGATAGATAGATAGATAGATAGATAGATAGATAGATAGATAGATAAGTTAGAAAGAGATAGATAGATAGATAGATAGATAGATAGATAGATAGATAGATAGATAGATAGATAGATAGATAGATAGATAGATAGAGTTCATAAGTACATATAGAATGGGAGTTTAATTGAGTCCAAGGCTTTAGGGAATTTAGATTTGAGTTTATTTGGTGTAGACTACTGGGCCACCGTAGTCTTGGCTCATTTTGAACTGTTACAATGAAAGTCAATGGGATTTTTATGATTTTTAATATTAATTTTTAAGAAATCTGAAAGTCAAATCAGTCTGAAAAGATATAGCACACTAAGTCAGAACAGTTTGAAGGTCTGACCCGAGTTTGGAGTTTGTAGAGTTAAAGCTCTAGGACGAGTTAGAGTTTAAATTTTAGAGTCAGAAGAATAATAATAATAATAATAAGTTTAAATAGGATTTCAGTAAGTTGGCTTTCTCAAGCCAACTTAATAATAAGTTTAAATAGGATTTCAGTAAGTTGGCTTTCTCAAGCCAACTTAATAATAAGTTTAAATAGGATTTCAGTAAGTTGGCTTTCTCAAGCCAACTTAATAATAATAACTAGAAAAAGTTCGTCGAGACAAACTTTAAGTTGGCTTGTGAAAGTTTGTACCGCAAAGTTTGAAGTAGTTTGAAGTTTAAAGTAGTTTGAAGTTTAAAGTAGTTTGAAGTTTAAAGTAGTTTGAAGTTTAAAGTAGTTTATAGTTTAAAGTAGTTTAAAGTTTAAATTAGTTTAAAGTAGTTTATAGTTTAAAGTAGTTTAAAGTTTAACTTAGTTTAAAGTTTAAAGTAGTTTCTAGTTTAAATTAGTTTAAAGTTTAAAGTTTAACTTAGTTTAAAGTGTAAAATAGTTTAAAGTAATTTAAAGTAAAGTCGCTAGGGTGTTTCTAGTGGGTTGCTAAGGTGTTATAGGTGGTTGCTAGGGTATTCTAAGGTATTTTGGGTGGCTGCGAGGGTGTTTTGGGTGGTTGCCAAGGTTTTCTAAGGTATTTTGGGTGGTTGCTAGGGTGTTGTGAGGTATTTTGGGTGGTTGCTATGGTGTTGCTAGGGTGTTCTAAGGTATTTTGGGTGGTTGCTAGGGTGTTCTAATGTATTTTGGGTGGTTGCTAGGGTGTTCTGGGTGGTTTCTATGGTGTTCTAAGGTATATTGGGTGGTTGCTAGGGTGTTGCTAGGGTGTTCTAAGGTATTTTGGGTGGTTGCTAGGGTGTTCTGAGGTATTTTGGGGGGTTGCTATGGTGTTGCTATGGTGTTCTAAGGTATTTTGGGTGGTTGCTAGGGTGTTGCTAGGGTGTTCTAAGGTATTTTGGGTGGTTGCTAGGGTGTTGCTAGGGTGTTCTAAGGTATTTTTGTTGGTTGCTAGGGTGTTCTGTGTGGTTGCTAGGGTGTTCTAAGGTATTTTGGGTGGTTGCTAAGGTGTTGCTAGGGTGTTCTGAGGTATTTTGGGTGGTTGCTATGGTGTTGCTAGGGTGTTCTAAGGTATTTTGGGTGGTTGCTATGGTGTTGCTAGGGTGTTCTAAGGTATTTTGGGTGGTTGCTATGGTGTTGCTAGGGTGTTCTAAGGTATTTTGGGTGGTTGCTAGGGTGTTGCTAGGGTGTTCTAATGTATTTTGGGTGGTTGCTAGGGTGTTCTGGGTGGTTGCTAGGGTGTTCTAAGGTATTTTGGTTGGTTGCTATGGTGTTGCTAGGGTGTTCTAAGGTATTTTGGGTGGTTGCTAGGGTGTTGCTAGGGTGTTCTAAGGTATTTTGGGTGGTTGCTATGGTGTTGCTAGGGTGTTCTAAGGTATTTTGGGTGGTTGCTAGGGTGTTGCTAGGATGTTCTAAGGTATTTTGGTTGGTTACTATGGTGTTGCTAGGGTGTTCTAAGGTATTTTGGGTGGTTGCTAGGGTGTTGCTAGGGTGTTCTAAGGTATTTTGGTTGGTTGCTAGGGTGTTGCTAGGGTGTTCTAAGGTATTTTGGGTGGTTGCTATGGTGTTGCTAGGGTGTTCTAAGGTATTTTGGTTGGTTGCTATGGTGTTGCTAGGGTGTTCTAAGGTATTTTGGGTGGTTGCTAGGGTGTTGCTAGGGTGTTCTAAGGTATTTTGGTTGGTTGCTAGGGTGTTGCTAGGGTGTTCTAAGGTATTTTGGGTGGTTGCTAGGGTGTTGCTAGGGTGTTCTAAGGTATTTTGGTTGGTTGCTATGGTGTTGCTAGGGTGTTCTAAGGTATTTTGGGTGGTTGCTAGGGTGTTGCTAGGGTGTTCTAAGGTATTTTGGGTGGTTGCTATGGTGTTGCTAGGGTGTTCTAAGGTAATTTGGTTGGTTGCTATGGTGTTGCTAGGGTGTTCTAAGGTATTTTGGGTGGTTGCTAGGGTGTTGCTAGGATGTTCTAAGGTATTTTGGTTGGTTACTATGGTGTTGCTAGGGTGTTCTAAGGTATTTTGGGTGGTTGCTAGGGTGTTGCTAGGGTGTTCTAAGGTATTTTGGTTGGTTGCTAGGGTGTTGCTAGGGTGTTCTAAGGTATTTTGGGTGGTTGCTAGGGTGTTGCTAGGGGGTTCTAAGGCATTTTGGGTGGTTGCTAGGGTGTTGCTAGGGTGTTCTAAGGTATTTTGGTTGGTTGCTAGGGTGTTGCTAGGGTGTTCTAAGGTATTTTGGGTGGTTGCTAGGGTGTTGCTAGGGGGTTCTAAGGCATTTTGGGTGGTTGCTAGGGTGTTGCTAGGGTGTTCTGAGGTATTTTGGGTGGTTGCTATGGTGTTGCTACGGTGTTCTAAGGTATTTTGGGTGGTTGCTAGGGTGTTGCTAGGGTGTTCTAAGGTATTTTGGGTGGTTGCTATGGTGTTGCTAGGGTGTTCTAAGGTATTTTGGTTGGTTGCTATGGTGTTGCTAGGGTGTTCTAAGGTATTTTGGTATACACGCACACACACTAACTCGTTTACACACACACTTTCTCTTTCACACACACGCACAGACACGCTCACTAACTCACACACACATACACACTCACGCACACACACTCACTCACACACACACTCTTTCTCTCACACACACACACACACAGTCACACACACAGACTCGCTCACACACTCACTCACTTACACACTCAGAGTTTATATGAGTTTAGAGTTTATAAGTTTGAATGAAGTAAATTTAGTCATTTGAAGATTAAATTAGTTTAAAGTTTAAATTAGTTTAAAGTTTAAATTAGTTTAAAGTTTAAATTAGTTTAAAGTTTAAATTAGTTTAAAGTTTAAATTAGTTTGAAGATTAAAGTTTAAATTAGTTTGAAGTTTAATTTAGTTTGAAGTTTAAAATAGTTTGAAGTTGATAGATAGACGAGTTTCAATGAGTCTCAATGGCTCATATAGTATATAGAATGGCAGTTTGATTTAGTCTAGGGTTTCAAGGGATTTTGATTTGAATTTTTGACAGTTGGGGAGTTTGAAAATCTGAAAATTCCGCAATGTTAAGTCAATGGGAGTTTTTCCGAGTTTTGATCGTCATTTTTAGGAAAACCGTAAGTCCGATCAGTTAGAAAAGAAATAGCATACCGAGTCAGAACAGTTTGAGTGTCTGAGCCGAGTTTGGAGTATGTGGAGTTAAAGCTCTAGGACGAGTTTGAATTGTAAATTTTT
>JAULUF010000052.1:31192500-31200000 GCA_031834385.1 Semotilus atromaculatus
GAAAGATAGATTAGTTAGAAAGAAAGAAAAAAGATTAGTAAGAAAGAAAGAAAGATTAGTAAGAAAGAAAGATAGATTAGTTAGAAAGAAAGAAAGAAAAAAGATTAGTAAGAAAGAAAGAAAAAAAGATTAGTAAGAAAGAAAGAAAGATAGATTAGTAAGAAAGAAAGAAAGAAAAAAAGATTAGCAAGAAAGAAAGAAAGAAAGATAGATTAGTTAGAAAGAAAGAAAAAAAAGATTAGTAAGAAAGAAAGAAAGAAAGAAAAAAAGATTAGTAAGAAAGAAAGATAGATTAGTTAGAAAGAAAGAAAAAAAAGATTAGTAAGAAAGAAAGAAAGAAAAAAAGATTAGTAAGAAAGAAAGATAGATTAGTTAGAAAGAAAGAAAAAAGATTAGTAAGAAAGAAAGAAAAAAAGATTAGTAAGAAAGAAAGAAAGATAGATTAGTTAGAAAGAAAGAAAGAAAAAAAGATTAGCAAGAAAGAAAGAAAGAAAGATAGATTAGTTAGAAAGAAAGAAAAAAAAGATTAGTAAGAAAGAAAGAAAGAAAGAAAAAAAGATTAGTAAGAAAGAAAGAAAAAAAGATTAGTAAGAAAGAAAGATAGATTAGTAAGAAAGAAAGAAAGAAAAAAAGATTAGCAAGAAAGAAAGAAAGATAGATTAGTTAGAAAGAAAGAAAAAAAAGATTAGTAAGAAAGAAAGAAAGAAAAAAAGATTAGTAAGAAAGAAAGATAGATTAGTTAAAAAGAAAGAAAGAAAAAAGATTAGTAAGAAAGAAAGAAAAAAGATTAGCAAGAAAGAAAGAAAGAAAGATAGATTAGTTAGAAAGAAAGAAAAAAAAGATTAGTAAGAAAGAAAGAAAGAAAGAAAAAAAGATTAGTAAGAAAGAAAGATAGATTAGTTAGAAAGAAAGAAAAAAGATTAGTAAGAAAGAAAGAAAAAAAGATTAGTAAGAAAGAAAGAAAGATAGATTAGTAAGAAAGAAAGAAAAAAAGATTAGTAAGAAAGAAAGAAGGATAGATTAGTAAGAAAGAAAGAAAGAAAAAAGATTAGCAAGAAAGAAAGAAAGAAAGATAGATTAGTTAGAAAGAAAGAAAAAAAAGATTAGTTAGAAAGAAAGAAAGAAAGAAAAAAAGATTAGTAAGAAAGAAAGAAAGAAAGAAAAAAAGATTAGTAAGAAAGAAAGATAGATTAGTTAGAAAGAAAGAAAAAAGATTAGTAAGAAAGAAAGAAAAAAAGATTAGTAAGAAAGAAAGATAGATTAGTAAGAAAGAAAGAAAAAAGATTAGAAAGAAAGAAAGATAGATTAGTAAGAAAGAAAGAAAGAAAAAAAGATTAGCAAGAAAGAAAGAAAGATAGATTAGTTAGAAAGAAAGAAAAAAAAGATTAGTAAGAAAGAAAGAAAGATAGATTAGTAAGAAAGAAAGATAGATTAGTTAGAAAGAAAGAAAGAAAAAAGATTAGTAAGAAAGAAAGAAAAAAAGATTAGTAAGAAAGAAAGAAAGAAAACAAGATTAGTAAGAAAGAAAGAAAGATAGATTAGTTAGAAAGAAAGAAAGAAAAAAAGATTAGTAAGAAAGAAAGATAGATTAGTAAGAAAGAAAGATAGAAAAAAAGATTAGTAAGAAAGAAAGAAAGATAGATTAGTAAGACAGAAAGAAAGAAAAAAAGATTAGTAAGAATGAAAGAAAGATAGATTAGTAAGAAAGAAAGAAAGATAGATTAGTAAGAAAGAAAGAAAGAAAAAAAGATTAGTAAGAATGAAAGAAAGATAGATTAGTAAGAAAGAAAGAAAGATAGATTAGTAAGAAAGAAAGAAAGAAAAAGATTAGTAAGAAAGAAAGAAAGATAGATTAGTAAGAAAGAAAGAAAGAAAAAAGATTAGCAAGAAAGAAAGAAAGAAAGATAGATTAGTTAGAAAGAAAGATAGATAGATTAGTTAGAAAGAAAGATAGATTAGTTAGAATGAAAGAAAGATAGAGTAGTTAGAAAGAAAGAAAGATAGATTAGTTAGAAAGAAAGAGATTAGTTAGAAAGAAAGAAAGAGATTAGTTAGAAAGAAAGAGATTAGTTAGAAAGAAAGATAGATAGATTAGTTAGAAAGAAAGAGATTAGTTAGAAAGAAAGATAGATAGATTATTTAGAAAGAAACATAGATAGATTAGTTAGAAAGAAAGATAGATTAGTTAGAAAGAAACATAGATAGATTAGTTAGAAAGAAATAAAGAAATAAAGATAGATTAGTTTGAAAGAAATAAAGAAAGATAGATTAGTTAGAAAGAAAAAAAGATAGATTAGTTAGAAAGAAATAAAGAAATAAAGATAGATTAGTTAGAAAGAAAGAAAGATAGATTAGTTAGAAAGAAAGAAAGATAGATTAGTTAGAAAGAAAAAAGATAGATTAGTTTGAAAGAAATAAAGAAAGATAGATTAGTTAGAAAGAAAGATAGATAGATTAGTTAGAAAGAAAGAGATTAGTTAGAAAGAAACATAGATAGATTAGTTAGAAAGAAAGAAAGATAGATTAGTTAGAAGGAAATATTAGTTAGAAAGAAAGAAAGATAGATTAGTTAGAAAGAAAGAAAGATAGATTAGTTTGAAAGAAATAAAGAAAGATAGATTAGTTAGAAAGAAAGAAAGAAAGAAAGAAAGATAGATAGATAGATAGATAGATAGATAGATAGATAGATAGATAGATAGATAGATAGATAGATAGATAGATAGATAAGAAAGAAAGATAGATTAGTTAGAAATAAAGATATATAGATAGATTAGTTAGAAAGAAAGAAAGATAGATAGATAGATAGATAGATAGATAGATAGATAGATAGATAGATAGATAGATAGATAGATAGATAGATAGATAGATAAGAAAGAAAGATAGATTAGTTAGAAAGAAAGATAGATTAGTTAGAAAGAAAGAAAGATAGATTAGTTAGAAAGAAAGAAAGATAGATTAGTTAGAAAGAAAGAAAGATAGATTAGTTAGAAAGAAAAAAAGATAGATTAGTTAGAAAGAAAGAGATTAGTTAGAAAGAAAGAAAGAGATTAGTTAGAAAGAAAGAGATTAGTTAGAAAGAAAGATAGATAGATTAGTTAGAAAGAAAGATAGATAGATTAGTTAGAAAGAAACATAGATAGATTAGTTAGAAAGAAAGAAAGATAGATTAGTTAGAAGGAAATATTAGTTAGAAAGAAAGATTAGTTAGAAAGAAAGAAAGATAGATTAGTTTAGAAATAAAGAGATTAGTTAGAAAGAAAGAAAGATAGATTAGTTAGAAAGGAAGAAAGATAGATTAGTTAGAAAGGAAGAAAGATCAGATAGATAGATAGATAGATAGATAGATAGATAGATAGATAGATAGATAAGTTAGAAAGAGATAGATAGATAGATAGATAGATAGATAGATAGATAGATAGATAGATAGATAGATAGATAGATAGATAGAGTTCATAAGTACATATAGAATGGGAGTTTAATTGAGTCCAAGGCTTTAGGGAATTTAGATTTGAGTTTATTTGGTGTAGACTACTGGGCCACCGTAGTCTTGGCTCATTTTGAACTGTTACAATGAAAGTCAATGGGATTTTTATGATTTTTAATATTAATTTTTAAGAAATCTGAAAGTCAAATCAGTCTGAAAAGATATAGCACACTAAGTCAGAACAGTTTGAAGGTCTGACCCGAGTTTGGAGTTTGTAGAGTTAAAGCTCTAGGACGAGTTAGAGTTTAAATTTTAGAGTCAGAAGAATAATAATAATAATAATAAGTTTAAATAGGATTTCAGTAAGTTGGCTTTCTCAAGCCAACTTAATAATAATAACTAGAAAAAGTTCGTCGAGACAAACTTTAAGTTGGCTTGTGAAAGTTTGTACCGCAAAGTTTGAAGTAGTTTGAAGTTTAAAGTAGTTTGAAGTTTAAAGTAGTTTGAAGTTTAAAGTAGTTTGAAGTTTAAAGTAGTTTATAGTTTAAAGTAGTTTAAAGTTTAAATTAGTTTAAAGTAGTTTATAGTTTAAAGTAGTTTAAAGTTTAACTTAGTTTAAAGTTTAAAGTAGTTTCTAGTTTAAATTAGTTTAAAGTTTAAAGTTTAACTTAGTTTAAAGTGTAAAATAGTTTAAAGTAATTTAAAGTAAAGTCGCTAGGGTGTTTCTAGTGGGTTGCTAAGGTGTTATAGGTGGTTGCTAGGGTATTCTAAGGTATTTTGGGTGGCTGCGAGGGTGTTTTGGGTGGTTGCCAAGGTTTTCTAAGGTATTTTGGGTGGTTGCTAGGGTGTTGTGAGGTATTTTGGGTGGTTGCTATGGTGTTGCTAGGGTGTTCTAAGGTATTTTGGGTGGTTGCTAGGGTGTTCTAATGTATTTTGGGTGGTTGCTAGGGTGTTCTGGGTGGTTTCTATGGTGTTCTAAGGTATATTGGGTGGTTGCTAGGGTGTTGCTAGGGTGTTCTAAGGTATTTTGGGTGGTTGCTAGGGTGTTCTGAGGTATTTTGGGGGGTTGCTATGGTGTTGCTATGGTGTTCTAAGGTATTTTGGGTGGTTGCTAGGGTGTTGCTAGGGTGTTCTAAGGTATTTTGGGTGGTTGCTAGGGTGTTGCTAGGGTGTTCTAAGGTATTTTTGTTGGTTGCTAGGGTGTTCTGTGTGGTTGCTAGGGTGTTCTAAGGTATTTTGGGTGGTTGCTAAGGTGTTGCTAGGGTGTTCTGAGGTATTTTGGGTGGTTGCTATGGTGTTGCTAGGGTGTTCTAAGGTATTTTGGGTGGTTGCTATGGTGTTGCTAGGGTGTTCTAAGGTATTTTGGGTGGTTGCTATGGTGTTGCTAGGGTGTTCTAAGGTATTTTGGGTGGTTGCTAGGGTGTTGCTAGGGTGTTCTAATGTATTTTGGGTGGTTGCTAGGGTGTTCTGGGTGGTTGCTAGGGTGTTCTAAGGTATTTTGGTTGGTTGCTATGGTGTTGCTAGGGTGTTCTAAGGTATTTTGGGTGGTTGCTAGGGTGTTGCTAGGGTGTTCTAAGGTATTTTGGGTGGTTGCTATGGTGTTGCTAGGGTGTTCTAAGGTATTTTGGGTGGTTGCTAGGGTGTTGCTAGGATGTTCTAAGGTATTTTGGTTGGTTACTATGGTGTTGCTAGGGTGTTCTAAGGTATTTTGGGTGGTTGCTAGGGTGTTGCTAGGGTGTTCTAAGGTATTTTGGTTGGTTGCTAGGGTGTTGCTAGGGTGTTCTAAGGTATTTTGGGTGGTTGCTATGGTGTTGCTAGGGTGTTCTAAGGTATTTTGGTTGGTTGCTATGGTGTTGCTAGGGTGTTCTAAGGTATTTTGGGTGGTTGCTAGGGTGTTGCTAGGGTGTTCTAAGGTATTTTGGTTGGTTGCTAGGGTGTTGCTAGGGTGTTCTAAGGTATTTTGGGTGGTTGCTAGGGTGTTGCTAGGGTGTTCTAAGGTATTTTGGTTGGTTGCTATGGTGTTGCTAGGGTGTTCTAAGGTATTTTGGGTGGTTGCTAGGGTGTTGCTAGGGTGTTCTAAGGTATTTTGGGTGGTTGCTATGGTGTTGCTAGGGTGTTCTAAGGTAATTTGGTTGGTTGCTATGGTGTTGCTAGGGTGTTCTAAGGTATTTTGGGTGGTTGCTAGGGTGTTGCTAGGATGTTCTAAGGTATTTTGGTTGGTTACTATGGTGTTGCTAGGGTGTTCTAAGGTATTTTGGGTGGTTGCTAGGGTGTTGCTAGGGTGTTCTAAGGTATTTTGGTTGGTTGCTAGGGTGTTGCTAGGGTGTTCTAAGGTATTTTGGGTGGTTGCTAGGGTGTTGCTAGGGGGTTCTAAGGCATTTTGGGTGGTTGCTAGGGTGTTGCTAGGGTGTTCTAAGGTATTTTGGTTGGTTGCTAGGGTGTTGCTAGGGTGTTCTAAGGTATTTTGGGTGGTTGCTAGGGTGTTGCTAGGGGGTTCTAAGGCATTTTGGGTGGTTGCTAGGGTGTTGCTAGGGTGTTCTGAGGTATTTTGGGTGGTTGCTATGGTGTTGCTACGGTGTTCTAAGGTATTTTGGGTGGTTGCTAGGGTGTTGCTAGGGTGTTCTAAGGTATTTTGGGTGGTTGCTATGGTGTTGCTAGGGTGTTCTAAGGTATTTTGGTTGGTTGCTATGGTGTTGCTAGGGTGTTCTAAGGTATTTTGGTATACACGCACACACACTAACTCGTTTACACACACACTTTCTCTTTCACACACACGCACAGACACGCTCACTAACTCACACACACATACACACTCACGCACACACACTCACTCACACACACACTCTTTCTCTCACACACACACACACACAGTCACACACACAGACTCGCTCACACACTCACTCACTTACACACTCAGAGTTTATATGAGTTTAGAGTTTATAAGTTTGAATGAAGTAAATTTAGTCATTTGAAGATTAAATTAGTTTAAAGTTTAAATTAGTTTAAAGTTTAAATTAGTTTAAAGTTTAAATTAGTTTAAAGTTTAAATTAGTTTAAAGTTTAAATTAGTTTGAAGATTAAAGTTTAAATTAGTTTGAAGTTTAATTTAGTTTGAAGTTTAAAATAGTTTGAAGTTGATAGATAGACGAGTTTCAATGAGTCTCAATGGCTCATATAGTATATAGAATGGCAGTTTGATTTAGTCTAGGGTTTCAAGGGATTTTGATTTGAATTTTTGACAGTTGGGGAGTTTGAAAATCTGAAAATTCCGCAATGTTAAGTCAATGGGAGTTTTTCCGAGTTTTGATCGTCATTTTTAGGAAAACCGTAAGTCCGATCAGTTAGAAAAGAAATAGCATACCGAGTCAGAACAGTTTGAGTGTCTGAGCCGAGTTTGGAGTATGTGGAGTTAAAGCTCTAGGACGAGTTTGAATTGTAAATTTTTAGTAAGAAGAATAATAATAATAATAATAATAAGTTTAAATAGGATTTCAGTAAGTTGGCTCTCACAAGCCAACTTAATAATAAGTTTAAATAGGATTTCAGTAAGTTGGCTCTCCAAGCCAACTTAATAATAATAATAAGTTTAAATAGGATTTCAGTAAGTTGGCTCTCCAAGCCAACTTAACTAGAAAAAGTTCGTCGAGACAAACTTTAAGTTGGCTTGTGAAAGTTTGGACCAGAAAGTTTGAAGAAGTTTAAAGTAGTTTGAAGTTGAAAGTAGTTTCTAGTTTAAATTAGTTTAAAGTTTAAAGTAGTTTGTAGTTTAAAGATTAGCTTAGTTTAAATAAGTTTAAAGTTTAAATTAGTTTAAAGTTTAATTAGTTTGAAGTTGTTTATAGTTTAAAGTAGTTTAACTTAGTTTAAAGTAGTTTTAAAGTAGTTTATATTTTAAAGTATTTTAAACTTTAACTTAGTTTAAAGTTTAAAGTAGTTTTAAAGTAGTTTGTAGTTTAAAGTTGAACTAATTCTAAGTAGTTTAAAGTTGCGAGGGTGTTTCTAGTGGGTTGCTAAGGTGTTATGGGTGGTTGTTAGGGTGTTCTGGGTGGATGCTAGGGTGTTGCTAGGGCGTTGCT
>JAULUF010000052.1:31225000-31237500 GCA_031834385.1 Semotilus atromaculatus
TTGAAGTTTAAATTAGTTTAAAGTTTAAATTAGTTTGAAGATTAAAGTTTAAATTAGTTTGAAGTTTAATTTAGTTTGAAGTTTAAAATAGTTTGAAGTTGATAGACGAGTTTCAATGAGTCTCAATGGCTCATATAGTATATAGAATGGCAGTTTGATTTAGTCTAGGGTTTCAAGGGATTTTGATTTGAATTTTTGACAGTTGGGGAGTTTGAAAATCTGAAAATTCCGCAATGTTAAGTCAATGGGAGTTTTTCCGAGTTTTGATCGTCATTTTTAGGAAAACCGTAAGTCCGATCAGTTAGAAAAGAAATAGCATACCGAGTCAGAACAGTTTGAGTGTCTGAGCCGAGTTTGGAGTATGTGGAGTTAAAGCTCTAGGAGGAGTTCGAGTTGTAAATTTTTGAGTAAGAAGAATAATAATAATAATAATAATAATAATAATAAGTTTAAATAGGATTTCAGTAAGTTGGCTCTCACAAGCCAACTTAATAATAATAATAATAATAATAATAAGTTTAAATAGGATTTCAGTAAGTTGGCTCTCACAAGCCAACTTAATAATAAGTTTAAGTACAATATCAGTAAGTTGGCTATCACTAGCCAACTTAATAATAATAAGTTTAAATAGGATTTCAGTAAGTTGGCTCTCCAAGCCAACTTAATAATAATAAGTTTAAATAGGATTTCAGTAAGTTGGCTCTCACAAGCCAACTTAATAATAATAATAATAAGTTTAAATAGGATTTCAGTAAGTTGGCTCTCACAAGCCAACTTAATAATAAGTTTAAATAGGATTTCAGTAAGTTGGCTCTCACAAGCCAACTTAACTAGAAAAAGTTCGTCGAGACAAACTTTAAGTTGGCTTGTGAAAGTTTGGACCAATAAGTTTGAAGAAGTTTAAAGAAGTTTAAAGTTTAATTAGTTTATAGTTTAGTAAGAAAGAAAGAAAGATAGATTAGTTAAAAAGAAAGAAAAAAAGATTAGTAAGAAAGAAAGAAAGATAGATTAGTTAGAAAGAAAGAAAGAAAGAAAGAAAGATAGATAGATTAGTTAGAAAGAAAGATAGATTAGTAAGAAATAAAGAAAGAAAGAAATATAGATAAGTTAGAAAGAAATATAGATAAGTTAGAAAGAAAGATAGATTAGTTAGAAAGAAAGAAAGAAAGTTAATTAAAAAGAAAGAAAGAAAGATAGATTAGGTAGAAAGAAAGATAGAAAGATAGATAGATTAGTTAGAAAGAAAGAAAGAAAGATAGATAGATTAGTTAGAAAGAAAGAAAAAAAGATTAGTTAGTTAGAAAGAAAGAAAGATATATTAGTTAGAAAAAAAGAAAGAAAAAAAGATTAGTAAGAAAGAAAGAAAGATAGATTAGTTAGAAAGAAAAAAGGAAAGAAAGATAGATTAGTAAGAAAGAAAGAAAGATAAATTAGTAAGAAAGAAAAAAGATTGATTAGTAAGAAAGATAGAAAGATAGATAGCTTAGTTAGAAAGAAAGAAAAAAAGATTAGTGAGAAAGAAAGATAGATTAGTTAGAAAGAAAGAAAGAAAGAGATTAGTTAGAAAGAAAAAGAAAGATAGATTAGTTAGAAAGAAAGAAAGATAGATTAGTTAGAAAGAAAGAAAGAAAGTTAATTAAAAAGAAAGAAAGAAAGATAGATTAGGTAGAAAGAAAGATAGAAAGATAGATAGATTAGTTAGAAAGAAAGAAAGAAAGATAGATAGATTAGTTAGAAAGAAAGAAAAAAAGATTAGTTAGAAAGAAAGAAAGAAAGATAGATTAGTTAGAAAAAAGAAAGAAAAAAGATTAGTAAGAAAGAAAGAAAGATAGATTAGTTAGAAAGAAAAAAGGAAAGAAAGATAGATTAGTAAGAAAGAAAGAAAGAAAGATAAATTAGTAAGAAAGAAAGATTGATTAGTAAGAAAGATAGAAAGATAGATAGATTAGTTAGAAAGAAAGAAAGAAAAAAAGATTAGTGAGAAAGATAGATTAGTTATAAAGAAAGAAAGAAAGAGATTAGTTAGAAAGAAAAAGAAAGATAGATTAGTTAGAAAGAAAGAAAGATAGATTAGTTAGAAAGAAAGAAAGAAAGAAAGAAAGAAAGTTAATTAAAAAGAAAGAAAGAAAGATAGATTAGGTAGAAAGAAAGATAGAAAGATAGATAGATTAGTTAGAAAGAAAGAAAGAAAGTTAATTAAAAAGAAAGAAAGAAAGATTAGTTAGAAAGATAGATTAGTTAGAAAGAAAGAAAGAAAAAAAGATTAGTAAGAAAGAAAGATAGATTAGTTAGAAAGAAAGAAAGAATGAAAGAAAGAAAGAAAGAAAGAAAGAAAGAAAGAAAGAAATATAGATAAGTTAGAAAGAAAGAAAGATAGATTAGTTAGAAAGAAAGAAAAAAAGATTAGTTAGAAAGAAAGAAAAAAAGATAGATTAGTTAGAAAAAAAGAAAGAAAAAAAGATTAGTAAGAAAGAAAGAAAGATAGATTAGTTAGAAAGAAAAAAGGAAAGAAAGAAAGATTAGTAAGAAAGAAAGAAAGAAAGATAGATTAGTGAGAAAGATAGATTAGTTAGAAAGAAAGAAAGAAAAAAAGATTAGTGAGAAAGAAAGATAGATTAGTTAGAAAGAAAGAAAGAAAGAGATTAGTTAGAAAGAAAAAGAAAGATAGATTAGTTAGAAAGAAAAAAGGAAAGAAAGATAGATTAGTAAGAAAGAAAGAAAGATAAATTAGTAAGAAAGAAAGAAAGATTGATTAGTAAGAAAGATAGAAAGATAGATAGATTAGTTAGAAAGAAAGAAAGAAAAAAAGATTAGTGAGAAAGAAAGATAGATTAGTTAGAAAGAAAGAAAGAAAGAAAGTTAATTAAAAAGAAAGAAAGAAAGATAGATTAGGTAGAAAGAAAGATAGAAAGATAGATAGATTAGTTAGAAAGAAAGAAAGAAAGTTAATTAAAAAGAAAGAAAGAAAGATTAGTTAGAAAGATAGATTAGTTAGAAAGAAAGAAAGAAAAAAAGATTAGTAAGAAAGAAAGATAGATTAGTTAGAAAGAAAGAAAGAATGAAAGAAAGAATGAAAGAAAGAAAGAAAGTAAGAAAGAAAGAAAGAAATATAGATAAGTTAGAAAGAAAGAAAGATAGATTAGTTAGAAAGAAAGAAAAAAAGATTAGTTAGAAAGAAAGAAAGATAGATTAGTTAGAAAGAAAGAAAAAAAGATTAGTTAGAAAGAAAGAAAGAAAGATAGATTAGTTAGAAAAAAAGAAAGAAAAAAAGATTAGTAAGAAAGAAAGAAAGATAGATTAGTTAGAAAGAAAAAAGGAAAGAAAGATAGATTAGTAAGAAAGAAAGAAAGAAAGATAGATTAGTGAGAAAGATAGATTAGTTAGAAAGAAAGAAAGAAAAAAGATTAGTGAGAAAGAAAGATAGATTAGTTAGAAAGAAAGAAAGAAAGAGATTAGTTAGAAAGAAAAAGAAAGAGATTAGTTAGAAAGAAAGAAAGATAGATAGTTTAGTTAGAAAGAAAGAAAAATAGATTTGTTAGAATAAAAGATAGATTAGTTAAAAAGAAAGAAAGATAGATAGATTAGTTAGAAAGAAAAAAGATAGATTAGTTAGAAAGAAAGAAAGAGATTTGTTAGAATGAAGGAAAGATAGATTAGTTAGAAAGAAAGATAGATAGATTAGTTAGAAAGAAAGATAGATTAGTCAAAACGAAAAGATGGATTAGTTAGAAAGAAAGAAAAATAGATTTGTTAGAATAAAAGATAGATTAGTTAAAAAGAAAGAAAGATAGATAGATTAGTTAGAAAGAAAGTTAGATTAGTTAGAAAGAAAGAAAGATAGATTAGAAAGAAAGATAGATAGATAGATTAGTTAGAAAGAAAGATAAATAGATTAGTTAGAAAGAAAGAAAGAAAGATAGATTAGTTAGTTAGAAAGAAAGTTAGATTAGTTAGAAAGAAAGATAGATTAGTTAGAATGAAAGAAAGATAGAGTAGTTAGAAAGAAAGAAAGATAGATTAGTTAGAAAGAAAGATAGATAAGTTAGAAAGAAAGATAGATAGATTAGTTAGAAAGAAAGATAGATTAGTTAGAAAGAAAGATAGATTAGTTAGAATGAAAGAAAGATAGAGTAGTTAGAAAGAAAGAAAGATAGATTAGTTAGAAAGAAAGATAGATTAGTTAGAATGAAAGAAAGATAGAGTAGTTAGAAAAAAGAAAGATAGATTAGTTAGCAAGAAAGATAGATTAGTTAGAATGAAAGAAAGATAGAGTAGTTAGAAAGAAAGAAAGATTAGTTAGAAAGAAAGATAGATTAGTTAGAAAGAAAGATAGATAGATTAGTTAGAAAGAAAGATAGATTAGTTAGAATGAAAGAAAGATAGAGTAGTTAGAAAGAAAGAAAGATTAGTTAGAAAGAAAGATAGATTAGTTAGAAAGAAAGAAAGATAGATTAGAAAGAAAGATAGATAGATAGATTAGTTAGAAAGAAAGAAAGATAGATAGTTTAGTTAGAAAGAAAGAAAAATAGATTTGTTAGAATAAAAGATAGATTAGTTAAAAAGAAAGAAAGATAGATAGATTAGTTAGAAAGAAAAAAGATAGATTAGTTAGAAAGAAAGAAAGAGATTTGTTAGAATGAAGGAAAGATAGATTAGTTAGAAAGAAAGATAGATTAGTCAAAACGAAAAGATGGATTAGTTAGAAAGAAAGAAAAATAGATTTGTTAGAATAAAAGATAGATTAGTTAAAAAGAAAGAAAGATAGATAGATTAGTTAGAAAGAAAGTTAGATTAGTTAGAAAGAAAGAAAGATAGATTAGAAAGAAAGATAGATAGATAGATTAGTTAGAAAGAAAGATAAATAGATTAGTTAGAAAGAAAGAAAGAAAGATAGATTAGTTAGTTAGAAAGAAAGTTAGATTAGTTAGAAAGAAAGATAGATTAGTTAGAATGAAAGAAAGATAGAGTAGTTAGAAAGAAAGAAAGATAGATTAGTTAGAAAGAAAGATAGATAAGTTAGAAAGAAAGATAGATAGATTAGTTAGAAAGAAAGATAGATTAGTTAGAAAGAAAGATAGATTAGTTAGAATGAAAGAAAGATAGAGTAGTTAGAAAGAAAGAAAGATAGATTAGTTAGAAAGAAAGATAGATTAGTTAGAATGAAAGAAAGATAGAGTAGTTAGAAAAAAGAAAGATAGATTAGTTAGCAAGAAAGATAGATTAGTTAGAATGAAAGAAAGATAGAGTAGTTAGAAAGAAAGAAAGATTAGTTAGAAAGAAAGATAGATTAGTTAGAAAGAAAGATAGATAGATTAGTTAGAAAGAAAGATAGATTAGTTAGAATGAAAGAAAGATAGAGTAGTTAGAAAGAAAGAAAGATTAGTTAGAAAGAAAGATAGATTAGTTAGAAAGAAAGATAGATAGATTAGTTAGAAAGAAAGATAGATTAGTTAGAATGAAAGAAAGATAGAGTAGTTAGAAAGAAAGCAAGATAGATTAGTTAGAAAGAAAGTTCGATTAGTTAGAAAGAAAGAAAGATAGATAGATAGATAGATTAGTTAGAAAGAAAGATAAATAGATTTGTTAGAAAGAAAGAAAGAAAGATAGATTAGTTAGTTAGAAAGAAAGTTAGATTAGTTAGAAAGAAAGATAGATTAGTTAGAATGAAAGAAAGATAGAGTAGTTAGAAAGAAAGAAAGATAGATTAGTTAGAAAGAAAGATAGATAAGTTAGAAAGAAAGATATATAGATTAGTTAGAAAGAAAGATAGATTAGTTAGAAAGAAAGTTAGATTAGTTAGAAAGAAAGATAGATTAGTTAGAATGAAAGAAAGATAGAGTAGTTAGAAAGAAAGAAAGATAGATTAGTTAGAAAGAAAGATAAAGTTAGAAAGAAAGATATATAGATTAGTTAGAAAGAAAGATAGATTAGTTAGAAAGAAAGTTAGATTAGTTAGAAAGAAAGATAGATTAGTTAGAATGAAAGAAAGATAGAGTAGTTAGAAAGAAAGAAAGATAGATTAGTTAGAAAGAAAGATAGATAAGTTAGAAAGAAAGATATATAGATTAGTTAGAAAGAAAGATAGATTAGTTAGAAAGAAAGATAGATTAGTTAGAATGAAAGAAAGATAGAGTAGTTAGTAAGAAAGAAAGATTAGTTAGAAAGAAAGAAAGATTAGTTAGAAAGAAAGATAGATTAGTTAGAAAGAAAGATAGATAGATTAGTTAGAAAGAAAGATAGATTAGTTAGAATGAAAGAAAGATAGAGTAGTTAGAAAGAAAGATAGATTAGTTAGAAAGAAAGTTCGATTAGTTAGAAAGAAAGAAAGATAGATAGATAGATAGATTAGTTAGAAAGAAAGATAAATAGATTTGTTAGAAAGAAAGAAAGAAAGATAGATTAGTTAGTTAGAAAGAAAGTTAGATTAGTTAGAAAGAAAGATAGATTAGTTAGAATGAAAGAAAGATAGAATAGTTAGAAAGAAAGAAAGATAGATTAGTTAGAAAGAAAGATAGATAAGTTAGAAAGAAAGATATATAGATTAGTTAGAAAGAAAGATAGATTAGTTAGAAAGAAAGTTAGATTAGTTAGAAAGAAAGATAGATTAGTTAGAATGAAAGAAAGATAGAGTAGTTAGAAAGAAAGAAAGATAGATTAGTTAGAAAGAAAGATAGATAAGTTAGAAAGAAAGATATATAGATTAGTTAGAAAGAAAGATAGATTAGTTAGAAAGAAAGTTAGATTAGTTAGAAAGAAAGATAGATTAGTTAGAATGAAAGAAAGATAGAGTAGTTAGAAAGAAAGAAAGATAGATTAGTTAGAAAGAAAGATAGATAAGTTAGAAAGAAAGATATATAGATTAGTTAGAAAGAAAGATAGATTAGTTAGAATGAAAGAAAGATAGAGTAGTTAGTAAGAAAGAAAGATTAGTTATAAAGAAAGATAGATTAGTTAGAAAGAAAGATAGATTAGTTAGAAAGAAAGATAGATTAGTTAGAATGAAAGAAAAAATAGATTAGTTAGAAAGAAAGAAAAATAGATTTGTTAGAATAAAAGATAGATTAGTTAAAAAGAAAGAAAGATAGATAGATTAGTTAGAAAGAAAGTTAGATTAGTTAGAAAGAAAGAAAGATAGATTAGAAAGAAAGATAGATAGATAGATTAGTTAGAAAGAAAGATAAATAGATTAGTTAGAAAGAAAGAAAGAAAGATAGATTAGTTAGTTAGAAAGAAAGTTAGATTAGTTAGAAAGAAAGATAGATTAGTTAGAATGAAAGAAAGATAGAGTAGTTAGAAAGAAAGAAAGATAGATTAGTTAGAAAGAAAGATAGATAAGTTAGAAAGAAAGATAGATAGATTAGTTAGAAAGAAAGATAGATTAGTTAGAAAGAAAGATAGATTAGTTAGAATGAAAGAAAGATAGAGTAGTTAGAAAGAAAGAAAGATAGATTAGTTAGAAAGAAAGATAGATTAGTTAGAATGAAAGAAAGATAGAGTAGTTAGAAAAAAGAAAGATAGATTAGTTAGCAAGAAAGATAGATTAGTTAGAATGAAAGAAAGATAGAGTAGTTAGAAAGAAAGAAAGATTAGTTAGAAAGAAAGATAGATTAGTTAGAAAGAAAGATAGATAGATTAGTTAGAAAGAAAGATAGATTAGTTAGAATGAAAGAAAGATAGAGTAGTTAGAAAGAAAGAAAGATTAGTTAGAAAGAAAGATAGATTAGTTAGAAAGAAAGATAGATAGATTAGTTAGAAAGAAAGATAGATTAGTTAGAATGAAAGAAAGATAGAGTAGTTAGAAAGAAAGAAAGATAGATTAGTTAGAAAGAAAGTTCGATTAGTTAGAAAAAAAGAAAGATAGATAGATAGATAGATAGATTAGTTAGAAAGAAAGATAAATAGATTTGTTAGAAAGAAAGAAAGAAAGATAGATTAGTTAGTTAGAAAGAAAGTTAGATTAGTTAGAAAGAAAGATAGATTAGTTAGAATGAAAGAAAGATAGAGTAGTTAGAAAGAAAGAAAGATAGATTAGTTAGAAAGAAAGATAGATAAGTTAGAAAGAAAGATATATAGATTAGTTAGAAAGAAAGATAGATTAGTTAGAAAGAAAGTTAGATTAGTTAGAAAGAAAGATAGATTAGTTAGAAAGAAAGATAGATTAGTTAGAATGAAAGAAAGATAGAGTAGTTAGAAAGAAAGAAAGATAGATTAGTTAGAAAGAAAGATAGATAAGTTAGAAAGAAAGATATATAGATTAGTTAGAAAGAAAGATAGATTAGTTAGAAAGAAAGATAGATTAGTTAGAAAGAAAGATAGATTAGTTAGAATGAAAGAAAGATAGAGTAGTTAGTAAGAAAGAAAGATTAGTTAGAAAGAAAGATAGATTAGTTAGAAAGAAAGATAGATTAGTTAGAAAGAAAGATAGATTAGTTAGAATGAAAGAAAGATAGAGTAGTTAGAAAGAAAGAAAGATAGATTAGTTAGAAAGAAAGTTCGATTAGTTAGAAAAAAAGAAAGATAGATAGATAGATAGATAGATTAGTTAGAAAGAAAGATAAATAGATTTGTTAGAAAGAAAGAAAGAAAGATAGATTAGTTAGTTAGAAAGAAAGTTAGATTAGTTAGAAAGAAAGATAGATTAGTTAGAATGAAAGAAAGATAGAGTAGTTAGAAAGAAAGAAAGATAGATTAGTTAGAAAGAAAGATAGATAAGTTAGAAAGAAAGATATATAGATTAGTTAGAAAGAAAGATAGATTAGTTAGAAAGAAAGTTAGATTAGTTAGAAAGAAAGATAGATTAGTTAGAAAGAAAGATAGATTAGTTAGAATGAAAGAAAGATAGAGTAGTTAGAAAGAAAGAAAGATAGATTAGTTAGAAAGAAAGATAGATAAGTTAGAAAGAAAGATATATAGATTAGTTAGAAAGAAAGATAGATTAGTTAGAAAGAAAGATAGATTAGTTAGAAAGAAAGATAGATTAGTTAGAATGAAAGAAAGATAGAGTAGTTAGTAAGAAAGAAAGATTAGTTAGAAAGAAAGATAGATTAGTTAGAAAGAAAGATAGATTAGTTAGAAAGAAAGATAGATTAGTTAGAAAGAAAGATAGATTAGTTAGAATGAAAGAAAGAGAGTAGTTAGAAAGAAAGAAAGATAGATTAGTTAGAAAGAAAGATAGATTAGTTAGAATGAAAGAAAGATAGAGTAGTTAGAAAGAAAAAAGATAGATCAGTTAGAAAGAAAGATAGATTAGTTAGAAAGAAAAAAGATAGATTAGTTAGAATGAAAGAAAAAATAGATTAGTTAGAAAGAAAGAAAAATAGATTTGTTAGAATAAAAGATAGATTAGTTAAAAAGAAAGAAAGATAGATAGATTAGTTAGAAAGAAAGTTAGATTAGTTAGAAAGAAAGAAAGATAGATTAGAAAGAAAGATAGATAGATAAGTTAGAAAGAAAGATAAATAGATTAGTTAGAAAGAAAGAAAGAAAGATAGATTAGTTAGTTAGAAAGAAAGTTAGATTAGTTAGAAAGAAAGATAGATTAGTTAGAATGAAAGAAAGATAGAGTAGTTAGAAAGAAAGAAAGATAGATTAGTTAGAAAGAAAGATAGATAAGTTAGAAAGAAAGATAGATAGATTAGTTAGAAAGAAAGATAGATTAGTTAGAAAGAAAGAAAGATAGATTAGTTAGAATGAAAGAAAGATAGAGTAGTTAGAAAGAAAGAAAGATTAGTTAGAAAGAAAGATAGATTAGTTAGAAAGAAAGATAGATAGATTAGTTAGAAAGAAAGATAGATTAGTTAGAATGAAAGAAAGATAGAGTAGTTAGAAAGAAAGAAAGATAGATTAGTTAGAAAGAAAGTTCGATTAGTTAGAAAGAAAGAAAGATAGATAGATAGATAGATAGATTAGTTAGAAAGAAAGATAAATAGATTTGTTAGAAAGAAAGAAAGAAAGATTAGTTAGAATGAAAGAAAGATAGAGTAGTTAGAAAGAAAAAAGATAGATCAGTTAGAAAGAAAGATAGATTAGTTAGAAAGAAAAAAGATAGATTAGTTAGAATGAAAGAAAAAATAGATTAGTTAGAAAGAAAGAAAGAAAGAGATGTATAGATAGAAAGAGAGATAGATAGTTGAAAGAGATAGATAGATAGATAGATAGATAGATAGATAGATAGATAGATAGATAGATAGATAGATAGATAGATAGATAGATAAAGTTTATTAGTACATATAGAATGGTAGTTTAATTGAGTCTAGGGCTTCAGGGAGTTTAGATTTGAGTTTATTTGGTGTCCACTGCTGGGCCACCGTAGTCTTGGCTCAATTTGAACTGTTGCAATGAAAGTCAATGGGATTTTTATGATTTTTCATATTAATTTTTAAGAAATCTGAAAGTCAAATCAGTTTGAAAAGATATAGCACGCCGAGTCAGAACAGTCTGAAGGTCTGACCCGAGTTTGGAGTTTGTAGAGTTAAAGCTCTAGGACGAGTTAGAGTCAGAATTTTTTGGGTAAGAAAAATAAGAAGAAGAAGAAGAACTAGAAAAAGTTCGTCGAGACAAACTTTAAGTTGGCTTGTGAAAGTTTGGACCAATAAGTTTGAAGAAGTTTAAAGAAGTTTAAAGTTTAATTAGTTTATAGTTTAGTAAGAAAGAAAGAAAGATAGATTAGTTAAAAAGAAAGAAAAAAAGATTAGTAAGAAAGAAAGAAAGATAGATTAGTTAGAAAGAAAGAAAGAAAGAAAGATAGATAGATTAGTTAGAAAGAAAGATAGATTAGTAAGAAATAAAGAAAGAAAGAAATATAGATAAGTTAGAAAGAAAGAAAGATATATTAGTTAGAAAAAAAGAAAGAAAAAAAGATTAGTAAGAAAGAAAGAAAGATAGATTAGTTAGAAAGAAAAAAGGAAAGAAAGATAGATTAGTAAGAAAGAAAGAAAGAAAGATAAATTAGTAAGAAAGAAAAAAGATTGATTAGTAAGAAAGATAGAAAGATAGATAGCTTAGTTAGAAAGAAAGAAAAAAAGATTAGTGAGAAAGAAAGATAGATTAGTTAGAAAGAAAGAAAGATAGATTAGTTAGAAAGAAAGAAAGAAAGTTAATTAAAAAGAAAGAAAGAAAGATAGATTAGGTAGAAAGAAAGATAGAAAGATAGATAGATTAGTTAGAAAGAAAGAAAGAAAGATAGATAGATTAGTTAGAAAGAAAGAAAAAAAGATTAGTTAGAAAGAAAGAAAGAAAGATAGATTAGTTAGAAAAAAAGAAAGAAAAAAGATTAGTAAGAAAGAAAGAAAGATAGATTAGTTAGAAAGAAAAAAGGAAAGAAAGATAGATTAGTAAGAAAGAAAGAAAGAAAGATAAATTAGTAAGAAAGAAAGAAAGATTGATTAGTAAGAAAGATAGAAAGATAGATAGATTAGTTAGAAAGAAAGAAAGAAAAAAAGATTAGTGAGAAAGATAGATTAGTTATAAACAAAGAAAGAAAGAGATTAGTTAGAAAGAAAAAGAAAGATAGATTAGTTAGAAAGAAAGAAAGATAGATTAGTTAGAAAGAAAGAAAGAAAGAAAGAAAGTTAATTAAAAAGAAAGAAAGAAAGATAGATTAGGTAGAAAGAAAGATAGAAAGATAGATAGATTAGTTAGAAAGAAAGAAAGAAAGTTAATTAAAAAGAAAGAAAGAAAGATTAGTTAGAAAGATAGATTAGTTAGAAAGAAAGAAAGAAACAAAGATTAGTAAGAAAGAAAGATAGATTAGTTAGAAAGAAAGAAAGAATGAAAGAAAGAAAGAAAGATAGATTAGTTAGAAAGAAAGAAAAAAAGATTAGTTAGAAAGAAAGAAAGAAAGATAGATTAGTTAGAAAAAAAGAAAGAAAAAAAGATTAGTAAGAAAGAAAGATAGATTAGTTAGAAAGAAAAAAGGAAAGAAAGAAAGATTAGTAAGAAAGAAAGAAAGAAAGATAGATTAGTGAGAAAGATAGATTAGTTAGAAAGAAAGAAAGAAAAAAAGATTAGTGAGAAAGAAAGATAGATTAGTTAGAAAGAAAGAAAGAAAGAAAGAGATTAGTTAGAAAGAAAAAGAAAGATAGATTAGTTAGAAAGAAAAAAGGAAAGAAAGATAGATTAGTAAGAAAGAAAGAAAGATAAATTAGTAAGAAAGAAAGAAAGATTGATTAGTAAGAAAGATAGAAAGATAGATAGATTAGTTAGAAAGAAAGAAAGAAAAAAAGATTAGTGAGAAAGAAAGATAGATTAGTTATAAAGAAAGAAAGAAAGAGATTAGTTAGAAAGAAAAAGAAAGATAGATTAGTTAGAAAGAAAGAAAGATAGATTAGTTAGAAAGAAAGAAAGAAAGATAGATTAGGTAGAAAGAAAGATAGAAAGATAGATAGATTAGTTAGAAAGAAAGAAAGAAAGTTAATTAAAAAGAAAGAAAGAAAAATTAGTTAGAAAGATAGATTAGTTAGAAAGAAAGAAAGAAAAAAAGATTAGTAAGAAAGAAAGAT
>JAULUF010000052.1:31240000-31265000 GCA_031834385.1 Semotilus atromaculatus
TTAGAAAGAAAGAAAGAAAAAAATATTAGTAAGAAAGAAAGATAGATTAGTAAGAAAGAAAGAAAGATAGATTAGTAAGAAAGAAAGAAAGATTAGTTAGAAAGAAAGAAAGATAGATTAGTTAGAAAGAAAAAGAAAGATAGATCAGTTAGAAAGAAAGAAAGATAGATTAGTTAGAAAGAAAGAAAGAAAGTTAATTAAAAAGAAAGAAAGAAAGTAAGATAGATTAGTTAGAAAGAAAGAAATATAGATTAGAAAGAAAGAAAGATAGATTAGTTAGAAAGAAAGATAGATTAGTTAGAAAGAAAGATAAATTAGTTAGAAAGAAAGATAGATTAGTTAAAAAACAAAGAAAGAGATTTGTTAGAAAGAAAGATAGATTAGTTAGAAAGATAGATTAGTTAGAAAGAAAGATAGATTAGTTAGAAAGAAAGATAACTTAGTTAGAAATAAAGAAAGATAGATTATTTAAAAAACAAAGAAAGATGGATTTGATAGAAAGAAAGATAGATTAGCTAGAAAGATAGATTAGTTAGAAAAAAAGAAAGATAGATTAGTTAGAAAGAAAGAAATATAAATTAGTTAGAAAGTAAGATAGATTAGTTAGAAAGAAAGATAGATTAGTTAGAAAGAAAGAAAGATAGATTAGTTAGAAAGATAGATAGATAAGTTAGAAAGAAAGAAAGAAAGATTAGTTAGAAAGAAAGAAAGATAGATTGGTTAGAAAGAAAGAAAGATTAGTTAGAAAGAAAGATAGATAGATTAGTTAGAAAGAAAAAAGATAGATTAGTTAGAAAGAAAGAAAGTAAGAAAGAAAGAAAGAAAGATTGGTTACAAAGAAAGATAGATTAGTTAGAAAGATAGAAAGAAAGATAGATTAGTTAGAAAGAAAGAAACATAGATTAGTTAGAAAGAAAGAAAGAAAGAAAGATAGATTAGTTAGAAAGAAAGAAAGATTAGTTAGTTAGAAAGAAAGAAAGATAGATTAGTTAGAAAGAAAGATAGATTAGTTAGAAAGATAGATAGATAGATAAGTTAGAAAGAAAGAAAGATAGATTAGTTAAAAAGAAAGATAGATAGATTAGTTAGAAAGAAAGATAGATTAGTTAGAAAGATAGATTAGTTAGAAAGATAGATAGATAGATTAGTTAGAAAGAAAGAAAGATAGATTAGTTAGAAAGAAAGATAGATAGATTAGTTAGAAAGAAAGATAGATTAGTTAGAAAGAAAGAAAGATAGATTAGTTAGAAAGAATGAAAAAAGAAAGAAAGAAAGAAAGATTGGTTAGAAAGAAAGATAGATTAGTTAGTAAGAAAGATATAAAGAAAGATGGATTAGTTAGAAAGAAAGAAACATAGATTAGTTAGAAAGAAAGAAAGAAAGAAAGATAGATTAGTTAGAAAGACTAGTTAGTTAGAAAGAAAGAGATAGATTAGTTAGAAAGAAAGATAGATAGATAGATAGATTAGTTAGAAAGAAAGAAAGATAGATTAGTTAGAAAGAAAGAAAGATATATTAGTTAGAAAGAAAGATAGATAGATTAGTTAGAAAAAAAAGATAGATTAGTTAGAAAGAAAGAAAGATAGATTAGTTAGAAAGAAAGAAATATAAATTAGTTAGAAAGTAAGATAGATTAGTTAGAAAGAAAGAAAGATAGATTAGTTAGAAAGATAGATAGATAAGTTAGAAAGAAAGAAAGATTAGTTAGAAAGAAAGAAAGATAGATTGGTTAGAAAGAAAGAAAGATTAGTTAGAAAGAAAGATAGATAGATTAGTTAGAAAGAAAAAAGATAGATTAGTTAGAAAGAAAGAAAGTAAGAAAGAAAGAAAGAAAGATTGGTTACAAAGAAAGATAGATTAGTTAGAAAGATAGAAAGAAAGATAGATTAGTTAGAAAGAAAGAAACATAGATTAGTTAGAAAGAAAGAAAGAAAGATAGATTAGTTAGAAAGAAAGAAAGATTAGTTAGTTAGAAAGAAAGAAAGATAGATTAGTTAGAAAGAAAGATAGATTAGTTAGAAAGATAGATAGATAGATAGATTAGTTAGAAAGAAAGAAAGATAGATTAGTTAAAAAGAAAGATAGATAGATTAGTTAGAAAGAAAGATAGATTAGTTAGAAAGATAGATTAGTTAGAAAGATAGATAGATAGATAGATAGATAGATTAGTTAGAAAGAAAGAAAGATAGATTAGTTAGAAAGAAAGATAGATAGATTAGTTAGAAAGAAAGATAGATTAGTTAGAAAGAAAGAAAGAAAGATAGATTAGTTAGAAAGAATGAAAAAAGAAAGAAAGAAAGAAAGATTGGTTAGTAAGAAAGATATAAAGAAAGATGGATTAGTTAGAAAGAAAGAAACATAGATTAGTTAGAAAGAAAGAAAGAAAGATAGATTAGTTAGAAAGACTAGTTAGTTAGAAAGAAAGAGATAGATTAGTTAGAAAGAAAGATAGATAGATAGATAGATAGATAGATAGATAGATAGATAGATAGATTAGTTAGAAAGAAAGATAGATTAGTTAGAAAGATAGATTAGTTAGAAAGATAGATAGATAGATAGATAGATAGATAGATAGATAGATTAGTTAGAAAGAAAGAAAGATAGATTAGTTAGAAAGAAAGATAGATAGATTAGTTAGAAAGAAAGATAGATTAGTTAGAAAGAAAGAAAGAAAGATAGATTAGTTAGAAAGAATGAAAAAAGAAAGAAAGAAAGAAAGATTGGTTAGTAAGAAAGATATAAAGAAAGATGGATTAGTTAGAAAGAAAGAAAGATAGATTAGTTAGAAAGAAAGATAGATAGATTAGTTAGAAAGAAAGATAGATTAGTTAGAAAGAAAGAAAGAAAGATAGATTAGTTAGAAAGAATGAAAAAAGAAAGAAAGAAAGAAAGATTGGTTAGTAAGAAAGATATAAAGAAAGATAGATTAGTTAGAAAGTCTAGTTAGTTAGAAAGAAAGAGATAGATTAGTTAGAAAGAAAGATAGATAGATAGATAGATAGATAGATAGATAGATAGATAGATAGATAGATAGATAGATAGATTAGTTAGAAAGAAAGAAAGATAGATTAGTTAGAAAGAAAGAAAGATATATTAGTTAGAAAGAAAGATAGATAGATTAGTTAGAAAAAAAAGATAGATTAGTTAGAAAGAAAGAAAGATAGATTAGTTAGAAAGAAAGAAATATAAATTAGTTAGAAAGTAAGATAGATTAGTTAGAAAGAAAGAAAGATAGATTAGTTAGAAAGAAAGATAGATAGATTAGTTAGAAAGAAAGAAAGATTAGTTAGAAAGAAAGAAAGAATGATAGATTGGTTAGAAAGAAAGAAAGATAGATTAGTAAGAAAGAAAGAAAGGAATAAAGAACGATAGATTAGTTAGAAATAAAGATAAAGTAGTTAGAAAGAAAGATAGATAGATTAGTTAGAAAGAAAGATAGATAGATAGATTAGTTAGAAAGAAAGATAGATTATTTAGAAAGAAAGAAAGATAGATTAGTTAGAAAGAAAGAAAGATTAGTTAGAAAGAAAGAAAGATTAGTTAGAAAGAAAGATAGATAGATTAGTTAGAAAGAAAAAAAGAAAGAAAGAAAGAAAGAAAGAAAAATTGGTTAGAAAGAAAGATAGATTAGTTTGAAAGATAGAGATTAGTTAGAAAGAAAGAAAAGATTAGTTAGAATGAAAGAAAGATAGATAGATTAGTTAGAAAGAAAGAAAGATAGATAGATTAGTTAGAAAGAAAGAAAGATTAGTTAGAAAGAAAAAAGATAGATTAGTTAGAAAGAAAGAATAAAAGAAAGTAAGAAAGAAATAATGAAAGATTGGTTAGAAAGAAAGAGATTAGTTAGAAAGATAGATAGATTAGTTAGAAAGAAAGAAAAGTTAGAATGAAAGAAAGATAGAGTAGTTAGAAAGAAAGAAAGATAGATAGATTAGTTAGAAAGAAAGATAGATTAGTTAGAAAGAAAGTAAGGTAGATTAGTTAGAAAGAAAGATAGATTAGTTAGAAAGAAGAAAGATAGATTAGTTAGAAAGAAAGAAAGATTAGTTAGAAAGAAAGAAAGATAGATCAGTTAGCAAGAAAGAAATATTAGTTAGAAAGAAAGAAAGATTAGTTTGAAAGAAAGAAAGATTAGTTTGAAAGAAAGATAGATTAGTAAGAAAGAAAGAAATAAAGAAAGATTAGGTAGAAAGAAAGAAAGATTAGTTAGAAAGAAAGAAAGATAAGTTAGAAAGATAGATAGATAGATAGATAGATAGATAGATAGATAGATAGATAGATAGATAGATAGATAAAGTTCATTAGTACATATAGAATGGTAGTTTAATTGAATCTAGGGCTTCAGGGAGTTTAGATTTGAGTTTATTTGGTGTCCACTGCTGGGCCACCGTAGTCTTGGCTCAATTTGAACTGTTGCAATGAAAGTCAATGGGATTTTTATGATTTTTAATATTAATTTTTAAGAAATCTGAAAGTCAAATCAGTTTGAAAAGATATAGCACACCGAGTCAGAACAGTCTGAAGGTCTGACCCGAGTTTGGAGTTTGTAGAGTTAAAGCTCTAGGACGAGTTAGAGTCAGAATTTTTTGGGTAAGAAAAATAAGAAGAAGAAGAAGAAGAAGAATAATAATAAGTTTAAATAGGATTTCAGTAAGTTGGCTTTTCCAAGCCAACTTAATAAGTTTAAATAGGATTTCAGTAAGTTGGCTTTTCCAAGCCAACTTAATAATAAGTTTAAATAGGATTTCAGTAAGTTGGCTTTTCCAAGCCAACTTAATTAGTTTATAGTTTAGTAAGAAAGAAAGAAAGATAGATTAGTTAAAAAGAAAGAAAAAAAGATTAGTAAGAAAGAAAGAAAGATAGATTAGTTAGAAAGAAAGAAAGAAAGAAAGAAAGAAAGATAGATTAGTTAGAAAGAAAGATAGATTAGTAAGAAATAAAGAAAGAAAGAAATATAGATAAGTTAGAAAGAAAGAAAGATATATTAGTTAGAAAAAAAGAAAGAAAAAAAGATTAGTAAGAAAGAAAGAAAGATAGATTAGTTAGAAAGAAAAAAGGAAAGAAAGATAGATTAGTAAGAAAGAAACAAAGAAAGATAAATTAGTAAGAAAGAAAAAAGATTGATTAGTAAGAAAGATAGAAAGATAGATAGATTAGTTAGAAAGAAAGAAAAAAAGATTAGTGAGAAAGAAAGATAGATTAGTTAGAAAGAAAGAAAGAAAGAGATTAGTTAGAAAGAAAAAGAAAGATAGATTAGTTAGAAAGAAAGAAAGATAGATTAGTTAGAAAGAAAGAAAGAAAGTTAATTAAAAAGAAAGAAAGAAAGATAGATTAGGTAGAAAGAAAGATAGAAAGATAGATAGATTAGTTAGAAAGAAAGAAAGAAAGATAGATAGATTAGTTAGAAAGAAAGAAAAAAAGATTAGTTAGAAAGAAAGAAAGAAAGATAGATTAGTTAGAAAAAAAGAAAGAAAAAAGATTAGTAAGAAAGAAAGAAAGATAGATTAGTTAGAAAGAAAAAAGGAAAGAAAGATAGATTAGTAAGAAAGAAAGAAAGAAAGATAAATTAGTAAGAAAGAAAGAAAGATTGATTAGTAAGAAAGATAGAAAGATAGATAGATTAGTTAGAAAGAAAGAAAGAAAAAAAGATTAGTGAGAAAGATAGATTAGTTATAAAGAAAGAAAGAAAGAGATTAGTTAGAAAGAAAAAGAAAGATAGATTAGTTAGAAAGAAAGAAAGATAGATTAGTTAGAAAGAAAGAAAGAAAGAAAGTTAATTAAAAAGAAAGAAAGAAAGATAGATTAGGTAGAAAGAAAGATAGAAAGATAGATAGATTAGTTAGAAAGAAAGAAAGAAAGTTAATTAAAAAGAAAGAAAGAAAGATTAGTTAGAAAGATAGATTAGTTAGAAAGAAAGAAAGAAAAAAAGATTAGTAAGAAAGAAAGATAGATTAGTTAGAAAGAAAGAATGAAAGAAAGAATGAAAGAAAGAAAGAAAGTAAGAAAGAAAGAAAGAAATATAGATAAGTTAGAAAGAAAGAAAGATAGATTAGTTAGAAAGAAAGAAAAAAAGATTAGTTAGAAAGAAAGAAAGATAGATTAGTTAGAAAAAAAGAAAGAAAAAAAGATTAGTAAGAAAGAAAGAAAGATAGATTAGTTAGAAAGAAAAAAGGAAAGAAAGAAAGATTAGTAAGAAAGAAAGAAAGAAAGATAGATTAGTGAGAAAGATAGATTAGTTAGAAAGAAAGAAAGAAAAAAAGATTAGTGAGAAAGAAAGATAGATTAGTTAGAATGAAAGAAAGAAAGAGATTAGTTAGAAAGAAAAAGAAAGATAGATTAGTTAGAAAGAAAAAAGGAAAGAAAGATAGATTAGTAAGAAAGAAAGAAATAAAGATAAATTAGTAAGAAAGAAAGAAAGATTGATTAGTAAGAAAGATAGAAAGATAGATAGATTAGTTAGAAAGAAAGAAAGAAAAAAAGATTAGTGAGAAAGAAAGATAGATTAGTTATAAAGAAAGAAAGAAAGAGATTAGTTAGAAAGAAAAAGAAAGATTAGTTAGAAAGAAAGAAAGATAGATTAGTTAGAAAGAAAGAAAGAAAGAAAGAAAGTTAATTAAAAAGAAAGAAAGAAAGATAGATTAGGTAGAAAGAAAGATAGAAAGATAGATAGATTAGTTAGAAAGAAAGAAAGAAAGTTAATTAAAAAGAAAGAAAGAAAGATTAGTTAGAAAGATAGATTAGTTAGAAAGAAAGAAAGAAAAAAAGATTAGTAAGAAAGAAAGATAGATTAGTTAGAAAGAAAGAAAGAATGAAAGAAAGAATGAAAGAAAGAAAGTAAGAAAGAAAGAAAGAAATATAGATAAGTTAGAAAGAAAGAAAGATAGATTAGTTAGAAAGAAAGAAAAAAAGATTAGTTAGAAAGAAAGAAAGAAAGATAGATTAGTTAGAAAAAAAGAAAGAAAAAAAGATTAGTAAGTAAGAAAGAAAGATAGATTAGTTAGAAAGAAAAAAGGAAAGAAAGATAGATTAGTAAGAAAGAAAGAAAGAAAGATAGATTAGTGAGAAAGATAGATTAGTTAGAAAGAAAGAAAGAAAAAAAGATTAGTGAGAAAGAAAGATAGATTAGTTAGAAAGAAAGAAAGAAAGAGATTAGTTAGAAAGAAAAAGAAAGATAGATCAGTTAGAAAGAAAGAAAGATAGATAGTTTAGTTAGAAAGAAAGAAAAATAGATTTGTTAGAATAAAAGATAGATTAGTTAAAAAGAAAGAAAGATAGATAGATTAGTTAGAAAGAAAAAAGATAGATTAGTTAGAAAGAAAGAAAGAGATTTGTTAGAATGAAGGAAAGATAGATTAGTTAGAAAGAAAGAAAGATAGATAGATTAGTTAGAAAGATAGATTAGTCAAAACGAAAAGATGGATTAGTTAGAAAGAAAGAAAAATAGATTTGTTAGAATAAAAGATAGATTAGTTAAAAAGAAAGAAAGATAGATAGATTAGTTAGAAAGAAAGTTAGATTAGTTAGAAAGAAAGAAAGATAGATTAGAAAGAAAGATAGATAGATAGATTAGTTAGAAAGAAAGATAAATAGATTAGTTAGAAAGAAAGAAAGAAAGATAGATTAGTTAGTTAGAAAGAAAGTTAGATTAGTTAGAAAGAAAGATAGATTAGTTAGAATGAAAGAAAGATAGAGTAGTTAGAAAGAAAGAAAGATAGATTAGTTAGAAAGAAAGATAGATAAGTTAGAAAGAAAGATAGATAGATTAGTTAGAAAGAAAGATAGATTAGTTAGAAAGAAAGATAGATTAGTTAGAATGAAAGAAAGATAGAGTAGTTAGAAAGAAAGATAGATTAGTTAGAAAGAAAGATAGATTAGTTAGAATGAAAGAAAGATAGAGTAGTTAGAAAAAAGAAAGATAGATTAGTTAGCAAGAAAGATAGATTAGTTAGAATGAAAGAAAGATAGAGTAGTTAGAAAGAAAGAAAGATTAGTTAGAAAGAAAGATAGATTAGTTAGAAAGAAAGATAGATAGATTAGTTAGAAAGAAAGATAGATTAGTTAGAATGAAAGAAAGATAGAGTAGTTAGAAAGAAAGAAAGATAGATTAGTTAGAAAGAAAGTTCGATTAGTTAGAAAGAAAGAAAGATAGATTAGAAAGAAAGATAGATAGATAGATAGATTAGTTAGAAAGAAAGATAAATAGATTTGTTAGAAAGAAAGAAAGAAAGATAGATTAGTTAGTTAGAAAGAAAGTTAGATTAGTTAGAAAGAAAGATAGATTAGTTAGAATGAAAGAAAGATAGAGTAGTTAGAAAGAAAGAAAGATAGATTAGTTAGAAAGAAAGATAGATAAGTTAGAAAGAAAGATATATAGATTAGTTAGAAAGAAAGATAGATTAGTTAGAAAGAAAGATAGATTAGTTAGAATGAAAGAAAGATAGAGTAGTTAGAAAGAAAGAAAGATTAGTTAGAAAGAAAGATAGATTAGTTAGAAAGAAAGATAGATAGATTAGTTAGAAAGAAAGATAGATTAGTTAGAATGAAAGAAAGATAGAGTAGTTAGAAAGAAAGAAAGATAGATTAGTTAGAAAGAAAGATAGATTAGTTAGAATGAAAGAAAGATAGAGTAGTTAGAAAGAAAAAAGATAGATCAGTTAGAAAGAAAGATAGATTAGTTAGAAAGAAAAAAGATAGATTAGTTAGAATGAAAGAAAAAATAGATTAGTTAGAAAGAAAGAAAGAAAGAGATGTATAGATAGAAAGAGAGATAGATAGTTGAAAGAGATAGATAGATAGATAGATAGATAGATAGATAGATAGATAGATAGATAGATAGATAGATAATAAGTTTATTAGTACATATAGAATGGTAGTTTAATTGAGTCTAGGGCTTCATGGAGTTTAGATTTGAGTTTATTTGGTGTCCACTGCTGGGCCACCGTAGTCTTGGCTCAATTTGAACTGTTGCAATGAAAGTCAATGGGATTTTTATGATTTTTCATATTAATTTTTAAGAAATCTGAAAGTCAAATCAGTTTGAAAAGATATAGCACGCCGAGTCAGAACAGTCTGAAGGTCTGACCCGAGTTTGGAGTTTGTAGAGTTAAAGCTCTAGGACGAGTTAGAGTCAGAATTTTTTGGGTAAGAAAAATAAGAAGAAGAAGAAGAAGAAGAATAATAACTAGAAAAAGTTCGTCGAGACAAACTTTAAGTTGGCTTGTGAAAGTTTGGACCAATAAGTTTGAAGAAGTTTAAAGAAGTTTAAAGTTTAATTAGTTTATAGTTTAGTAAGAAAGAAAGAAAGATAGATTAGTTAAAAAGAAAGAAAAAAAGATTAGTAAGAAAGAAAGAAAGATAGATTAGTTAGAAAGAAAGAAAGAAAGAAAGAAAGATAGATAGATTAGTTAGAAAGAAAGATAGATTAGTAAGAAATAAAGAAAGAAAGAAATATAGATAAGTTAGAAAGAAAGAAAGATATATTAGGTAGAAAAAAAGAAAGAAAAAAAGATTAGTAAGAAAGAAAGAAAGATAGATTAGTTAGAAAGAAAAAAGGAAAGAAAGATAGATTAGTAAGAAAGAAAGAAAGATAGATAGCTTAGTTAGAAAGAAAGAAAAAAAGATTAGTGAGAAAGAAAGATAGATTAGTTAGAAAGAAAGAAAGAAAGAGATTAGTTAGAAAGAAAAAGAAAGATAGATTAGTTAGAAAGAAAGAAAGATAGAGATTAGTTAGAAAGAAAAAGAAAGATAGATTAGTTAGAAAGAAAGAAAGATAGATTAGTTAGAAAGAAAGAAAGAAAGTTAATTAAAAAGAAAGAAAGAAAGATAGATTAGGTAGAAAGAAAGATAGAAAGATAGATAGATTAGTTAGAAAGAAAGAAAGAAAGATAGATAGATTAGTTAGAAAGAAAGAAAAAAAGATTAGTTAGAAAGAAAGAAAGAAAGATAGATTAGTTAGAAAAAAAGAAAGAAAAAAGATTAGTAAGAAAGAAAGAAAGATAGATTAGTTAGAAAGAAAAAAGGAAAGAAAGATAGATTAGTAAGAAAGAAAGAAAGAAAGATAAATTAGTAAGAAAGAAAGAAAGATTGATTAGTAAGAAAGATAGAAAGATAGATAGATTAGTTAGAAAGAAAGAAAGAAAAAAAGATTAGTGAGAAAGATAGATTAGTTATAAAGAAAGAAAGAAAGAGATTAGTTAGAAAGAAAAAGAAAGATAGATTAGTTAGAAAGAAAGAAAGATAGATTAGTTAGAAAGAAAGAAAGAAAGATAGATTAGGTAGAAAGAAAGATAGAAAGATAGATAGATTAGTTAGAAAGAAAGAAAGAAAGTTAATTAAAAAGAAAGAAAGAAAGATTAGTTAGAAAGATAGATTAGTTAGAAAGAAAGAAAGAAAAAAAGATTAGTAAGAAAGAAAGATAGATTAGTTAGAAAGAAAGAAAGAAAGAAAGAAAGAAAGAAAGAAAGAAAGAAAGAAAGAAAGAAAGAAATATAGATAAGTTAGAAAGAAAGAAAGATAGATTAGTTAGAAAGAAAGAAAAAAAGATTAGTTAGAAAGAAAGAAAAAAAGATAGATTAGTTAGAAAAAAAGAAAGAAAAAAAGATTAGTAAGAAAGAAAGAAAGATAGATTAGTTAGAAAGAAAAAAGGAAAGAAAGAAAGATTAGTAAGAAAGAAAGAAAGAAAGATAGATTAGTGAGAAAGATAGATTAGTTAGAAAGAAAGAAAGAAAAAAAGATTAGTGAGAAAGAAAGATAGATTAGTTAGAAAGAAAGAAAGAAAGAGATTAGTTAGAAAGAAAAAGAAAGATAGATTAGTTAGAAAGAAAAAAGGAAAGAAAGATAGATTAGTAAGAAAGAAAGAAAGATAAATTAGTAAGAAAGAAAGAAAGATTGATTAGTAAGAAAGATAGAAAGATAGATAGATTAGTTAGAAAGAAAGAAAGAAAAAAAGATTAGTGAGAAAGAAAGATAGATTAGTTAGAAAGAAAGAAAGAAAGAAAGAAAGAAAGAAAGAAAGAAAGTTAATTAAAAAGAAAGAAAGAAAGATAGATTAGGTAGAAAGAAAGATAGAAAGATAGATAGATTAGTTAGAAAGAAAGAAAGAAAGTTAATTAAAAAGAAAGAAAGAAAGATTAGTTAGAAAGATAGATTAGTTAGAAAGAAAGAAAGAAAAAAAGATTAGTAAGAAAGAAAGATAGATTAGTTAGAAAGAAAGAAAGAATGAAAGAAAGAATGAAAGAAAGAAAGAAAGTAAGAAAGAAAGAAAGAAATATAGATAAGTTAGAAAGAAAGAAAGATAGATTAGTTAGAAAGAAAGAAAAAAAGATTAGTTAGAAAGAAAGAAAGATAGATTAGTTAGAAAGAAAGAAAGAAAGATAGATTAGTTAGAAAAAAAGAAAGAAAAAAAGATTAGTAAGAAAGAAAGAAAGATAGATTAGTTAGAAAGAAAAAAGGAAAGAAAGATAGATTAGTAAGAAAGAAAGAAAGAAAGATAGATTAGTGAGAAAGATAGATTAGTTAGAAAGAAAGAAAGAAAAAAAGATTAGTGAGAAAGAAAGATAGATTAGTTAGAAAGAAAGAAAGAAAGAGATTAGTTAGAAAGAAAAAGAAAGAGATTAGTTAGAAAGAAAGAAAGATAGATAGTTTAGTTAGAAAGAAAGAAAAATAGATTTGTTAGAATAAAAGATAGATTAGTTAAAAAGAAAGAAAGATAGATAGATTAGTTAGAAAGAAAAAAGATAGATTAGTTAGAAAGAAAGAAAGAGATTTGTTAGAATGAAGGAAAGATAGATTAGTTAGAAAGAAAGATAGATAGATTAGTTAGAAAGAAAGATAGATTAGTCAAAACGAAAAGATGGATTAGTTAGAAAGAAAGAAAAATAGATTTGTTAGAATAAAAGATAGATTAGTTAAAAAGAAAGAAAGATAGATAGATTAGTTAGAAAGAAAGTTAGATTAGTTAGAAAGAAAGAAAGATAGATTAGAAAGAAAGATAGATAGATAGATTAGTTAGAAAGAAAGATAAATAGATTAGTTAGAAAGAAAGAAAGAAAGATAGATTAGTTAGTTAGAAAGAAAGTTAGATTAGTTAGAAAGAAAGATAGATTAGTTAGAATGAAAGAAAGATAGAGTAGTTAGAAAGAAAGAAAGATAGATTAGTTAGAAAGAAAGATAGATAAGTTAGAAAGAAAGATAGATAGATTAGTTAGAAAGAAAGATAGATTAGTTAGAAAGAAAGATAGATTAGTTAGAATGAAAGAAAGATAGAGTAGTTAGAAAGAAAGAAAGATAGATTAGTTAGAAAGAAAGATAGATTAGTTAGAATGAAAGAAAGATAGAGTAGTTAGAAAAAAGAAAGATAGATTAGTTAGCAAGAAAGATAGATTAGTTAGAATGAAAGAAAGATAGAGTAGTTAGAAAGAAAGAAAGATTAGTTAGAAAGAAAGATAGATTAGTTAGAAAGAAAGATAGATAGATTAGTTAGAAAGAAAGATAGATTAGTTAGAATGAAAGAAAGATAGAGTAGTTAGAAAGAAAGAAAGATTAGTTAGAAAGAAAGATAGATTAGTTAGAAAGAAAGATAGATAGATTAGTTAGAAAGAAAGATAGATTAGTTAGAATGAAAGAAAGATAGAGTAGTTAGAAAGAAAGAAAGATAGATTAGTTAGAAAGAAAGTTCGATTAGTTAGAAAGAAAGAAAGATAGATAGATAGATAGATTAGTTAGAAAGAAAGATAAATAGATTTGTTAGAAAGAAAGAAAGAAAGATAGATTAGTTAGTTAGAAAGAAAGTTAGATTAGTTAGAAAGAAAGATAGATTAGTTAGAATGAAAGAAAGATAGAGTAGTTAGAAAGAAAGAAAGATAGATTAGTTAGAAAGAAAGATAGATAAGTTAGAAAGAAAGATATATAGATTAGTTAGAAAGAAAGATAGATTAGTTAGAAAGAAAGTTAGATTAGTTAGAAAGAAAGATAGATTAGTTAGAATGAAAGAAAGATAGAGTAGTTAGAAAGAAAGAAAGATAGATTAGTTAGAAAGAAAGATAGATAAGTTAGAAAGAAAGATATATAGATTAGTTAGAAAGAAAGATAGATTAGTTAGAAAGAAAGTTAGATTAGTTAGAAAGAAAGATAGATTAGTTAGAATGAAAGAAAGATAGAGTAGTTAGAAAGAAAGAAAGATAGATTAGTTAGAAAGAAAGATAGATAAGTTAGAAAGAAAGATATATAGATTAGTTAGAAAGAAAGATAGATTAGTTAGAAAGAAAGATAGATTAGTTAGAATGAAAGAAAGATAGAGTAGTTAGTAAGAAAGAAAGATTAGTTAGAAAGAAAGAAAGATTAGTTAGAAAGAAAGATAGATTAGTTAGAAAGAAAGATAGATAGATTAGTTAGAAAGAAAGATAGATTAGTTAGAATGAAAGAAAGATAGAGTAGTTAGAAAGAAAGAAAGATAGATTAGTTAGAAAGAAAGTTCGATTAGTTAGAAAGAAAGAAAGATAGATAGATAGATAGATTAGTTAGAAAGAAAGATAAATAGATTTGTTAGAAAGAAAGAAAGAAAGATAGATTAGTTAGTTAGAAAGAAAGTTAGATTAGTTAGAAAGAAAGATAGATTAGTTAGAATGAAAGAAAGATAGAGTAGTTAGAAAGAAAGAAAGATAGATTAGTTAGAAAGAAAGATAGATAAGTTAGAAAGAAAGATATATAGATTAGTTAGAAAGAAAGATAGATTAGTTAGAAAGAAAGTTAGATTAGTTAGAAAGAAAGATAGATTAGTTAGAATGAAAGAAAGATAGAGTAGTTAGAAAGAAAGAAAGATAGATTAGTTAGAAAGAAAGATAGATAAGTTAGAAAGAAAGATATATAGATTAGTTAGAAAGAAAGATAGATTAGTTAGAAAGAAAGTTAGATTAGTTAGAAAGAAAGATAGATTAGTTAGAATGAAAGAAAGATAGAGTAGTTAGAAAGAAAGAAAGATAGATTAGTTAGAAAGAAAGATAGATAAGTTAGAAAGAAAGATATATAGATTAGTTTGAAAGAAAGATAGATTAGTTAGAAAGAAAGATAGATTAGTTAGAATGAAAGAAAGAGAGTAGTTAGTAAGAAAGAAAGATTAGTTAGAAAGAAAGATAGATTAGTTAGAAAGAAAGATAGATTAGTTAGAAAGAAAGATAGATTAGTTAGAATGAAAGAAAGAGAGTAGTTAGAAAGAAAGAAAGATAGATTAGTTAGAAAGAAAGATAGATTAGTTAGAATGAAAGAAAGATAGAGTAGTTAGAAAGAAAAAAGATAGATCAGTTAGAAAGATAGATTAGTTAGAAAGAAAAAAGATAGATTAGTTAGAATGAAAGAAAAAATAGATTAGTTAGAAAGAAAGAAAAATAGATTTGTTAGAATAAAAGATAGATTAGTTAAAAAGAAAGAAAGATAGATAGATTAGTTAGAAAGAAAGTTAGATTAGTTAGAAAGAAAGAAAGATAGATTAGAAAGAAAGATAGATAGATAGATTAGTTAGAAAGAAAGATAAATAGATTAGTTAGAAAGAAAGAAAGAAAGATAGATTAGTTAGTTAGAAAGAAAGTTAGATTAGTTAGAAAGAAAGATAGATTAGTTAGAATGAAAGAAAGATAGAGTAGTTAGAAAGAAAGAAAGATAGATTAGTTAGAAAGAAAGATAGATAAGTTAGAAAGAAAGATAGATAGATTAGTTAGAAAGAAAGATAGATTAGTTAGAAAGAAAGATAGATTAGTTAGAATGAAAGAAAGATAGAGTAGTTAGAAAGAAAGAAAGATAGATTAGTTAGAAAGAAAGATAGATTAGTTAGAATGAAAGAAAGATAGAGTAGTTAGAAAAAAGAAAGATAGATTAGTTAGCAAGAAAGATAGATTAGTTAGAATGAAAGAAAGATAGAGTAGTTAGAAAGAAAGAAAGATTAGTTAGAAAGAAAGATAGATTAGTTAGAAAGAAAGATAGATAGATTAGTTAGAAAGAAAGATAGATTAGTTAGAATGAAAGAAAGATAGAGTAGTTAGAAAGAAAGAAAGATAGATTAGTTAGAAAGAAAGATAGATTAGTTAGAATGAAAGAAAGATAGAGTAGTTAGAAAAAAGAAAGATAGATTAGTTAGCAAGAAAGATAGATTAGTTAGAATGAAAGAAAGATAGAGTAGTTAGAAAGAAAGAAAGATTAGTTAGAAAGAAAGATAGATTAGTTAGAAAGAAAGATAGATAGATTAGTTAGAAAGAAAGATAGATTAGTTAGAATGAAAGAAAGATAGAGTAGTTAGAAAGAAAGAAAGATTAGTTAGAAAGAAAGATAGATTAGTTAGAAAGAAAGATAGATAGATTAGTTAGAAAGAAAGATAGATTAGTTAGAATGAAAGAAAGATAGAGTAGTTAGAAAGAAAGAAAGATAGATTAGTTAGAAAGAAAGTTCGATTAGTTAGAAAAAAAGAAAGATAGATAGATAGATAGATAGATTAGTTAGAAAGAAAGATAAATAGATTTGTTAGAAAGAAAGAAAGATAGATTAGTTAGTTAGAAAGAAAGTTAGATTAGTTAGAAAGAAAGATAGATTAGTTAGAATGAAAGAAAGATAGAGTAGTTAGAAAGAAAGAAAGATAGATTAGTTAGAAAGAAAGATAGATAAGTTAGAAAGAAAGATATATAGATTAGTTAGAAAGAAAGATAGATTAGTTAGAAAGAAAGATAGATTAGTTAGAAAGAAAGATAGATAGATTAGTTAGAAAGAAAGATAGATTAGTTAGAATGAAAGAAAGATAGAGTAGTTAGAAAGAAAGAAAGATAGATTAGTTAGAAAGAAAGTTCGATTAGTTAGAAAGAAAGAAAGATAGATAGATAGATAGATTAGTTAGAAAGAAAGATAAATAGATTTGTTAGAAAGAAAGAAAGAAAGATAGATTAGTTAGTTAGAAAGAAAGTTAGATTAGTTAGAAAGAAAGATAGATTAGTTAGAATGAAAGAAAGATAGAGTAGTTAGAAAGAAAGAAAGATAGATTAGTTAGAAAGAAAGATAGATAAGTTAGAAAGAAAGATATATAGATTAGTTAGAAAGAAAGATAGATTAGTTAGAAAGAAAGTTAGATTAGTTAGAAAGAAAGATAGATTAGTTAGAATGAAAGAAAGATAGAGTAGTTAGAAAGAAAGAAAGATAGATTAGTTAGAAAGAAAGATAGATAAGTTAGAAAGAAAGATATATAGATTAGTTAGAAAGAAAGATAGATTAGTTAGAAAGAAAGTTAGATTAGTTAGAAAGAAAGATAGATTAGTTAGAATGAAAGAAAGATAGAGTAGTTAGAAAGAAAGAAAGATAGATTAGTTAGAAAGAAAGATAGATAAGTTAGAAAGAAAGATATATAGATTAGTTAGAAAGAAAGATAGATTAGTTAGAAAGAAAGATAGATTAGTTAGAATGAAAGAAAGATAGAGTAGTTAGTAAGAAAGAAAGATTAGTTAGAAAGAAAGAAAGATTAGTTAGAAAGAAAGATAGATTAGTTAGAAAGAAAGATAGATAGATTAGTTAGAAAGAAAGATAGATTAGTTAGAATGAAAGAAAGATAGAGTAGTTAGAAAGAAAGAAAGATAGATTAGTTAGAAAGAAAGTTCGATTAGTTAGAAAGAAAGAAAGATAGATAGATAGATAGATTAGTTAGAAAGAAAGATAAATAGATTTGTTAGAAAGAAAGAAAGAAAGATAGATTAGTTAGTTAGAAAGAAAGTTAGATTAGTTAGAAAGAAAGATAGATTAGTTAGAATGAAAGAAAGATAGAGTAGTTAGAAAGAAAGAAAGATAGATTAGTTAGAAAGAAAGATAGATAAGTTAGAAAGAAAGATATATAGATTAGTTAGAAAGAAAGATAGATTAGTTAGAAAGAAAGTTAGATTAGTTAGAAAGAAAGATAGATTAGTTAGAATGAAAGAAAGATAGAGTAGTTAGAAAGAAAGAAAGATAGATTAGTTAGAAAGAAAGATAGATAAGTTAGAAAGAAAGATATATAGATTAGTTAGAAAGAAAGATAGATTAGTTAGAAAGAAAGTTAGATTAGTTAGAAAGAAAGATAGATTAGTTAGAATGAAAGAAAGATAGAGTAGTTAGAAAGAAAGAAAGATAGATTAGTTAGAAAGAAAGATAGATAAGTTAGAAAGAAAGATATATAGATTAGTTTGAAAGAAAGATAGATTAGTTAGAAAGAAAGATAGATTAGTTAGAATGAAAGAAAGAGAGTAGTTAGTAAGAAAGAAAGATTAGTTAGAAAGAAAGATAGATTAGTTAGAAAGAAAGATAGATTAGTTAGAAAGAAAGATAGATTAGTTAGAATGAAAGAAAGAGAGTAGTTAGAAAGAAAGAAAGATAGATTAGTTAGAAAGAAAGATAGATTAGTTAGAATGAAAGAAAGATAGAGTAGTTAGAAAGAAAAAAGATAGATCAGTTAGAAAGATAGATTAGTTAGAAAGAAAAAAGATAGATTAGTTAGAATGAAAGAAAAAATAGATTAGTTAGAAAGAAAGAAAAATAGATTTGTTAGAATAAAAGATAGATTAGTTAAAAAGAAAGAAAGATAGATAGATTAGTTAGAAAGAAAGTTAGATTAGTTAGAAAGAAAGAAAGATAGATTAGAAAGAAAGATAGATAGATAGATTAGTTAGAAAGAAAGATAAATAGATTAGTTAGAAAGAAAGAAAGAAAGATAGATTAGTTAGTTAGAAAGAAAGTTAGATTAGTTAGAAAGAAAGATAGATTAGTTAGAATGAAAGAAAGATAGAGTAGTTAGAAAGAAAGAAAGATAGATTAGTTAGAAAGAAAGATAGATAAGTTAGAAAGAAAGATAGATAGATTAGTTAGAAAGAAAGATAGATTAGTTAGAAAGAAAGATAGATTAGTTAGAATGAAAGAAAGATAGAGTAGTTAGAAAGAAAGAAAGATAGATTAGTTAGAAAGAAAGATAGATTAGTTAGAATGAAAGAAAGATAGAGTAGTTAGAAAAAAGAAAGATAGATTAGTTAGCAAGAAAGATAGATTAGTTAGAATGAAAGAAAGATAGAGTAGTTAGAAAGAAAGAAAGATTAGTTAGAAAGAAAGATAGATTAGTTAGAAAGAAAGATAGATAGATTAGTTAGAAAGAAAGATAGATTAGTTAGAATGAAAGAAAGATAGAGTAGTTAGAAAGAAAGAAAGATAGATTAGTTAGAAAGAAAGATAGATTAGTTAGAATGAAAGAAAGATAGAGTAGTTAGAAAAAAGAAAGATAGATTAGTTAGCAAGAAAGATAGATTAGTTAGAATGAAAGAAAGATAGAGTAGTTAGAAAGAAAGAAAGATTAGTTAGAAAGAAAGATAGATTAGTTAGAAAGAAAGATAGATAGATTAGTTAGAAAGAAAGATAGATTAGTTAGAATGAAAGAAAGATAGAGTAGTTAGAAAGAAAGAAAGATTAGTTAGAAAGAAAGATAGATTAGTTAGAAAGAAAGATAGATAGATTAGTTAGAAAGAAAGATAGATTAGTTAGAATGAAAGAAAGATAGAGTAGTTAGAAAGAAAGAAAGATAGATTAGTTAGAAAGAAAGTTCGATTAGTTAGAAAAAAAGAAAGATAGATAGATAGATAGATAGATTAGTTAGAAAGAAAGATAAATAGATTTGTTAGAAAGAAAGAAAGATAGATTAGTTAGTTAGAAAGAAAGTTAGATTAGTTAGAAAGAAAGATAGATTAGTTAGAATGAAAGAAAGATAGAGTAGTTAGAAAGAAAGAAAGATAGATTAGTTAGAAAGAAAGATAGATAAGTTAGAAAGAAAGATATATAGATTAGTTAGAAAGAAAGATAGATTAGTTAGAAAGAAAGTTAGATTAGTTAGAAAGAAAGATAGATTAGTTAGAATGAAAGAAAGATAGAGTAGTTAGAAAGAAAGAAAGATAGATTAGTTAGAAAGAAAGATAGATAAGTTAGAAAGAAAGATATATAGATTAGTTAGAAAGAAAGATAGATTAGTTAGAAAGAAAGATAGATTAGTTAGAAAGAAAGATAGATTAGTTAGAATGAAAGAAAGATAGAGTAGTTAGTAAGAAAGAAAGATTAGTTAGAAAGAAAGATAGATTAGTTAGAAAGAAAGATAGATTAGTTAGAAAGAAAGATAGATTAGTTAGAAAGAAAGATAGATTAGTTAGAATGAAAGAAAGAGAGTAGTTAGAAAGAAAGAAAGATAGATTAGTTAGAAAGAAAGATAGATTAGTTAGAATGAAAGAAAGATAGAGTAGTTAGAAAGAAAAAAGATAGATCAGTTAGAAAGAAAGATAGATTAGTTAGAAAGAAAAAGATAGATTAGTTAGAATGAAAGAAAAAATAGATTAGTTAGAAAGAAAGAAAAATAGATTTGTTAGAATAAAAGATAGATTAGTTAAAAAGAAAGAAAGATAGATAGATTAGTTAGAAAGAAAGTTAGATTAGTTCGAAAGAAAGAAAGATAGATTAGAAAGAAAGATAGATAGATAGATTAGTTAGAAAGAAAGATAAATAGATTAGTTAGAAAGAAAGAAAGAAAGATAGATTAGTTAGTTAGAAAGAAAGTTAGATTAGTTAGAAAGAAAGATAGATTAGTTAGAATGAAAGAAAGATAGAGTAGTTAGAAAGAAAGAAAGATAGATTAGTTAGAAAGAAAGATAGATAAGTTAGAAAGAAAGATAGATAGATTAGTTAGAAAGAAAGATAGATTAGTTAGAAAGAAAGAAAGATAGATTAGTTAGAATGAAAGAAAGATAGAGTAGTTAGAAAGAAAGAAAGATTAGTTAGAAAGAAAGATAGATTAGTTAGAAAGAAAGATAGATAGATTAGTTAGAAAGAAAGATAGATTAGTTAGAATGAAAGAAAGATAGAGTAGTTAGAAAGAAAGAAAGATAGATTAGTTAGAAAGAAAGTTCGATTAGTTAGAAAGAAAGAAAGATAGATAGATAGATAGATAGATTAGTTAGAAAGAAAGATAAATAGATTTGTTAGAAAGAAAGAAAGAAAGATTAGTTAGAATGAAAGAAAGATAGAGTAGTTAGAAAGAAAAAAGATAGATCAGTTAGAAAGAAAGATAGATTAGTTAGAAAGAAAAAAGATAGATTAGTTAGAATGAAAGAAAAAATAGATTAGTTAGAAAGAAAGAGATGTATAGATAGAAAGAGAGATAGATAGTTGAAAGAGATAGATAGATAGATAGATAGATAGATAGATAGATAGATAGATAGATAAGTTTATTAGTACATATAGAATGGTAGTTTAATTGAGTCTAGGGCTTCAGGGAGTTTAGATTTGAGTTTATTTGGTGTCCACTGCTGGGCCACCGTAGTCTTGGCTCAATTTGAACTGTTGCAATGAAAGTCAATGGGATTTTTATGATTTTTCATATTAATTTTTAAGAAATCTGAAAGTCAAATCAGTTTGAAAAGATATAGCACGCCGAGTCAGAACAGTCTGAAGGTCTGACCCGAGTTTGGAGTTTGTAGAGTTAAAGCTCTAGGACGAGTTAGAGTCAGAATTTTTTGGGTAAGAAAAATAAGAAGAAGAAGAAGAAGAAGAATAACTAGAAAAAGTTCGTCGAGACAAACTTTAAGTTGGCTTGTGAAAGTTTGGACCAATAAGTTTGAAGAAGTTTAAAGTTTAAATTAGTTTAAAGTTTAATTAGTTTATAGTTCAGTAAGAAAGAAAGAAAGATAGATTAGTTAGAAAGAAAGATAAAAAAAAGATTAGTAAGAAAGAAAGAAAGATAGATTAGTTAGAAAGAAAGAAAGAAAGAAAGATAGATTAGTTAGAAATAAAAAAATAAAAAAAGATTAGTAAGAAAGAAAGATAGATTAGTTAGAAAGAAAGAAAGATAGATTAGTAAGAAAGAAAGAAAGATAGATTAGTAAGAAAGAAAGAAAGAAAAAAATAGTAAGAAAGAAAGAAAGATAGATTAGTAAGAAAGAGAAAGAAAGATAGATTAGTTAGAAATAAAAAAATAAAAAAAGATTAGTAAGAAAGAAAGATAGATTAGTTAGAAAGAAAGAAGGAAAGAAAGATAGATTAGTAAGAAAGAAAAAAAGATAGATTAGTAAGAGAAAGATTGATTAGTAAGAAAGATAGATAGATTAGTTAGACAGAGAGAAAAAAGATTAGTAAGAAAGAAAGATAGATTAGTAAGAAAGAAAGAAAGATAGATTAGTTAGAAAGAAAGAAAGATAGATTAGTAAGAAAGAAAGATAGATTAGTAAGAAAGAAAGAAAGAAAAAGATTAGTAAGAAAGAAAGAAAGATAGATTAGTTAGAAAGAAAGAAAAAAGATTAGTAAGAAAGAAAGAAAGATTAGTAAGAAAGAAAGATAGATTAGTTAGAAAGAAAGAAAGAAAAAAGATTAGTAAGAAAGAAAGAAAAAAAGATTAGTAAGAAAGAAAGAAAGATAGATTAGTAAGAAAGAAAGAAAGAAAAAAAGATTAGCAAGAAAGAAAGAAAGAAAGATAGATTAGTTAGAAAGAAAGAAAAAAAAGATTAGTAAGAAAGAAAGAAAGAAAGAAAAAAAGATTAGTAAGAAAGAAAGATAGATTAGTTAGAAAGAAAGAAAAAAAAGATTAGTAAGAAAGAAAGAAAGAAAAAAAGATTAGTAAGAAAGAAAGATAGATTAGTTAGAAAGAAAGAAAAAAGATTAGTAAGAAAGAAAGAAAAAAAGATTAGTAAGAAAGAAAGAAAGATAGATTAGTTAGAAAGAAAGAAAGAAAAAAAGATTAGCAAGAAAGAAAGAAAGAAAGATAGATTAGTTAGAAAGAAAGAAAAAAAAGATTAGTAAGAAAGAAAGAAAGAAAGAAAAAAAGATTAGTAAGAAAGAAAGAAAAAAAGATTAGTAAGAAAGAAAGATAGATTAGTAAGAAAGAAAGAAAGAAAAAAAGATTAGCAAGAAAGAAAGAAAGATAGATTAGTTAGAAAGAAAGAAAAAAAAGATTAGTAAGAAAGAAAGAAAGAAAAAAAGATTAGTAAGAAAGAAAGATAGATTAGTTAAAAAGAAAGAAAGAAAAAAGATTAGTAAGAAAGAAAGAAAAAAGATTAGCAAGAAAGAAAGAAAGAAAGATAGATTAGTTAGAAAGAAAGAAAAAAAAGATTAGTAAGAAAGAAAGAAAGAAAGAAAAAAAGATTAGTAAGAAAGAAAGATAGATTAGTTAGAAAGAAAGAAAAAAGATTAGTAAGAAAGAAAGAAAAAAAGATTAGTAAGAAAGAAAGAAAGATAGATTAGTAAGAAAGAAAGAAAAAAAGATTAGTAAGAAAGAAAGAAGGATAGATTAGTAAGAAAGAAAGAAAGAAAAAAGATTAGCAAGAAAGAAAGAAAGAAAGATAGATTAGTTAGAAAGAAAGAAAAAAAAGATTAGTTAGAAAGAAAGAAAGAAAGAAAAAAAGATTAGTAAGAAAGAAAGAAAGAAAGAAAAAAAGATTAGTAAGAAAGAAAGATAGATTAGTTAGAAAGAAAGAAAAAAGATTAGTAAGAAAGAAAGAAAAAAAGATTAGTAAGAAAGAAAGATAGATTAGTAAGAAAGAAAGAAAAAAGATTAGAAAGAAAGAAAGATAGATTAGTAAGAAAGAAAGAAAGAAAAAAAGATTAGCAAGAAAGAAAGAAAGATAGATTAGTTAGAAAGAAAGAAAAAAAAGATTAGTAAGAAAGAAAGAAAGATAGATTAGTAAGAAAGAAAGATAGATTAGTTAGAAAGAAAGAAAGAAAAAAGATTAGTAAGAAAGAAAGAAAAAAAGATTAGTAAGAAAGAAAGAAAGAAAACAAGATTAGTAAGAAAGAAAGAAAGATAGATTAGTTAGAAAGAAAGAAAGAAAAAAAGATTAGTAAGAAAGAAAGATAGATTAGTAAGAAAGAAAGATAGAAAAAAAGATTAGTAAGAAAGAAAGAAAGATAGATTAGTAAGACAGAAAGAAAGAAAAAAAGATTAGTAAGAATGAAAGAAAGATAGATTAGTAAGAAAGAAAGAAAGATAGATTAGTAAGAAAGAAAGAAAGAAAAAAAGATTAGTAAGAATGAAAGAAAGATAGATTAGTAAGAAAGAAAGAAAGATAGATTAGTAAGAAAGAAAGAAAGAAAAAGATTAGTAAGAAAGAAAGAAAGATAGATTAGTAAGAAAGAAAGAAAGAAAAAAGATTAGCAAGAAAGAAAGAAAGAAAGATAGATTAGTTAGAAAGAAAGATAGATAGATTAGTTAGAAAGAAAGATAGATTAGTTAGAATGAAAGAAAGATAGAGTAGTTAGAAAGAAAGAAAGATAGATTAGTTAGAAAGAAAGAGATTAGTTAGAAAGAAAGAAAGAGATTAGTTAGAAAGAAAGAGATTAGTTAGAAAGAAAGATAGATAGATTAGTTAGAAAGAAAGAGATTAGTTAGAAAGAAAGATAGATAGATTATTTAGAAAGAAACATAGATAGATTAGTTAGAAAGAAAGATAGATTAGTTAGAAAGAAACATAGATAGATTAGTTAGAAAGAAATAAAGAAATAAAGATAGATTAGTTTGAAAGAAATAAAGAAAGATAGATTAGTTAGAAAGAAAAAAAGATAGATTAGTTAGAAAGAAATAAAGAAATAAAGATAGATTAGTTAGAAAGAAAGAAAGATAGATTAGTTAGAAAGAAAGAAAGATAGATTAGTTAGAAAGAAAAAAGATAGATTAGTTTGAAAGAAATAAAGAAAGATAGATTAGTTAGAAAGAAAGATAGATAGATTAGTTAGAAAGAAAGAGATTAGTTAGAAAGAAACATAGATAGATTAGTTAGAAAGAAAGAAAGATAGATTAGTTAGAAGGAAATATTAGTTAGAAAGAAAGAAAGATAGATTAGTTAGAAAGAAAGAAAGATAGATTAGTTTGAAAGAAATAAAGAAAGATAGATTAGTTAGAAAGAAAGAAAGAAAGAAAGAAAGATAGATAGATAGATAGATAGATAGATAGATAGATAGATAGATAGATAGATAGATAGATAGATAAGAAAGAAAGATAGATTAGTTAGAAATAAAGATATATAGATAGATTAGTTAGAAAGAAAGAAAGATAGATAGATAGATAGATAGATAGATAGATAGATAGATAGATAGATAGATAGATAGATAGATAGATAGATAGATAGATAGATAGATAGATAAGAAAGAAAGATAGATTAGTTAGAAAGAAAGATAGATTAGTTAGAAAGAAAGAAAGATAGATTAGTTAGAAAGAAAGAAAGATAGATTAGTTAGAAAGAAAGAAAGATAGATTAGTTAGAAAGAAAAAAAGATAGATTAGTTAGAAAGAAAGAGATTAGTTAGAAAGAAAGAAAGAGATTAGTTAGAAAGAAAGAGATTAGTTAGAAAGAAAGATAGATAGATTAGTTAGAAAGAAAGATAGATAGATTAGTTAGAAAGAAACATAGATAGATTAGTTAGAAAGAAAGAAAGATAGATTAGTTAGAAGGAAATATTAGTTAGAAAGAAAGATTAGTTAGAAAGAAAGAAAGATAGATTAGTTTAGAAATAAAGAGATTAGTTAGAAAGAAAGAAAGATAGATTAGTTAGAAAGGAAGAAAGATAGATTAGTTAGAAAGGAAGAAAGATCAGATAGATAGATAGATAGATAGATAGATAGATAGATAGATAGATAGATAAGTTAGAAAGAGATAGATAGATAGATAGATAGATAGATAGATAGATAGATAGATAGATAGATAGATAGATAGATAGATAGAGTTCATAAGTACATATAGAATGGGAGTTTAATTGAGTCCAAGGCTTTAGGGAATTTAGATTTGAGTTTATTTGGTGTAGACTACTGGGCCACCGTAGTCTTGGCTCATTTTGAACTGTTACAATGAAAGTCAATGGGATTTTTATGATTTTTAATATTAATTTTTAAGAAATCTGAAAGTCAAATCAGTCTGAAAAGATATAGCACACTAAGTCAGAACAGTTTGAAGGTCTGACCCGAGTTTGGAGTTTGTAGAGTTAAAGCTCTAGG
>JAULUF010000052.1:31867500-32162500 GCA_031834385.1 Semotilus atromaculatus
ACTGACAGGATACAGCCATGTTCCTGTTGAGGTTGATGGGAAGCTCACTGAGGCCAGCCATGTCCCTGTTGAGGTTGATGGGAAGCTCACTGAGGCTAGCCATGTCCCTGCTGAGGTTGAGGAACTGACAGCATCCAGCCATGTCCCTGCTGAGGTTGAGGAACTGACAGCATCCAGCCATGTCTCTGCTGAGGTTGATGGGAAGCTCACTGAGGCCAGCCATGTCCCTGCTGAGGTTGAGTAACTGACAGCATCCAGCCATGTCCCTGCTGTGGTTGATGGGAAGCTCACTGAGGCCAGCCATGTCCCTGCTGAGGTTGATGGGAAGCTCACTGAGGCCAGCCATGTCCCTGCTGAGGTTGATGGGAAGCTGACAGCATCCAGCCATGTCCCTGCTGAGGTTGAGGAACTGACAGCATCCAGCCATGTCTCTGCTGAGGTTGATGGGAAGCTCACTGAGGCCAGCCATGTCCCTGCTGAGGTTGAGGAACTGACAGCATCCAGCCATGTCCCTGCTGAGGTTGATGGGAAGTTGACCGTATCCAGCAATGTCCCTGCTGAGGTTGATGGGAAGTTGACCGTATCCAGCAATGTCCCTGTTGAGGTTGATGGGAAGCTCACTGAGGCCAGCCATGTCCCTGTTGAGGTTGATGGGAAGCTCACTGAGGCCAGCCATGTCCCTGCTGAGGTTGATGGGAAGCTCACTGAGGCTAGCCATGTCCCTGCTGAGGTTGAGGAACTGACAGCATCCAGCCATGTCCCTGCTGAGGTTGAGGAACTGACAGCATCCAGCCATGTCTCTGCTGAGGTTGATGGGAAGCTCACTGAGGCCAGCCATGTCCCTGCTGAGGTTGAGGAACTGACAGCATCCAGCCATGTCCCTGCTGAGGTTGATGGGAAGCTCACTGAGGCCAGCCATGTCCCTGCTGAGGTTGATGGGAAGCTGACAGCATCCAGCCATGTCCCTAATGAGGTTGATGGGAAGCTCACTGAGGCCAGCCATGTCCCTGTTGAGGTTGATGGGAAGCTCACTGAGGCTAGCCATGTCGCTGCTGAGGTTGAGGAACTTACAGCATCCAGCCATGTCCCTGCTGAGGTTGAGGAACTGACAGCATCCAGCCATGTCTCTGCCGAGGTTGATGGGAAGCTCACTGAGGCCAGCCATGTCCCTGCTGAGGTTGAGGAACTGACAGCATCCAGCCATGTCCCTGCTGAGGTTGATGGGAAATTCACTGAGGCCAGCCATGTCCCTGCTGAGGTTGATGGGAAGTTGACTGCATCCAGCCATGTCCCTGCTGAGGTTGATGGGAAGTTGGCAGCATCCAGCCCTGTCCCAGCTGAGGTTGATGGGATGTTGACTAAATTTGCCAGACTTTTAAACAGATGAATATCTAACTTTCAGATCTTGATTTTTAGTCAATAAAACCAGTTATTTTTCTGGACAATTTCTGCTCTTTTTTTTTTCATTCAACTTATTTTGCATAATCTGTCATAATGGATATCTAATGTCTTAAACAATTCCTACAAGGTTATTTCATTGCATTATAAATATCCAAGTCTACTTTGCATTTCTTTTGATCTCTATTCTAAAGGGAAATATACATTTACAAAAGTTACCTAAAAATTTTCATTTTACTTGTCAGTGTTTTGGGGCCTGAAAATGGGTTTTAAAGTGCAAGTTTAAAAGAAAATATGCATTTGTAGTTTGCTCCGCTTTGATTTTACATTTTCAGAGTCATGCACAAGTACTTAACAACCAAACTAACAATGGTGGGTTAAAGGACGGTTTTTGTGCTGCATAATATATTGAGTTTAACGTTTCTCCAGCAAAGTGTAGATTTAGTACTACTTGGCAGTACTACAAACAGTGGAGATGTATTTAAATGTGTAAATGTTCATGTGTGCAGGGAGGTAAAAGGGATATAGCCAACTGCTGCCTGGCCAGTAGAATAGTGTTTTTAGTTGCTTTTGTGGATCCATGTGAATGGGGATCTCTTTGACTGTGGTGTCATCTGTGTGTGAAATATCCCATTTTAATATGTTGTTAATAAAATGCACCCTAAAACTGCATTTAAGAAATGGCACAATGTGGTTTTTGGGTGAGTATTGCATGTCCCTGTGCAGAACAAACAAAATCCACCATGGCCAGTGGTAGTGAAGTGTAAAATGACTGTTGAGATGTCTCTGCAGAATGCATCTGGGCAAACTGTCCAAAAAGGTTACTTTTTGTGCTGATGCTATGAGGTTGACTCTGACCCTGAGGAAAGAAGATTAATATTATTATTTGTATTTTTACAACCAATATTCTTTAGGAATTGATTGGAAGTTGGAGTCCAACCCTCTTCCTGTTGAGGATGAAATTAAGTTAACAGCATCAAGCCATGTCCCTGCTGAGGTTGATGGGAAGTTGACATCATCCAGTCATGTCCCTTCTGAGGTTGATGGGAAGCTCACTGAGGCCAGCCATGTCCCTGTTGAGGTTGATGGGAAGCTCACTGAGGCCAGCCATGTCCCTGCTGAGGTTGATGGCAAGCTCACTGAGGCCAGCCATGTCCCTGCTGAGGTTGATGGGAATCTGACAGCATCCAGCAATGTCCCTTCTGAGGTTGATGGGAAGCTCACTGAGGCCAGCCATGTCCCTACTGAGGTTGATGGGGAACTGACAGGATCCAGCCATGTCCCTACTGAGGTTGATGGGGAACTGACAGGATCAAGCCATGTCCCCAATGAGGTTGATGGGAAGCTCACTGAGGCCAGCCATGTCCCTACTGAGGTTGATGGGAAATTGGCAGCATCCAGCCATGTCCCAGCTGAGGTTGTTAGGAAGCTCACTGAGGCCAGCCATGTCCCAGTTGAGGTTGTTAGGAAGCTCACTGAGGCCAGCCATGTCCCAGCTGAGGTTGTTAGGAAGTTCACTGAGGCCAGCCATGTCCCTGCTATACGTACAAAATACCACTGCTGAGGTTGATGGGAAGCTCAGTGAGGCCAGCCATGTCCCTTCTGAGGTTGATGGGGAACTGACAGCATCCAGCCATGTCCCTGCTGAGGTTGATGGGAAGCTCACTGAGGCCAACCATGTCCCTACTGAGGTTGATGGGGAACTGACAGCATCCAGCCATGTCCCTGCTGAGGTTGATGGGAAGCATGGGAATCGGTATTATCAGCAAAAATACTTTTAAATAAAAATTTGAAAATGAACTAAATAAATGATAAAATGCTCAATGTAATCGACAACATGAATTTCTTTTACTTGCTTAATATAACCAATGTAAACACTATGTCAAATGAATTATAATGAACATTATACATATACCTGTACAAATCAACAAAAAAATACATAACGCTCTGTCACATGCAGTCTCCTCCACACAGTACACAGACCTCAAGCTCCTGTTAGCAGATAAACATACAGAAAACCCTGTAGACAAGCACATGAAAACATGTCTACTTTAAAGCTTGCAAAAAGTCTGTTTACAAGGTCTTTATTCAATTGACACCTTAACTGCATGTTCACAACCTCAAAACTAACATTTATACATGCATAAAACAAGGTTTGCATCGTCCAAAAAAACGAAATAAGTGTTTAAAATACATTATTTATTGTTTGGAAGACTGTTCCAAAGTTTAGGTGCGGAATAGGAAAAGGATCTACCGCCAGCAGTCGGTTTTGATATTCTAGGTATTATCAACTGGCCGGAATTTTGAGATCGCAATAGACATGAAGGACTATAATGCAATAAAAGCTCAAGTACTCGCTAAAGTATTAGTGCTTTGTAAGTAATCATCAGCAATATTTTAAAATGTATACACTGTTTAATTTGGAGCTATGGTGGCAAACATTTTCTATTACTAAATAAGAGACAAAAATGTACCAATTGTCTTTTAAGATTATTTATTTCCTTGCAATGAACGGTCAGTGTGTCGGCCCATCATACAGAGTGGCTGCAGAGTGTGACAATGTGAGGAGGGCATCCTTCCTTCTTTATAGTCCCTACGACTTGAAAAAACAACTCTAGAAAGCAGTCTTCATAACTTTAGTGACTTTACTGGTGATTCGCTTCTCAACATTTTTTCTATAAAACTACAAACAAGAATATAAATATGCATGAACATTATGTTCATATTGACATACACATAACCAGCTTAACATTAAGCAAGGTTATGATTCAAATAAATGTCAGTCAGCTCAGAAAAATAAAAATAAGTTTAAAATTAAAGTTTATTTTTCTGACTCCGACGGCAGAATTTGTTCTTGTGTTCAGCATAAACTCATGATGATTTTTCAGACAACAAGACTTAATATCTAAAGTCATCTTGATTCTAAAGTAAATGTATGTTGATCTCTCTTGAATGTTTAGATACTCTTTTCTTTCTTTCTTTCTTTTTTTTTTTTTGCAGTGTAATATTCATGACAAACAACTTGTGCACTGCTTGCAGAATAGTGCTCTAGTAAAAGTAGCAACAGTACTATCGTGACTACATTTTTAAAAAATGTTTGACAGTAGGTCTTCAAATAAAGCAGCTTATCCAGTAATGAGCTAAATAATTAGTTAAATGCTGTGATCATTTACTATGTTTGACTCTTTTGAAACTTTCCCTATTTATTTATCTGTTGTCACTTAAATTCAACTTTGTTGTTTTATTGTCTGAGAAATGGTCTGGTTTAATAGAAAAAAAAATCATGTAATCTGATGTGTTTATAAAGATAAGCAAAGATAAATTTAACAAAATACAATAGTGATTTTTCAACCAGCCAATGAGTGCACAGGAATGTTAACGAGCAGATCCTCTGTCACTAATTTCACTGTAACAAACCCAGGTGATGAAAATCTGTGTTATCTTAAAAGCCCTGGCTTGAAGACTGTTTTAAGAAAGCATAGGTAGGATGGTGATTGTTTCATCTGTAATCAAGATGGCAATTTCAAACTTTATTGTTTTAGTCTTTTTGTGTCACCAACCAGTGCCAAATGGTAAAGTTGTTTTCACCTTAGTGTAATGTTTCAAATGTTAAATACATGTGTAACTTTATTTTTTTATTTTACATCTTGTTTTCAGGATTTGCTTCTCCAGTTGGGCGTCATTTATACCAAACTGATATTGAACAAGCACTCTTGGAGGGCAAAGGTTTGTAACTCTTATATAGTGGTTAACATCATGGTTTTTTTTTTTTTCGTCTTTTTTTACACCATGCATTGTTAACTTTAACAAGGCCTGATGAACTCTTGTATGGAAGTTCGTAATCCCTTTTGTTTTCCAGATGGTCCCTTGTCTATTCCTTGCGTGAACAAACAAAATCCACCATGGCCAGTGGTAGTGAAGTGTAAAATGACTGTTGAGATGTCTCTGCAGAATGCATCTGGGCAAACTGTCCAAAAAGGTTACTTTTTGTGTTGATGCTACGAGGTTGACTCTGACCCTGAGGAAAGAAGACTAATATTATTGTTTAATTTTTTACAACCAATATTCTTTAGGCATTGATTGGAAGTTGATGGAGTCCAACCCTCTTCCTGTTGAGGATGAAATTAAGTTTACAGCATCAAGCCATGTCCCTGCTGAGGTTGATGGGAAGTTGACAGCATCCAGCCAAGTCCCTGCTGAGGTTGATGGGAAGCTCACTGAGGCCAGCCATGTCCCTGCTGAGGTTGATGGGAAGCTCACTGAGGCCAGCCATGTCCCTGCTGAGGTTGATGGGAAGCTCACTGAGGCCAGCCATGTCCCTGTTGAGGTTGATGGGAAGCTCACTGAGGCCAGCCATGTCCCTGCTGAGGTCGATGGGAAGCTCACTGAGGCCAGCCATGTCCCTGTTGAGGTTGATGGGAAGCTCACTGAGGCCAGCCATGTACCTGCTGAGGTTGAGGAACTGACAGCATCCAGCCATGTCTCTGCTGAGGTGGATGGGAAGCTCACTGAGGCCAGCCACGTACCTGCTGAGGTTGAGGAACTGACAGCATCCAGCCATGTCTCTGCTGAGGTGGATGGGAAGCTCACTGAGGCCAGCCATGTCCCTGCTGAGGTTGATGGGAAGCTCACTGAGGCCAGCCATGTCCCTGCTGAGGTTGATGGGAAGCTCACTGAGGCCAGCCATGTCCCTGCTGAGGTTGATGGGAAGCTCACTGAGGCCAGCCATGTCCCTGCTGAGGTTGATGGGAAGCTCACTGAGGCCAGCCATGTCCCTGCTGAGGTTGATGGGAAGCTCACTGAGGCCAGCCATGTCCCTGCTGAGGTTGATGAGGAACTGACAGCATCCAGCCATGTCCCTGCTGAGGAACTGACAGCATCCAGCCATGTCCCTGCTGGGGAACTGACAGCATCCAGCCATGTCCCTGCTGAGGTTGATGGGAAGCTCACTGAGGCCAGCCATGTCCCTGCTGAGGTTGAGGAACTGACAGCATCCAGCCATGTCCCTGCTGAGGAACTGACAGCATCCAGCCATGTCCCTGCTGAGGTTGATGGGAAGCTCACTGAGGCCAGCCATGTCCCTGGTGAGGTTGATGGGAAGCTCACTGAGGCCAGCCATGTCCCTGCTGAGGTTGAGGAACTGACAGCATCCAGCCATGTCCCTGCTGAGGTTGATGAGGAACTGACAGCATCCAGCCATGTCCCTGCTGAGGTTGATGAGGAACTGACAGCATCCAGCCATGTCCCTGCTGAGGTTGATGAGGAACTGACAGCATCCAGCCATGTCCCCAATGAGATTGATGGGAAGCTCACTGAGGCCAGCCATGTCCCTGCTGAGGTTGATGGGAAGCGCACTGAGGCCAGCCATGTCCCTTCTGAGGTTGATGGGAAGCTCTCTGAGGCCAGCCATGTCCCTGCTGAGGTTGATGGGAAGCTCACTGAGGCCAGCCATGTCCCTGATGAGGTTGAGGAACTGACAGCATCCAGCCATGTCTCTGCTGAGGTGGATGGGAAGCTCACTGAGGCCAGCCATGTCCCTGCTGAGGTTGAGGAACTGACAGCATCCAGCCATGTCCCCAATGAGGTTGATGGGAAGCTCACTGAGGCCAGCCATGTCCCTGCTGAGGTTGAGGAACTGACAGCATCCAGCCATGTCCCTGCTGAGGTTGATGAGGAACTGACAGCATCCAGCCATGTCCCTGCTGAGGTTGATGAGGAACTGACAGCATCCAGCCATGTCCCTGCTGAGGTTGATGAGGAACTGACAGCATCCAGCCATGTCCCTGCTGAGGTTGAGGAACTGACAGCATACAGCCATGTCCCTGCTGAGGTTGATGAACTGACAGCATCCAGCCATGTCCCTGCTGAGGTTGAGGAACTGACAGCATCCAGCCATGTCCCTAATAAGGTTGATGGGAAGCTCACTGAGGCCAGCCATGTCCCTGCTGAGGTTGATAGGAAGCTCACTGAGGCCAGCCATGTCCCTGCTGAGGTTGAGGAACTGACAGCATCCAGCCATGTCCCTGCTGAGGTTGAGGAACTGACAGCATCCAGCCATGTCCCTGCTGAGGAACTGACAGCATCCAGCCATGTCCCTGCTGAGGTTGATGGGAAGCTCACTGAGGCCAGCCATGTCCCTGCTGAGGTTGATGGGAAGCTCACTGAGGCCAGCCATGTCCCTGCTGAGGTTGATGAGGAACTGACAGCATCCAGCCATGTCCCTAATGAGGTTGATGGGAAGCTCACTGAGGCCAGCCATGTCCCTGCTGAGGTTGATGAGGAACTGACAGCATCTAGCCATGTCCCTGCTGAGGTTGATGAGGAACTGACAGCATCCAGCCATGTCCCTGCTGAGGTTGAGGAACTGACAGCATCCAGCCATGTCCCTGCTGAGGTTGATGAGGAACTGACAGCATCCAGCCATGTCCCTAATGAGGTTGATGGGAAGCTCACTGAGGCCAGCCATGTCCCTGCTGAGGTTGATGGGAAGCTCACTGAGGCCAGCCATGTCCCTGATGAGGTTGAGGAACTGACAGCATCCAGCCATGTCTCTGCTGAGGTGGATGGGAAGCTCACTGAGGCCAGCCATGTCCCTGCTGAGGTTGAGGAACTGACAGCATCCAGCCATGTCCCTGCTGAGGTTGATGGGAAGCTCACTGAGGCCAGCCATGTCCCTGCTGAGGTTGATGGGAAGCTCACTGAGGCCAGCCATGTCCCTGCTGAGGTTGAGGAACTGACAGCATCCAGCCATGTCCCTGCTGAGGTGAATGGGAAGCTCACTGAGGCCATCCATGTCCCTGCTGTGGTTGAGGAACTGACAGCATCCAGCCATGTCCCTGCTGAGGTTGATGAGGAACTGACAGCATCCAGCCATGTCCCTGCTGAGGTTGATGAGGAACTGACAGCATCCAGCCATGTCCCTGCTGAGGTTGATGAGGAACTGACAGCATCCAGCCATGTCCCTGCTGAGGTTGATGAGGAACTGACAGCATCCAGCCATGTCCCTGCTGAGGTTGATGAGGAACTGACAGCATCCAGCCATGTCCCTGCTGAGGTTGAGGAACTGACAGCATCCAGCCATGTCCCTGCTGAGGTTGATGAACTGACAGCATCCAGCAATGTCCCTGCTGAGGTTGAGGAACTGACAGCATCCAGCCATGTCCCTGTTGAGGAACTGACAGCATCCAGCCATGTCCCTAATAAGGTTGATGGGAAGCTCACTGAGGCCAGCCATGTCCCTGCTGAGATAGATGGGAAGCTCACTAAGGCCAGCCATGTCCCTGTTGAGGTTGATGGGAAGCTCACTGAGGCCAGCCACGTACCTGCTGAGGTTGATGGGAAGCTCACTGATGCCAGCCATGTCCCTGCTGAGGTTGAGGAACTGACAGCATCCAGCCATGTCTCTGCTGAGGTGGATGGGAAGCTCACTGAGGCCAGCCATGTCCCTGCTGAGGTTGATAGGAAGCTCACTGAGGCCAGCCATGTCCCTGCTGAGGTTGAGGAACTGACAGCATCCAGCCATGTCCCTGCTGAGGTTGAGGAACTGACAGCATCCAGCCATGTCCCTGCTGAGGAACTGACAGCATCCAGCCATGTCCCTGCTGAGGTTGATGGGAAGCTCACTGAGGCCAGCCATGTCCCTGCTGAGGTTGATGGGAAGCTCACTGAGGCCAGCCATGTCCCTGCTGAGGTTGATGGGAAGCTCACTGAGGCCAGCCATGTCCCTGCTGAGGTTGAGGAGGAACTGACAGCATCCAGCCATGTCCCCAATGAGGTTGATGGGAAGCTCACTGAGGCCAGCCATGTCCCTGCTGAGGTTGATGGGAAACTTACTGAGGCCAGCCATGTCCCTGTTGAGATGGATGGGAAGCTCACTGAGGCCAGCCATGTCCCTGCTGAGGTTGATGGGAAGCGCACTGAGGCCAGCCATGTCCCTTCTGAGGTTGATGGGAAGCTCTCTGAGGCCAGCCATGTCCCTGCTGAGGTTGATGGGAAGCTCACTGAGGCCAGCCATGTCCCTGATGAGGTTGAGGAACTGACAGCATCCAGCCATGTCTCTGCTGAGGTTGATGAGGAACTGACAGCATCTAGCCATGTCCCTGCTGAGGTTGATGAGGAACTGACAGCATCCAGCCATGTCCCTGCTGAGGTTGAGGAACTGACAGCATCCATCCATGTCCCTGCTGAGGTTGATGAGGAACTGACAGCATCCAGCCATGTCCCTAATGAGGTTGATGGGAAGCTCACTGAGGCCAGCCATGTCCCTGCTGAGGTTGATGAGGAACTGACAGCATCTAGCCATGTCCCTGCTGAGGTTGATGAGGAACTGACAGCATCCAGCCATGTCCCTGCTGAGGTTGAGGAACTGACAGCATCCAGCCATGTCCCTGCTGAGGTTGATGAGGAACTGACAGCATCCAGCCATGTCCCTGCTGAGGTTGATGGGAAGCTCACTGAGGCCAGCCATGTCCCTGATGAGGTTGAGGAACTGACAGCATCCAGCCATGTCTCTGCTGAGGTGGATGGGAAGCTCACTGAGGCCAGCCATGTCCCTGCTGAGGTTGAGGAACTGACAGCATCCAGCCATGTCCCTGCTGAGGTTGATGGGAAGCTCACTGAGGCCAGCCATGTCCCTGCTGAGGTTGATGGGAAGCTCACTGAGGCCAGCCATGTCCCTGCTGAGGTTGAGGAACTGACAGCATCCAGCCATGTCCCTTCTGAGGTTGATGAGGAACTGACAGCATCCAGCCATGTCCCTGCTGAGGTTGATGAGGAACTGACAGCATCCAGCCATGTCCCTGCTGAGGTTGATGAGGAACTGACAGCATCCAGCCATGTCCCCAATGAGGTTGATGGGAATCTCACCGAGGCCAGCCATGTCCCTACTGAGGTTGAGGAACTGACAGCATCCAGCCATGTCCCTGCTGAGGTTGATGAGGAACTGACAGCATCCAGCCATGTCCCTGCTGAGGTTGATGAGGAACTGACAGCATCCAGCCATGTCCCTGCTGAGGTTGAGGAACTGACAGCATCCAGCCATGTCCCTGCTGAGGTTGAGGAACTGACAGCATCCAGCCATGTCCCTGCTGAGGTTGATGAGGAACTGACAGCATCCAGCCATGTCCCAGCTGAGGTTGAGGAGGAACTGACAGCATCCAGCCATGTCCCCAATGAGGTTGATGGGAAGCTCACTGAGGCCAGCCATGTCCCTGCTGAGGTTGATGGGAAACTTACTGAGGCCAGCCATGTCCCTGTTGAGATGGATGGGAAGCTCACTGAGGCCAGCCATGTCCCTGCTGAGGTTGATGGGAAGCGCACTGAGGCCAGCCATGTCCCTTCTGAGGTTGATGGGAAGCTCTCTGAGGCCAGCCATGTCCCTGCTGAGGTTGATGGGAAGCTCACTGAGGCCAGCCATGTCCCTGATGAGGTTGAGGAACTGACAGCATCCAGCCATGTCTTTGCTGAGGTGGATGGGAAGCTCACTGAGGCCAGCCATGTCCCTGCTGAGGTTGAGGAACTGACAGCATCCAGCCATGTCCCCAATGAGGTTGATGGGAAGCTCACTGAGGCCAGCCATGTCCCTGAGGTTGATGAACTGACAGCATCCAGCCATGTCCCTGCTGAGGTTGATGGGAAGCTCACTGAGGCCAGCCATGTCCCTGCTGAGGTTGATGAGGAACTGACAGCATCCAGCCATGTCCCTGCTGAGGTTCATGAGGAACTGACAGCATCCAGCCATGTCCCTGCTGAGGTTGATGAGGAACTGACAGCATCCAGCCATGTCCCTGCTGAGGTTCATGAGGAACTGACAGCATCCAGCCATGTCCCCAATGAGGTTGATGAGGAACTGACAGCATCCAGCCATGTCCCTTCTGAGGTTGATGGGAAGCTCTCTGAGGCCAGCCATGTCCCTGCTGAGGTTGATGGGAAGCTCACTGAGACCAGCCATGTCCCTGATGAGGTTGAGGAACTGACAGCATCCAGCCATGTCTCTGCTGAGGTGGATGGGAAGCTCACTGAGAACAGCCATGTCCCTGCTGAGGTTGAGGAACTGACAGCATCCAGCCATGTCCCCAATGAGGTTGATGGGAAGCTCACTGAGGCCAGCCATGTCCCTGCTGAGGTTGATGGGGAACTGACAGGATACAGCCATGTCCCCAATGAGGTTGATGGGAAGCTCACTGAGGCCAGCCATGTCCCTGTTGAGGTTGATGGGAAGCTCACCGAGGCCAGCCATGTCCCTGTTGGGGTTGATGGGAAGCTCACTGAGGCCAGCCATGTCCCTGTTGGGGTTGATGGGAAGCTCACTGAGGCCAGCCATGTCCCTGTTGAGGTTGAGGAACTGACAGCATCCAGCCATGTCCCTGCTGAGGTTGATGGGAAGCTCACTGAGGCCAGCCATGTCCCTGCTGAGGTTGATGGGAAGCTGACAGCATCCAGCCATGTCCCTGCTGAGGTTGATGGGAAGCTGACAGAATCCAGTCATGTCCCTTCTGAGGTTGATTGGGAACTGACAGGATACAGCCATGTCCCCAATGAGGTTGATGGGAAGCTCACTGAGGCCAGCCATGTCCCTGTTGGGGTTGATGGGAAGCTCACTGAGGCCAGCCATGTCCCTGTTGAGGTGGATGGGAAGCTCACTGAGGCCAGCCGTGTACCTGCTGAGGTGGATGAGGAACTGACAGCATCCAGCCATGTCCCTGCTGAGGTTGATGAACTGACAGCATCCAGCCATGTCCCTACTGAGGTTGATGGGAAGCTCACTGAAGCCAGCCATGTCTCTGCTGAGGTTGATGAGGAACTGACAGCATCCAGCCATGTCCCTGCTGAGGTGGATGGGAAGCTCACTGAGGCCAGCCATGTCCCTGCTGAGGTTGATGAGGAACTGACAGCATCCAGCCATGTCCCTGCTGACGTTGATGGGAAGTTCACTGAGGCCAGCCATGTCCCTACTAAGGTTGATGGGGAACTGACAGGATACAGCCATGTTCCTGTTGAGGTTGATGGGAAGCTCACTGAGGCCAGCCATGTCCCTGTTGAGGTTGATGGGAAGCTCACTGAGGCTAGCCATGTCCCTGCTGAGGTTGAGGAACTGACAGCATCCAGCCATGTCCCTGCTGAGGTTGAGGAACTGACAGCATCCAGCCATGTCTCTGCTGAGGTTGATGGGAAGCTCACTGAGGCCAGCCATGTCCCTGCTGAGGTTGAGGAACTGACAGCATCCAGCCATGTCCCTGCTGTGGTTGATGGGAAGCTCACTGAGGCCAGCCATGTCCCTGCTGAGGTTGATGGGAAGCTCACTGAGGCCAGCCATGTCCCTGCTGAGGTTGATGGGAAGCTGACAGCATCCAGCCATGTCCCTGCTGAGGTTGAGGAACTGACAGCATCCAGCCATGTCTCTGCTGAGGTTGATGGGAAGCTCACTGAGGCCAGCCATGTCCCTGCTGAGGTTGAGGAACTGACAGCATCCAGCCATGTCCCTGCTGAGGTTGATGGGAAGTTGACCGTATCCAGCAATGTCCCTGTTGAGGTTGATGGGAAGCTCACTGAGGCCAGCCATGTCCCTGCTGATGTTGATGGGAAGCTCACTGAGGCCAGCCATGTCCCTGCTGAGGTTGATGGGAAGCTCACTGAGGCTAGCCATGTCCCTGCTGAGGTTGAGGAACTGACAGCATCCAGCCATGTCCCTGCTGAGGTTGAGGAACTGACAGCATCCAGCCATGTCTCTGCTGAGGTTGATGGGAAGCTCACTGAGGCCAGCCATGTCCCTGCTGAGGTTGAGGAACTGACAGCATCCAGCCATGTCCCTGCTGAGGTTGATGGGAAGCTCACTGAGGCCAGCCATGTCCCTGCTGAGGTTGATGGGAAGCTGACAGCATCCAGCCATGTCCCTAATGAGGTTGATGGGAAGCTCACTGAGGCCAGCCATGTCCCTGTTGAGGTTGATGGGAAGCTCACTGAGGCTAGCCATGTCGCTGCTGAGGTTGAGGAACTTACAGCATCCAGCCATGTCCCTGCTGAGGTTGAGGAACTGACAGCATCCAGCCATGTCTCTGCCGAGGTTGATGGGAAGCTCACTGAGGCCAGCCATGTCCCTGCTGAGGTTGAGGAACTGACAGCATCCAGCCATGTCCCTGCTGAGGTTGATGGGAATTTCACTGAGGCCAGCCATGTCCCTGCTGAGGTTGATGGGAAGTTGACTGCATCCAGCCATGTCCCTGCTGAGGTTGATGGGAAGTTGGCAGCATCCAGCCCTGTCCCAGCTGAGGTTGATGGGATGTTGACTAAATTTGCCAGACTTTTAAACAGATGAATATCTAACTTTCAGATCTTGATTTTTAGTCAATAAAACCAGTTATTTTTCTGGACAATTTCTGCTCTTTTTTTTTTCATTCAACTTATTTTGCATAATCTGTCATAATGGATATCTAATGTCTTAAACAATTCCTACAAGGTTATTTCATTGCATTATAAATATCCAAGTCTACTTTGCATTTCTTTTGATCTCTATTCTAAAGGGAAATATACATTTACAAAAGTTACCTAAAAATTTTCATTTTACTTGTCAGTGTTTTGGGGCCTGAAAATGGGTTTTAAAGTGCAAGTTTAAAAGAAAATATGCATTTGTAGTTTGCTCCGCTTTGATTTTACATTTTCAGAGTCATGCACAAGTACTTAACAACCAAACTAACAATGGTGGGTTAAAGGACGGTTTTTGTGCTGCATAATATATTGAGTTTAACGTTTCTCCAGCAAAGTGTAGATTTAGTACTACTTGGCAGTACTACAAACAGTGGAGATGTATTTAAATGTGTAAATGTTCATGTGTGCAGGGAGGTAAAAGGGATATAGCCAACTGCTGCCTGGCCAGTAGAATAGTGTTTTTAGTTGCTTTTGTGGATCCATGTGAATGGGGATCTCTTTGACTGTGGTGTCATCTGTGTGTGAAATATCCCATTTTAATATGTTGTTAATAAAATGCACCCTAAAACTGCATTTAAGAAATGGCACAATGTGGTTTTTGGGTGAGTATTGCATGTCCCTGTGCAGAACAAACAAAATCCACCATGGCCAGTGGTAGTGAAGTGTAAAATGACTGTTGAGATGTCTCTGCAGAATGCATCTGGGCAAACTGTCCAAAAAGGTTACTTTTTGTGCTGATGCTATGAGGTTGACTCTGACCCTGAGGAAAGAAGATTAATATTATTATTTGTATTTTTACAACCAATATTCTTTAGGAATTGATTGGAAGTTGGAGTCCAACCCTCTTCCTGTTGAGGATGAAATTAAGTTAACAGCATCAAGCCATGTCCCTGCTGAGGTTGATGGGAAGTTGACATCATCCAGTCATGTCCCTTCTGAGGTTGATGGGAAGCTCACTGAGGCCAGCCATGTCCCTGTTGAGGTTGATGGGAAGCTCACTGAGGCCAGCCATGTCCCTGCTGAGGTTGATGGCAAGCTCACTGAGGCCAGCCATGTCCCTGCTGAGGTTGATGGGAATCTGACAGCATCCAGCAATGTCCCTTCTGAGGTTGATGGGAAGCTCACTGAGGCCAGCCATGTCCCTACTGAGGTTGATGGGGAACTGACAGGATCCAGCCATGTCCCTACTGAGGTTGATGGGGAACTGACAGGATCAAGCCATGTCCCCAATGAGGTTGATGGGAAGCTCACTGAGGCCAGCCATGTCCCTACTGAGGTTGATGGGAAATTGGCAGCATCCAGCCATGTCCCAGCTGAGGTTGTTAGGAAGCTCACTGAGGCCAGCCATGTCCCAGTTGAGGTTGTTAGGAAGCTCACTGAGGCCAGCCATGTCCCAGCTGAGGTTGTTAGGAAGTTCACTGAGGCCAGCCATGTCCCTGCTATACGTACAAAATACCACTGCTGAGGTTGATGGGAAGCTCAGTGAGGCCAGCCATGTCCCTTCTGAGGTTGATGGGGAACTGACAGCATCCAGCCATGTCCCTGCTGAGGTTGATGGGAAGCTCACTGAGGCCAACCATGTCCCTACTGAGGTTGATGGGGAACTGACAGCATCCAGCCATGTCCCTGCTGAGGTTGATGGGAAGCATGGGAATCGGTATTATCAGCAAAAATACTTTTAAATAAAAATTTGAAAATGAACTAAATAAATGATAAAATGCTCAATGTAATCGACAACATGAATTTCTTTTACTTGCTTAATATAACCAATGTAAACACTATGTCAAATGAATTATAATGAACATTATACATATACCTGTACAAATCAACAAAAAAATACATAACGCTCTGTCACATGCAGTCTCCTCCACACAGTACACAGACCTCAAGCTCCTGTTAGCAGATAAACATACAGAAAACCCTGTAGACAAGCACATGAAAACATGTCTACTTTAAAGCTTGCAAAAAGTCTGTTTACAAGGTCTTTATTCAATTGACACCTTAACTGCATGTTCACAACCTCAAAACTAACATTTATACATGCATAAAACAAGGTTTGCATCGTCCAAAAAAACGAAATAAGTGTTTAAAATACATTATTTATTGTTTGGAAGACTGTTCCAAAGTTTAGGTGCGGAATAGGAAAAGGATCTACCGCCAGCAGTCGGTTTTGATATTCTAGGTATTATCAACTGGCCGGAATTTTGAGATCGCAATAGACATGAAGGACTATAATGCAATAAAAGCTCAAGTACTCGCTAAAGTATTAGTGCTTTGTAAGTAATCATCAGCAATATTTTAAAATGTATACACTGTTTAATTTGGAGCTATGGTGGCAAACATTTTCTATTACTAAATAAGAGACAAAAATGTACCAATTGTCTTTTAAGATTATTTATTTCCTTGCAATGAACGGTCAGTGTGTCGGCCCATCATACAGTCATACAGAGTGGCTGCAGAGTGTGACAATGTGAGGAGGGCATCCTTCCTTCTTTATAGTCCCTACGACTTGAAAAAACAACTCTAGAAAGCAGTCTTCATAACTTTAGTGACTTTACTGGTGATTCGCTTCTCAACATTTTTTCTATAAAACTACAAACAAGAATATAAATATGCATGAACATTATGTTCATATTGACATACACATAACCAGCTTAACATTAAGCAAGGTTATGATTCAAATAAATGTCAGTCAGCTCAGAAAAATAAAAATAAGTTTAAAATTAAAGTTTATTTTTCTGACTCCGACGGCAGAATTTGTTCTTGTGTTCAGCATAAACTCATGATGATTTTTCAGACAACAAGACTTAATATCTAAAGTCATCTTGATTCTAAAGTAAATGTATGTTGATCTCTCTTGAATGTTTAGATACTCTTTTCTTTCTTTCTTTCTTTTTTTTTTTTGCAGTGTAATATTCATGACAAACAACTTGTGCACTGCTTGCAGAATAGTGCTCTAGTAAAAGTAGCAACAGTACTATCGTGACTACATTTTTAAAAAATGTTTGACAGTAGGTCTTCAAATAAAGCAGCTTATCCAGTAATGAGCTAAATAATTAGTTAAATGCTGTGATCATTTACTATGTTTGACTCTTTTGAAACTTTCCCTATTTATTTATCTGTTGTCACTTAAATTCAACTTTGTTGTTTTATTGTCTGAGAAATGGTCTGGTTTAATAGAAAAAAAAATCATGTAATCTGATGTGTTTATAAAGATAAGCAAAGATAAATTTAACAAAATACAATAGTGATTTTTCAACCAGCCAATGAGTGCACAGGAATGTTAACGAGCAGATCCTCTGTCACTAATTTCACTGTAACAAACCCAGGTGATGAAAATCTGTGTTATCTTAAAAGCCCTGGCTTGAAGACTGTTTTAAGAAAGCATAGGTAGGATGGTGATTGTTTCATCTGTAATCAAGATGGCAATTTCAAACTTTATTGTTTTAGTCTTTTTGTGTCACCAACCAGTGCCAAATGGTAAAGTTGTTTTCACCTTAGTGTAATGTTTCAAATGTTAAATACATGTGTAACTTTTTTTTATTTTACATCTTGTTTTCAGGATTTGCTTCTCCAGTTGGGCGTCATTTATACCAAACTGATATTGAACAAGCACTCTTGGAGGGCAAAGGTTTGTAACTCTTATATAGTGGTTAACATCATGGTTTTTTTTTTTTTCGTCTTTTTTTACACCATGCATTGTTAACTTTAACAAGGCCTGATGAACTCTTGTATGGAAGTTCGTAATCCCTTTTGTTTTCCAGATGGTCCCTTGTCTATTCCTTGCGTGAACAAACAAAATCCACCATGGCCAGTGGTAGTGAAGTGTAAAATGACTGTTGAGATGTCTCTGCAGAATGCATCTGGGCAAACTGTCCAAAAAGGTTACTTTTTGTGTTGATGCTACGAGGTTGACTCTGACCCTGAGGAAAGAAGACTAATATTATTGTTTAATTTTTTACAACCAATATTCTTTAGGCATTGATTGGAAGTTGATGGAGTCCAACCCTCTTCCTGTTGAGGATGAAATTAAGTTTACAGCATCAAGCCATGTCCCTGCTGAGGTTGATGGGAAGTTGACAGCATCCAGCCAAGTCCCTGCTGAGGTTGATGGGAAGCTCACTGAGGCCAGCCATGTCCCTGCTGAGGTTGATGGGAAGCTCACTGAGGCCAGCCATGTCCCTGCTGAGGTTGATGGGAAGCTCACTGAGGCCAGCCATGTCCCTGTTGAGGTTGATGGGAAGCTCACTGAGGCCAGCCATGTCCCTGCTGAGGTCGATGGGAAGCTCACTGAGGCCAGCCATGTCCCTGTTGAGGTTGATGGGAAGCTCACTGAGGCCAGCCATGTACCTGCTGAGGTTGAGGAACTGACAGCATCCAGCCATGTCTCTGCTGAGGTGGATGGGAAGCTCACTGAGGCCAGCCACGTACCTGCTGAGGTTGAGGAACTGACAGCATCCAGCCATGTCTCTGCTGAGGTGGATGGGAAGCTCACTGAGGCCAGCCATGTCCCTGCTGAGGTTGATGGGAAGCTCACTGAGGCCAGCCATGTCCCTGCTGAGGTTGATGGGAAGCTCACTGAGGCCAGCCATGTCCCTGCTGAGGTTGATGGGAAGCTCACTGAGGCCAGCCATGTCCCTGCTGAGGTTGATGGGAAGCTCACTGAGGCCAGCCATGTCCCTGCTGAGGTTGATGGGGAAGCTCACTGAGGCCAGCCATGTCCCTGCTGCGGAACTGACAGCATCCAGCCATGTCCCTGCTGAGGAACTGACAGCATCCAGCCATGTCCCTGCTGAGGTTGATGGGAAGCTCACTGAGGCCAGCCATGTCCCTGCTGAGGTTGATGAGGAACTGACAGCATCCAGCCATGTCCCTGCTGAGGAACTGACAGCATCCAGCCATGTCCCTGCTGAGGTTGATGGGAAGCTCACTGAGGCCAGCCATGTCCCTGCTGAGGTTGATGGGAAGCTCACTGAGGCCAGCCATGTCCCTGCTGAGGTTGATGAGGAACTGACAGCATCCAGCCATGTCCCTAATGAGGTTGATGGGAAGCTCACTGAGGCCAGCCATGTCCCTGCTGAGGTTGATGAGGAACTGACAGCATCTAGCCATGTCCCTGCTGAGGTTGATGAGGAACTGACAGCATCCAGCCATGTCCCTGCTGAGGTTGAGGAACTGACAGCATCCAGCCATGTCCCTGCTGAGGTTGATGAGGAACTGACAGCATCCAGCCATGTCCCTAATGAGGTTGATGGGAAGCTCACTGAGGCCAGCCATGTCCCTGCTGAGGTTGATGAGGAACTGACAGCATCTAGCCATGTCCCTGCTGAGGTTGATGAGGAACTGACAGCATCTAGCCATGTCCCTGCTGAGGTTGATGAGGAACTGACAGCATCCAGCCATGTCCCTGCTGAGGTTGAGGAACTGACAGCATCCAGCCATGTCCCTGCTGAGGTTGATGAGGAACTGACAGCATCCAGCCATGTCCCTGCTGAGGTTGATGGGAAGCTCACTGAGGCCAGCCATGTCCCTGATGAGGTTGAGGAACTGACAGCATCCAGCCATGTCTCTGCTGAGGTGGATGGGAAGCTCACTGAGGCCAGCCATGTCCCTGCTGAGGTTGAGGAACTGACAGCATCCAGCCATGTCCCTGCTGAGGTTGATGGGAAGCTCACTGAGGCCAGCCATGTCCCTGCTGAGGTTGATGGGAAGCTCACTGAGGCCAGCCATGTCCCTGCTGAGGTTGATGAGGAACTGACAGCATCCAGCCATGTCCCTTCTGAGGTTGATGAGGAACTGACAGCATCCAGCCATGTCCCTGCTGAGGTTGATGAGGAACTGACAGCATCCAGCCATGTCCCTGCTGAGGTTGATGAGGAACTGACAGCATCCAGCCATGTCCCTGCTGTGGTTGAGGAACTGACAGCATCCAGCCATGTCCCCAATGAGGTTGATGGGAATCTCACCGAGGCCAGCCATGTCCCTACTGAGGTTGATGAGGAACTGACAGCATCCAGCCATGTCCCTGCTGAGGTTGATGAGGAACTGACAGCATCCAGCCATGTCCCTGCTGAGGTTGATGAGGAACTGACAGCATCCAGCCATGTCCCTGCTGAGGTTGATGAGGAACTGACAGCATCCAGCCATGTCCCTGCTGAGGTTGATGGGAAGCTCACTGAGGCCAGCCATGTCCCTGCTGAGGTTGATGGGAAGCTCACTGAGGCCAGCCATGTCCCTGCTGAGGTTGATGGGAAGCTCACTGAGGCCAGCCATGTCCCTGCTGAGGTTGATGGGAAGCTCACTGAGGCCAGCCATGTCCCTGCTGAGGTTGATGAGGAACTGACAGCATCCAGCCATGTCCCTGCTGCGGAACTGACAGCATCCAGCCATGTCCCTGCTGAGGAACTGACAGCATCCAGCCATGTCCCTGCTGAGGTTGATGGGAAGCTCACTGAGGCCAGCCATGTCCCTGCTGAGGTTGATGAGGAACTGACAGCATCCAGCCATGTCCCTGCTGAGGAACTGACAGCATCCAGCCATGTCCCTGCTGAGGTTGATGGGAAGCTCACTGAGGCCAGCCATGTCCCTGCTGAGGTTGATGGGAAGCTCACTGAGGCCAGCCATGTCCCTGCTGAGGTTGATGAGGAACTGACAGCATCCAGCCATGTCCCTAATGAGGTTGATGGGAAGCTCACTGAGGCCAGCCATGTCCCTGCTGAGGTTGATGAGGAACTGACAGCATCTAGCCATGTCCCTGCTGAGGTTGATGAGGAACTGACAGCATCCAGCCATGTCCCTGCTGAGGTTGAGGAACTGACAGCATCCAGCCATGTCCCTGCTGAGGTTGATGAGGAACTGACAGCATCCAGCCATGTCCCTAATGAGGTTGATGGGAAGCTCACTGAGGCCAGCCATGTCCCTGCTGAGGTTGATGGGAAGCTCACTGAGGCCAGCCATGTCCCTGCTGAGGTTGAGGAACTGACAGCATCCAGCCATGTCCCTGCTGAGGTTGATGGGAAGCTCACTGAGGCCAGCCATGTCCCTGCTGAGGTTGATGGGAAGCTCACTGAGGCCAGCCATGTCCCTGCTGAGGTTGAGGAACTGACAGCATCCAGCCATGTCCCTGCTGAGGTGAATGGGAAGCTCACTGAGGCCATCCATGTCCCTGCTGTGGTTGAGGAACTGACAGCATCCAGCCATGTCCCTGCTGAGGTTGATGGGAAGCTCACTGAGGCCAGCCATGTTCCTGCTGAGGTTGATGAGGAACTGACAGCATCCAGCCATGTCCCTTCTAAGGTTGATGAGAAACTGACAGCATCCAGCCATGTCCCTGCTGAGGTTGATGAGGAACTGACAGCATCCAGCCATGTCCCTGCTGAGGTTGATGAGGAACTGACAACATCCAGCCATGTCCCTGCTGAGGTTGATGAACTGACAGCATTCAGCAATGTCCCTGCTGAGGTTGAGGAACTGACAGCATCCAGCCATGTCCCTGTTGAGGAACTGACAGCATCCAGCCATGTCCCTAATAAGGTTGATGGGAAGCTCACTGAGGCCAGCCATGTCCCTGCTGAGATAGATGGGAAGCTCACTAAGGCCAGCCATGTCCCTGTTGAGGTTGATGGGAAGCTCACTCAGGCCAGCCACGTACCTGCTGAGGTTGATGGGAAGCTCACTGATGCCAGCCATGTCCCTGCTGAGGTTGAGGAACTGACAGCATCCAGCCATGTCTCTGCTGAGGTGGATGGGAAGCTCACTGAGGCCAGCCATGTCCCTGCTGAGGTTGATAGGAAGCTCACTGAGGCCAGCCATGTCCCTGCTGAGGTTGAGGAACTGACAGCATCCAGCCATGTCCCTGCTGAGGTTGAGGAACTGACAGCATCCAGCCATGTCCCTGCTGAGGAACTGACAGCATCCAGCCATGTCCCTGCTGAGGTTGATGGGAAGCTCACTGAGGCCAGCCATGTCCCTGCTGAGGTTGATGGGAAGCTCACTGAGGCCAGCCATGTCCCTGCTGAGGTTGATGGGAAGCTCACTGAGGCCAGCCATGTCCCTGCTGAGGTTGATGAGGAACTGACAGCATCTAGCCATGTCCCTGCTGAGGTTGATGAGGAACTGACAGCATCCAGCCATGTCCCTGCTGAGGTTGATGAGGAACTGACAGCATCTTGCCATGTCCCTGCTGAGGTTGATGAGGAACTGACAGCATCCAGCCATGTCCCTGCTGAGGTTGATGAGGAACTGACAGCATCCAGCCATGTCCCTAATGAGGTTGATGGGAAGCTCACTGAGGCCAGCCATGTCCCTGCTGAGGTTGATGAGGAACTGACAGCATCTAGCCATGTCCCTGCTGAGGTTGATGAGGAACTGACAGCATCTAGCCATGTCCCTGCTGAGGTTGATGAGGAACTGACAGCATCCAGCCATGTCCCTGCTGAGGTTGAGGAACTGACAGCATCCAGCCATGTCCCTGCTGAGGTTGATGAGGAACTGACAGCATCCAGCCATGTCCCTGCTGAGGTTGATGGGAAGCTCACTGAGGCCAGCCATGTCCCTGATGAGGTTGAGGAACTGACAGCATCCAGCCATGTCCCTGCTGAGGTTGATGGGAAGCTCACTGAGGCCAGCCATGTCCCTGCTGAGGTTGATGGGAAGCTCACTGAGGCCAGCCATGTCCCTGCTGAGGTTGATGAGGAACTGACAGCATCCAGCCATGTCCCTTCTGAGGTTGATGAGGAACTGACAGCATCCAGCCATGTCCCTGCTGAGGTTGATGAGGAACTGACAGCATCCAGCCATGTCCCTGCTGAGGTTGATGAGGAACTGACAGCATCCAGCCATGTCCCTGCTGTGGTTGAGGAACTGACAGCATCCAGCCATGTCCCCAATGAGGTTGATGGGAATCTCACCGAGGCCAGCCATGTCCCTACTGAGGTTGATGAGGAACTGACAGCATCCAGCCATGTCCCTGCTGAGGTTGATGAACTGACAGCATTCAGCAATGTCCCTGCTGAGGTTGAGGAACTGACAGCATCCAGCCATGTCCCTGTTGAGGAACTGACAGCATCCAGCCATGTCCCTAATAAGGTTGATGGGAAGCTCACTGAGGCCAGCCATGTCCCTGCTGAGATAGATGGGAAGCTCACTAAGGCCAGCCATGTCCCTGTTGAGGTTGATGGGAAGCTCACTCAGGCCAGCCACGTACCTGCTGAGGTTGATGGGAAGCTCACTGATGCCAGCCATGTCCCTGCTGAGGTTGAGGAACTGACAGCATCCAGCCATGTCTCTGCTGAGGTGGATGGGAAGCTCACTGAGGCCAGCCATGTCCCTGCTGAGGTTGATAGGAAGCTCACTGAGGCCAGCCATGTCCCTGCTGAGGTTGAGGAACTGACAGCATCCAGCCATGTCCCTGCTGAGGTTGAGGAACTGACAGCATCCAGCCATGTCCCTGCTGAGGAACTGACAGCATCCAGCCATGTCCCTGCTGAGGTTGATGGGAAGCTCACTGAGGCCAGCCATGTCCCTGCTGAGGTTGATGGGAAGCTCACTGAGGCCAGCCATGTCCCTGCTGAGGTTGATGAGGAACTGACAGCATCTAGCCATGTCCCTGCTGAGGTTGATGAGGAACTGACAGCATCCAGCCATGTCCCTGCTGAGGTTGATGAGGAACTGACAGCATCCAGCCATGTCCCTGCTGAGGTTGATGAGGAACTGACAGCATCCAGCCATGTCCCTGCTGAGGTTGAGGAACTGACAGCATCCAGCCATGTCCCTGCTGAGGTTGATGAGGAACTGACAGCATCCAGCCATGTCCCAGCTGAGGTTGAGGAGGAACTGACAGCATCCAGCCATGTCCCCAATGAGGTTGATGGGAAGCTCACTGAGGCCAGCCATGTCCCTGCTGAGGTTGATGGGAAACTTACTGAGGCCAGCCATGTCCCTGTTGAGATGGATGGGAAGCTCACTGAGGCCAGCCATGTCCCTGCTGAGGTTGATGGGAAGCGCACTGAGGCCAGCCATGTCCCTTCTGAGGTTGATGGGAAGCTCTCTGAGGCCAGCCATGTCCCTGCTGAGGTTGATGGGAAGCTCACTGAGGCCAGCCATGTCCCTGATGAGGTTGAGGAACTGACAGCATCCAGCCATGTCTCTGCTGAGGTGGATGGGAAGCTCACTGAGGCCAGCCATGTCCCTGAGGTTGATGAACTGACAGCATCCAGCCATGTCCCTGCTGAGGTTGATGGGAAGCTCACTGAGGCCAGCCATGTCCCTGAGGTTGATGAGGAACTGACAGCATCCAGCCATGTCCCTGCTGAGGTTGATGAGGAACTGACAGCATCCAGCCATGTCCCTGCTGAGGTTCATGAGGAACTGACAGCATCCAGCCATGTCCCTGCTGAGGTTGATGAGGAACTGACAGCATCCAGCCATGTCCCCAATGAGGTTGATGAGGAACTGACAGCATCCAGCCATGTCCCCAATGAGGTTGATGAGGAACTGACAGCATCCAGCCATGTCCCTTCTGAGGTTGATGGGAAGCTCTCTGAGGCCAGCCATGTCCCTGCTGAGGTTGATGGGAAGCTCACTGAGGCCAGCCATGTCCCTGATGAGGTTGAGGAACTGACAGCATCCAGCCATGTCTCTGCTGAGGTGGATGGGAAGCTCACTGAGGCCAGCCATGTCCCTGCTGAGGTTGAGGAACCGACAGCATCCAGCCATGTCCCCAATGAGGTTGATGGGAAGCTCACTGAGGCCAGCCATGTCCCTGCTGAGGTTGATGGGGAACTGACAGGATACAGCCATGTCCCCAATGAGGTTGATGGGAAGCTCACTGAGGCCAGCCATGTCCCTGTTGAGGTTGATGGGAAGCTCACCGAGGCCAGCCATGTCCCTGTTGGGGTTGATGGGAAGCTCACTGAGGCCAGCCATGTCCCTGTTGGGGTTGATGGGAAGCTCACTGAGGCCAGCCATGTCCCTGTTGAGGTTGAGGAACTGACAGCATCCAGCCATGTCCCTGCTGAGGTTGATGGGAAGCTCACTGAGGCCAGCCATGTCCCTGCTGAGGTTGATGGGAAGCTGACAGCATCCAGCCATGTCCCTGCTGAGGTTGATGGGAAGCTGACAGAATCCAGTCATGTCCCTTCTGAGGTTGATGGGGAACTGACAGGATACAGCCATGTCCCCAATGAGGTTGATGGGAAGCTCACTGAGGCCAGCCATGTCCCTGTTGGGGTTGATGGGAAGCTCACTGAGGCCAGCCATGTCCCTGTTGAGGTGGATGGGAAGCTCACTGAGGCCAGCCATGTACCTGCTGAGGTGGATGAGGAACTGACAGCATCCAGCCATGTCCCTGCTGAGGTTGATGAACTGACAGCATCCAGCCATGTCCCTGCTGAGGTTGATGAACTGACAGCATCCAGCCATGTCCCTGCTGAGGTTGATGGGAAGCTCACTGAAGCCAGCCATGTCCCTGCTGAGGTTGAGGAACTGACAGCATCCAGCCATGTCCCTGCTGACGTTGATGAGGTACTGACCGGATACAACCATGTCCCTAATGAGGTTGATGGGAAGCTCACTGAGGCCAGCCATGTCCCAGCTGAGGTTGAGGAGGAACTGACAGCATCCAGCCATGTCCCCAATGAGGTTGATGGGAAGCTCACTGAGGCCAGCCATGTCCCTGCTGAGGTTGATGGGAAACTTACTGAGGCCTGCCATGTCCCTGTTGAGGTTGATGGGAAGCTCACTGAGGCCAGCCATGTCCCTGCTGAGGTTGATGGGAAGCTCTCTGAGGCCAGCCATGTCCCTGCTGAGGTTGATGGGAAGCTCACTGAGGCCAGCCATGTCCCTGATGAGGTTGAGGAACTGACAGCATCCAGCCATGTCTCTGCTGAGGTGGATGGGAAGCTCACTGAGGCCAGCCATGTCCCTGCTGAGGTTGAGGAACTGACAGCATCCAGCCATGTCCCCAATGAGGTTGATGGGAAGCTCACTGAGGCCAGCCATGTCCCTGAGGTTGATGAACTGACAGCATCCAGCCATGTCCCTGCTGAGGTTGATGGGAAGCTCACTGAGGCCAGCCATGTCCCTGCTGAGGTTGATGGGAAGCGCACTGAGGCCAGCCATGTCCCTTCTGAGGTTGATGGGAAGCTCTCTGAGGCCAGCCATGTCCCTGCTGAGGTTGATGGGAAGCTCACTGAGGCCAGCCATGTCCCTGATGAGGTTGAGGAACTGACAGCATCCAGCCATGTCTCTGCTGAGGTAGATGGGAAGCTCACTGAGGCCAGCCATGTCCCTGCTGAGGTTGAGGAACTGACAGCATCCAGCCATGTCCCTGCTGAGGTTGATGGGAAGCTCACTGAGGCCAGCCATGTCCCTGCTGAGGTTGATGAGGAACTGACAGCATCCAGCCATGTCCCTGCTGAGGTTGATGAGGAACTGACAGCATCCAGCCATGTCCCTGCTGAGGTTCATGAGGAACTGACAGCATCCAGCCATGTCCCTGCTGAGGTTCATGAGGAACTGACAGCATCCAGCCATGTCCCCAATGAGGTTGATGAGGAACTGACAGCATCCAGCCATGTCCCCAATGAGGTTGATGAGGAACTGACAGCATCCAGCCATGTCCCTTCTGAGGTTGATGGGAAGCTCTCTGAGGCCAGCCATGTCCCTGCTGAGGTTGATGGGAAGCTAACTGAGGCCAGCCATGTCCCTGATGAGGTTGAGGAACTGACAGCATCCAGCCATGTCTCTGCTGAGGTGGATGGGAAGCTCACTGAGGCCAGCCATGTCCCTGCTGAGGTTGAGGAACCGACAGCATCCAGCCATGTCCCCAATGAGGTTGATGGGAAGCTCACTGAGGCCAGCCATGTCCCTGCTGAGGTTGATGGGGAACTGACAGGATACAGCCATGTCCCCAATGAGGTTGATAGGAAGCTCACTGAGGCCAGCCATGTCCCTGTTGAGGTTGATGGGAAGCTCACCGAGGCCAGCCATGTCCCTGTTGGGGTTGATGGGAAGCTCACTGAGGCCAGCCATGTCCCTGTTGGGGTTGATGGGAAGCTCACTGAGGCCAGCCATGTCCCTGTTGAGGAACTGACAGCATCCAGCCATGTCCCTGCTGAGGTTGATGGGAAGCTCACTGAGGCCAGCCATGTCCCTGCTGAGGTTGATGGGAAGCTGACAGCATCCAGCCATGTCCCTGCTGAGGTTGATGGGAAGCTGACAGAATCCAGTCATGTCCCTTCTGAGGTTGATGGGGAACTGACAGGATACAGCCATGTCCCCAATGAGGTTGATGGGAAGCTCACTGAGGCCAGCCATGTCCCTGTTGGGGTTGATGGGAAGCTCACTGAGGCCAGCCATGTCCCTGTTGAGGTGGATGGGAAGCTCACTGAGGCCAGCCATGTACCTGCTGAGGTGGATGAGGAACTGACAGCATCCAGCCATGTCCCTGCTGAGGTTGATGAACTGACAGCATCCAGCCATGTCCCTGCTGAGGTTGATGAACTGACAGCATCCAGCCATGTCCCTGCTGAGGTTGATGGGAAGCTCACTGAAGCCAGCCATGTCCCTGCTGAGGTTGAGGAACTGACAGCATCCAGCCATGTCCCTGCTGACGTTGATGAGGTACTGACCGGATACAACCATGTCCCTAATGAGGTTGATGGGAAGCTCACTGAGGCCAGCCATGTCCCTACTGAGGTTGATGGGGAACTGACAGAATACAGCCATGTCCCCAATGAGGTTGATGGGAAGCTCACTGAGGCCAGCCATGTCCCTGTTGAGGTTGATGGGAAGCTCACTGAGGCCAGCCATGTCCCTGCTGAGGTTGATGGGAAGCTGACAGAATCCAGTCATGTCCCTTCTGAGGTTGATGGGAAGTTCACTGAGGCCAGCCATGTCCCTACTAAGGTTGATGGGGAACTGACACGATACAGCCATGTCCCTGTTGAGGTTGATGGGAAGCTCACTGAGGCCAGCCATGTCCCTGTTGAGGTTGATGGGAAGCTCACTGAGGCTAGCCATGTCCCTGCTGAGGTTGAGGAACTGACAGCATCCAGCCATGTCCCTGCTGAGGTTGAGGAACTGACAGCATCCAGCCATGTCTCTGCTGAGGTTGATGGGAAGCTCACTGAGGCCAGCCATGTCCCTGCTGAGGTTGAGGAACTGACAGCATCCAGCCATGTCCCTGCTGTGGTTGATGGGAAGCTCACTGAGGCCAGCCATGTCCCTGCTGAGGTTGATGGGATGCTCACTGAGGCTAGCCATGTCCCTGCTGAGGTTGAGGAACTGACAGCATCCAGCCATGTCCCTGCTGAGGTTGAGGAACTGACAGCATCCAGCCATGTCTCTGCTGAGGTTGATGGGAAGCTCACTGAGGCCAGCCATGTCCCTGCTGAGGTTGAGGAACTGACAGCATCCAGCCATGTCCCTGCTGAGGTTGATGGGAAGTTGACCGTATCCAGCAATGTCCCTGCTGAGGTTGATGGGAAGTTGACCGTATCCAGCAATGTCCCTGCTGAGGTTGATGGGAAGTTGACCGTATCCAGCAATGTCCCTGTTGAGGTTGATGGGAAGCTCACTGAGGCCAGCCATGTCCCTGCTGAGGTTGATGGGAAGCTCACTGAGGCCAGCCATGTCCCTGCTGAGGTTGATGGGAAGCTCACTGAGGCTAGCCATGTCCCTGCTGAGGTTGAGGAATTGACAGCATCCAGCCATGTCCCTGCTGAGGTTGATGGGAAGCTCACTGAGGCCAGCCATGTCCCTGCTGAGGTTGATGGGAAGCTGACAGCATCCAGCCATGTCCCTAATGAGGTTGATGGGAAGCTCACTGAGGCTAGCCATGTCGCTGCTGAGGTTGAGGAACTTACAGCATCCAGCCATGTCCCTGCTGAGGTTGAGGAACTGACAGCATCAAGCCATGTCTCTGCCGAGGTTGATGGGAAGCTCACTGAGGCCAGCCATGTCCCTGCTGAGGTTGATGGGAAGTTGGCAGCATCCAGCCCTGTCCCAGCTGAGGTTGATGGGATGTTGACTAAATTTGCCAGACTTTTAAACAGATGAATATCTAACTTTCAGATCTTGATTTTTAGTCAATAAAACCAGTTATTTTTCTGGACAATTTCTGCTCTTTTTTTTTTCATTCAACTTATTTTGCATAATCTGTCATAATGGATATCTAATGTCTTAAACAATTCCTACAAGGTTATTTCATTGCATTATAAATATCCAAGTCTACTTTGCATTTCTTTTGATCTCTATTCTAAAGGGAAATATACATTTACAAAAGTTACCTAAAAATTTTCATTTTACTTGTCAGTGTTTTGGGGCCTGAAAATGGGTTTTAAAGTGCAAGTTTAAAAGAAAATATGCATTTGTAGTTTGCTCCGCTTTGATTTTACATTTTCAGAGTCATGCACAAGTACTTAACAACCAAACTAACAATGGTGGGTTAAAGGACGGTTTTTGTGCTGCATAATATATTGAGTTTAACGTTTCTCCAGCAAAGTGTAGATTTAGTACTACTTGGCAGTACTACAAACAGTGGAGATGTATTTAAATGTGTAAATGTTCATGTGTGCAGGGAGGTAAAAGGGATATAGCCAACTGCTGCCTGGCCAGTAGAATAGTGTTTTTAGTTGCTTTTGTGGATCCATGTGAATGGGGATCTCTTTGACTGTGGTGTCATCTGTGTGTGAAATATCCCATTTTAATATGTTGTTAATAAAATGCACCCTAAAACTGCATTTAAGAAATGGCACAATGTGGTTTTTGGGTGAGTATTGCATGTCCCTGTGCAGAACAAACAAAATCCACCATGGCCAGTGGTAGTGAAGTGTAAAATGACTGTTGAGATGTCTCTGCAGAATGCATCTGGGCAAACTGTCCAAAAAGGTTACTTTTTGTGCTGATGCTATGAGGTTGACTCTGACCCTGAGGAAAGAAGATTAATATTATTATTTGTATTTTTACAACCAATATTCTTTAGGAATTGATTGGAAGTTGGAGTCCAACCCTCTTCCTGTTGAGGATGAAATTAAGTTAACAGCATCAAGCCATGTCCCTGCTGAGGTTGATGGGAAGTTGACATCATCCAGTCATGTCCCTTCTGAGGTTGATGGGAAGCTCACTGAGGCCAGCCATGTCCCTGTTGAGGTTGATGGGAAGCTCACTGAGGCCAGCCATGTCCCTACTGAGGTTGATGGGGAACTGACAGGATCCAGCCATGTCCCTACTGAGGTTGATGGGGAACTGACAGGATCAAGCCATGTCCCCAATGAGGTTGATGGGAAGCTCACTGAGGCCAGCCATGTCCCTACTGAGGTTGATGGGAAATTGGCAGCATCCAGCCATGTCCCAGTTGAGGTTGTTAGGAAGCTCACTGAGGCCAGCCATGTCCCAGCTGAGGTTGTTAGGAAGTTCACTGAGGCCAGCCATGTCCCTGCTATACGTACAAAATACCACTGCTGAGGTTGATGGGAAGCTCAGTGAGGCCAGCCATGTCCCTTCTGAGGTTGATGGGGAACTGACAGCATCCAGCCATGTCCCTGCTGAGGTTGATGGGAAGCTCACTGAGGCCAACCATGTCCCTACTGAGGTTGATGGGGAACTGACAGCATCCAGCCATGTCCCTGCTGAGGTTGATGGGAAGCATGGGAATCGGTATTATCAGCAAAAATACTTTTAAATAAAAATTTGAAAATGAACTAAATAAATGATAAAATGCTCAATGTAATCGACAACATGAATTTCTTTTACTTGCTTAATATAACCAATGTAAACACTATGTCAAATGAATTATAATGAACATTATACATATACCTGTACAAATCAACAAAAAAATACATAACGCTCTGTCACATGCAGTCTCCTCCACACAGTACACAGACCTCAAGCTCCTCTTAGCAGATAAACATACAGAAAACCCTGTAGACAAGCACATGAAAACATGTCTACTTTAAAGCTTGCAAAAAGTCTGTTTACAAGGTCTTTATTCAATTGACACCTTAACTGCATGTTCACAACCTCAAAACTAACATTTATACATGCATAAAACAAGGTTTGCATCGTCCAAAAAAACGAAATAAGTGTTTAAAATACATTATTTATTGTTTGGAAGACTGTTCCAAAGTTTAGGTGCGGAATAGGAAAAGGATCTACCGCCAGCAGTCGGTTTTGATATTCTAGGTATTATCAACTGGCCGGAATTTTGAGATCGCAATAGACATGAAGGACTATAATGCAATAAAAGCTCAAGTACTCGCTAAAGTATTAGTGCTTTGTAAGTAATCATCAGCAATATTTTAAAATGTATACACTGTTTAATTTGGAGCTATGGTGGCAAACATTTTCTATTACTAAATAAGAGACAAAAATGTACCAATTGTCTTTTAAGATTATTTATTTCCTTGCAATGAACGGTCAGTGTGTCGGCCCATCATACAGTCATACAGAGTGGCTGCAGAGTGTGACAATGTGAGGAGGGCATCCTTCCTTCTTTATAGTCCCTACGACTTGAAAAAACAACTCTAGAAAGCAGTCTTCATAACTTTAGTGACTTTACTGGTGATTCGCTTCTCAACATTTTTTCTATAAAACTACAAACAAGAATATAAATATGCATGAACATTATGTTCATATTGACATACACATAACCAGCTTAACATTAAGCAAGGTTATGATTCAAATAAATGTCAGTCAGCTCAGAAAAATAAAAATAAGTTTAAAATTAAAGTTTATTTTTCTGACTCCGACGGCAGAATTTGTTCTTGTGTTCAGCATAAACTCATGATGATTTTTCAGACAACAAGACTTAATATCTAAAGTCATCTTGATTCTAAAGTAAATGTATGTTGATCTCTCTTGAATGTTTAGATACTCTTTTCTTTCTTTCTTTCTTTTTTTTTTTTGCAGTGTAATATTCATGACAAACAACTTGTGCACTGCTTGCAGAATAGTGCTCTAGTAAAAGTAGCAACAGTACTATCGTGACTACATTTTTAAAAAATGTTTGACAGTAGGTCTTCAAATAAAGCAGCTTATCCAGTAATGAGCTAAATAATTAGTTAAATGCTGTGATCATTTACTATGTTTGACTCTTTTGAAACTTTCCCTATTTATTTATCTGTTGTCACTTAAATTCAACTTTGTTGTTTTATTGTCTGAGAAATGGTCTGGTTTAATAGAAAAAAAAATCATGTAATCTGATGTGTTTATAAAGATAAGCAAAGATAAATTTAACAAAATACAATAGTGATTTTTCAACCAGCCAATGAGTGCACAGGAATGTTAATGAGCAGATCCTCTGTCACTAATTTCACTGTAACAAACCCAGGTGATGAAAATCTGTGTTATCTTAAAAGCCCTGGCTTGAAGACTGTTTTAAGAAAGCATAGGTAGGATGGTGATTGTTTCATCTGTAATCAAGATGGCAATTTCAAACTTTATTGTTTTAGTCTTTTTGTGTCACCAACCAGTGCCAAATGGTAAAGTTGTTTTCACCTTAGTGTAATGTTTCAAATGTTAAATACATGTGTAACTTTATTTTTTTATTTTACATCTTGTTTTCAGGATTTGCTTCTCCAGTTGGGCGTCATTTATACCAAACTGATATTGAACAAGCACTCTTGGAGGGCAAAGGTTTGTAACTCTTATATAGTGGTTAACATCATGGTTTTTTTTTTTTTTCGTCTTTTTTTACACCATGCATTGTTAACTTTAACAAGGCCTGATGAACTCTTGTATGGAAGTTCGTAATCCCTTTTGTTTTCCAGATGGTCCCTTGTCTATTCCTTGCGTGAACAAACAAAATCCACCATGGCCAGTGGTAGTGAAGTGTAAAATGACTGTTGAGATGTCTCTGCAGAATGCATCTGGGCAAACTGTCCAAAAAGGTTACTTTTTGTGTTGATGCTACGAGGTTGACTCTGACCCTGAGGAAAGAAGACTAATATTATTGTTTAATTTTTTACAACCAATATTCTTTAGGCATTGATTGGAAGTTGATGGAGTCCAACCCTCTTCCTGTTGAGGATGAAATTAAGTTTACAGCATCAAGCCATGTCCCTGCTGAGGTTGATGGGAAGTTGACAGCATCCAGCCAAGTCCCTGCTGAGGTTGATGGGAAGCTCACTGAGGCCAGCCATGTCCCTGCTGAGGTTGATGGGAAGCTCACTGAGGCCAGCCATGTCCCTGCTGAGGTTGATGGGAAGCTCACTGAGGCCAGCCATGTCCCTGTTGAGGTTGATGGGAAGCTCACTGAGGCCAGCCATGTCCCTGCTGAGGTCGATGGGAAGCTCACTGAGGCCAGCCATGTCCCTGTTGAGGTTGATGGGAAGCTCACTGAGGCCAGCCATGTACCTGCTGAGGTTGAGGAACTGACAGCATCCAGCCATGTCTCTGCTGAGGTGGATGGGAAGCTCACTGAGGCCAGCCACGTACCTGCTGAGGTTGAGGAACTGACAGCATCCAGCCATGTCTCTGCTGAGGTGGATGGGAAGCTCACTGAGGCCAGCCATGTCCCTGCTGAGGTTGATGGGAAGCTCACTGAGGCCAGCCATGTCCCTGCTGAGGTTGATGGGAAGCTCACTGAGGCCAGCCATGTCCCTGCTGAGGTTGATGGGAAGCTCACTGAGGCCAGCCATGTCCCTGCTGAGGTTGATGGGAAGCTCACTGAGGCCAGCCATGTCCCTGCTGAGGTTGATGGGAAGCTCACTGAGGCCAGCCATGTCCCTGCTGAGGTTGATGAGGAACTGACAGCATCCAGCCATGTCCCTGCTGAGGAACTGACAGCATCCAGCCATGTCCCTGCTGAGGTTGATGGGAAGCTCACTGAGGCCAGCCATGTCCCTGCTGAGGTTGATGAGGAACTGACAGCATCCAGCCATGTCCCTGCTGAGGAACTGACAGCATCCAGCCATGTCCCTGCTGAGGTTGATGGGAAGCTCACTGAGGCCAGCCATGTCCCTGCTGAGGTTGATGAGGAACTGACAGCATCCAGCCATGTCCCTGCTGAGGAACTGACAGCATCCAGCCATGTCCCTGCTGAGGTTGATGGGAAGCTCACTGAGGCCAGCCATGTCCCTGCTGAGGTTGATGGGAAGCTCACTGAGGCCAGCCATGTCCCTGCTGAGGTTGATGAGGAACTGACAGCATCCAGCCATGTCCCTAATGAGGTTGATGGGAAGCTCACTGAGGCCAGCCATGTCCCTGCTGAGGTTGATGAGGAACTGACAGCATCTAGCCATGTCCCTGCTGAGGTTGATGAGGAACTGACAGCATCCAGCCATGTCCCTGCTGAGGTTGAGGAACTGACAGCATCCAGCCATGTCCCTGCTGAGGTTGATGAGGAACTGACAGCATCCAGCCATGTCCCTAATGAGGTTGATGGGAAGCTCACTGAGGCCAGCCATGTCCCTGCTGAGGTTGATGGGAAGCTCACTGAGGCCAGCCATGTCCCTGCTGAGGTTGAGGAACTGACAGCATCCAGCCATGTCCCTGCTGAGGTGAATGGGAAGCTCACTGAGGCCATCCATGTCCCTGCTGTGGTTGAGGAACTGACAGCATCCAGCCATGTCCCTGCTGAGGTTGATGGGAAGCTCACTGAGGCCAGCCATGTTCCTGCTGAGGTTGATGAGGAACTGACAGCATCCAGCCATGTCCCTTCTAAGGTTGATGAGAAACTGACAGCATCCAGCCATGTCCCTGCTGAGGTTGATGAGGAACTGACAGCATCCAGCCATGTCCCTGCTGAGGTTGATGAGGAACTGACAGCATCCAGCCATGTCCCTGCTGAGGTTGATGAGGAACTGACAGCATCCAGCCATGTCCCTGCTGAGGTTGATGAACTGACAGCATCCAGCAATGTCCCTGCTGAGGTTGAGGAACTGACAGCATCCAGCCATGTCCCTGTTGAGGAACTGACAGCATCCAGCCATGTCCCTAATAAGGTTGATGGGAAGCTCACTGAGGCCAGCCATGTCCCTGCTGAGATAGATGGGAAGCTCACTAAGGCCAGCCATGTCCCTGTTGAGGTTGATGGGAAGCTCACTGAGGCCAGCCACGTACCTGCTGAGGTTGATGGGAAGCTCACTGATGCCAGCCATGTCCCTGCTGAGGTTGAGGAACTGACAGCATCCAGCCATGTCTCTGCTGAGGTGGATGGGAAGCTCACTGAGGCCAGCCATGTCCCTGCTGAGGTTGATAGGAAGCTCACTGAGGCCAGCCATGTCCCTGCTGAGGTTGAGGAACTGACAGCATCCAGCCATGTCCCTGCTGAGGTTGAGGAACTGACAGCATCCAGCCATGTCCCTGCTGAGGAACTGACAGCATCCAGCCATGTCCCTGCTGAGGTTGATGGGAAGCTCACTGAGGCCAGCCATGTCCCTGCTGAGGTTGATGGGAAGCTCACTGAGGCCAGCCATGTCCCTGCTGAGGTTGATGGGAAGCTCACTGAGGCCAGCCATGTCCCTGCTGAGGTTGATGAGGAACTGACAGCATCCAGCCATGTCCCTGCTGAGGTTGATGAGGAACTGACAGCATCTAGCCATGTCCCTGCTGAGGTTGATGAGGAACTGACAGCATCCAGCCATGTCCCTGCTGAGGTTGAGGAACTGACAGCATCCAGCCATGTCCCTGCTGAGGTTGATGAGGAACTGACAGCATCCAGCCATGTCCCTAATGAGGTTGATGGGAAGCTCACTGAGGCCAGCCATGTCCCTGCTGAGGTTGATGAGGAACTGACAGCATCTAGCCATGTCCCTGCTGAGGTTGATGAGGAACTGACAGCATCCAGCCATGTCCCTGCTGAGGTTGAGGAACTGACAGCATCCAGCCATGTCCCTGCTGAGGTTGATGAGGAACTGACAGCATCCAGCCATGTCCCTAATGAGGTTGATGGGAAGCTCACTGAGGCCAGCCATGTCCCTGCTGAGGTTGATGGGAAGCTCACTGAGGCCAGCCATGTCCCTGCTGAGGTTGAGGAACTGACAGCATCCAGCCATGTCCCTGCTGAGGTGAATGGGAAGCTCACTGAGGCCATCCATGTCCCTGCTGTGGTTGAGGAACTGACAGCATCCAGCCATGTCCCTGCTGAGGTTGATGGGAAGCTCACTGAGGCCAGCCATGTTCCTGCTGAGGTTGATGAGGAACTGACAGCATCCAGCCATGTCCCTTCTAAGGTTGATGAGAAACTGACAGCATCCAGCCATGTCCCTGCTGAGGTTGATGAGGAACTGACAGCATCCAGCCATGTCCCTGCTGAGGTTGATGAGGAACTGACAGCATCCAGCCATGTCCCTGCTGAGGTTGATGAGGAACTGACAGCATCCAGCCATGTCCCTGCTGAGGTTGATGAACTGACAGCATCCAGCAATGTCCCTGCTGAGGTTGAGGAACTGACAGCATCCAGCCATGTCCCTGTTGAGGAACTGACAGCATCCAGCCATGTCCCTAATAAGGTTGATGGGAAGCTCACTGAGGCCAGCCATGTCCCTGCTGAGATAGATGGGAAGCTCACTAAGGCCAGCCATGTCCCTGTTGAGGTTGATGGGAAGCTCACTGAGGCCAGCCATGTCCCTGCTGAGGTTGATAGGAAGCTCACTGAGGCCAGCCATGTCCCTGCTGAGGTTGAGGAACTGACAGCATCCAGCCATGTCTCTGCTGAGGTGGATGGGAAGCTCACTGAGGCCAGCCATGTCCCTGCTGAGGTTGATAGGAAGCTCACTGAGGCCAGCCATGTCCCTGCTGAGGTTGAGGAACTGACAGCATCCAGCCATGTCCCTGCTGAGGTTGAGGAACTGACAGCATCCAGCCATGTCCCTGCTGAGGAACTGACAGCATCCAGCCATGTCCCTGCTGAGGTTGATGGGAAGCTCACTGAGGCCAGCCATGTCCCTGCTGAGGTTGATGGGAAGCTCACTGAGGCCAGCCATGTCCCTGCTGAGGTTGATGGGAAGCTCACTGAGGCCAGCCATGTCCCTGCTGAGGTTGATGAGGAACTGACAGCATCCAGCCATGTCCCTGCTGAGGTTGATGAGGAACTGACAGCATCTAGCCATGTCCCTGCTGAGGTTGATGAGGAACTGACAGCATCCAGCCATGTCCCTGCTGAGGTTGAGGAACTGACAGCATCCAGCCATGTCCCTGCTGAGGTTGATGAGGAACTGACAGCATCCAGCCATGTCCCTAATGAGGTTGATGGGAAGCTCACTGAGGCCAGCCATGTCCCTGCTGAGGTTGATGAGGAACTGACAGCATCTAGCCATGTCCCTGCTGAGGTTGATGAGGAACTGACAGCATCTAGCCATGTCCCTGCTGAGGTTGATGAGGAACTGACAGCATCCAGCCATGTCCCTGCTGAGGTTGATGAGGAACTGACAGCATCCAGCCATGTCCCTGCTGAGGTTGATGAGGAACTGACAGCATCCAGCCATGTCCCTGCTGAGGTTGATGGGAAGCTCACTGAGGCCAGCCATGTCCCTGATGAGGTTGAGGAACTGACAGCATCCAGCCATGTCTCTGCTGAGGTGGATGGGAAGCTCACTGAGGCCAGCCATGTCCCTGCTGAGGTTGAGGAACTGACAGCATCCAGCCATGTCCCTGCTGAGGTTGATGGGAAGCTCACTGAGGCCAGCCATGTCCCTGCTGAGGTTGATGGGAAGCTCACTGAGGCCAGCCATGTCCCTGCTGAGGTTGATGAGGAACTGACAGCATCCAGCCATGTCCCTTCTGAGGTTGATGAGGAACTGACAGCATCCAGCCATGTCCCTGCTGAGGTTGATGGGAAGCTCACTGAGGCCAGCCATGTCCCTGCTGAGGTTGATGGGAAACTTACTGAGGCCAGCCATGTCCCTGTTGAGATGGATGGGAAGCTCACTGAGGCCAGCCATGTCCCTGCTGAGGTTGATGGGAAGCGCACTGAGGCCAGCCATGTCCCTTCTGAGGTTGATGGGAAGCTCTCTGAGGCCAGCCATGTCCCTGCTGAGGTTGATGGGAAGCTCACTGAGGCCAGCCATGTCCCTGATGAGGTTGAGGAACTGACAGCATCCAGCCATGTCTCTGCTGAGGTTGATGAGGAACTGACAGCATCCAGCCATGTCTCTGCTGAGGTGGATGGGAAGCTCACTGAGGCCAGCCATGTCCCTGCTGAGGTTGAGGAACTGACAGCATCCAGCCATGTCCCCAATGAGGTTGATGGGAAGCTCACTGAGGCCAGCCATGTCCCTGAGGTTGATGAACTGACAGCATCCAGCCATGTCCCTGCTGAGGTTGATGGGAAGCTCACTGAGGCCAGCCATGTCCCTGCTGAGGTTGATGAGGAACTGACAGCATCCAGCCATGTCCCTGCTGAGGTTGATGAGGAACTGACAGCATCCAGCCATGTCCCTGCTGAGGTTCATGAGGAACTGACAGCATCCAGCCATGTCCCTGCTGAGGTTGATGAGGAACTGACAGCATCCAGCCATGTCCCTGCTGAGGTTCATGAGGAACTGACAGCATCCAGCCATGTCCCCAATGAGGTTGATGAGGAACTGACAGCATCCAGCCATGTCCCCAATGAGGTTGATGAGGAACTGACAGCATCCAGCCATGTCCCTGCTGAGGTTGATGAGGAACTGACAGCATCCAGCCATGTCCCTGCTGTGGTTGAGGAACTGACAGCATCCAGCCATGTCCCCAATGAGGTTGATGGGAATCTCACCGAGGCCAGCCATGTCCCTACTGAGGTTGATGAGGAACTGACAGCATCCAGCCATGTCCCTGCTGAGGTTGATGAGGAACTGACAGCATCCAGCCATGTCCCTGCTGAGGTTGATGAGGAACTGACAGCATCCAGCCATGTCCCTGCTGAGGTTGAGGAACTGACAGCATCCAGCCATGTCCCTGCTGAGGTTGATGAGGAACTGACAGCATCCAGCCATGTCCCAGCTGAGGTTGAGGAGGAACTGACAGCATCCAGCCATGTCCCCAATGAGGTTGATGGGAAGCTCACTGAGGCCAGCCATGTCCCTGCTGAGGTTGATGAGGAACTGACAGCATCCAGCCATGTCCCAGCTGAGGTTGAGGAGGAACTGACAGCATCCAGCCATGTCCCCAATGAGGTTGATGGGAAGCTCACTGAGGCCAGCCATGTCCCTGCTGAGGTTGATGGGAAACTTACTGAGGCCAGCCATGTCCCTGTTGAGATGGATGGGAAGCTCACTGAGGCCAGCCATGTCCCTGCTGAGGTTGATGGGAAGCGCACTGAGGCCAGCCATGTCCCTTCTGAGGTTGATGGGAAGCTCTCTGAGGCCAGCCATGTCCCTGCTGAGGTTGATGGGAAGCTCACTGAGGCCAGCCATGTCCCTGATGAGGTTGAGGAACTGACAGCATCCAGCCATGTCTCTGCTGAGGTTGATGAGGAACTGACAGCATCCAGCCATGTCTCTGCTGAGGTGGATGGGAAGCTCACTGAGGCCAGCCATGTCCCTGCTGAGGTTGAGGAACTGACAGCATCCAGCCATGTCCCCAATGAGGTTGATGGGAAGCTCACTGAGGCCAGCCATGTCCCTGAGGTTGATGAACTGACAGCATCCAGCCATGTCCCTGCTGAGGTTGATGGGAAGCTCACTGAGGCCAGCCATGTCCCTGCTGAGGTTGATGAGGAACTGACAGCATCCAGCCATGTCCCTGCTGAGGTTGATGAGGAACTGACAGCATCCAGCCATGTCCCTGCTGAGGTTCATGAGGAACTGACAGCATCCAGCCATGTCCCTGCTGAGGTTGATGAGGAACTGACAGCATCCAGCCATGTCCCTGCTGAGGTTCATGAGGAACTGACAGCATCCAGCCATGTCCCCAATGAGGTTGATGAGGAACTGACAGCATCCAGCCATGTCCCCAATGAGGTTGATGAGGAACTGACAGCATCCAGCCATGTCCCTGCTGAGGTTGATGGGAAGCTCACTGAGGCCAGCCATGTCCCTGCTGAGGTTGATAGGAAGCTCACTGAGGCCAGCCATGTCCCTGCTGAGGTTGAGGAACTGACAGCATCCAGCCATGTCCCTGCTGAGATTGAGGAACTGACAGCATCCAGCCATGTCCCTGCTGAGGAACTGACAGCATCCAGCCATGTCCCTGCTGAGGTTGATGGGAAGCTCACTGAGGCCAGCCATGTCCCTGCTGAGGTTGATGGGAAGCTCACTGAGGCCAGCCATGTCCCTGCTGAGGTTGATGGGAAGCTCACTGAGGCCAGCCATGTCCCTGCTGAGGTTGATGAGGAACTGACAGCATCCAGCCATGTCCCTGCTGAGGTTGATGAGGAACTGACAGCATCTAGCCATGTCCCTGCTGAGGTTGATGAGGAACTGACAGCATCCAGCCATGTCCCTGCTGAGGTTGAGGAACTGACAGCATCCAGCCATGTCCCTGCTGAGGTTGATGAGGAACTGACAGCATCCAGCCATGTCCCTAATGAGGTTGATGGGAAGCTCACTGAGGCCAGCCATGTCCCTGCTGAGGTTGATGAGGAACTGACAGCATCTAGCCATGTCCCTGCTGAGGTTGATGAGGAACTGACAGCATCTAGCCATGTCCCTGCTGAGGTTGATGAGGAACTGACAGCATCCAGCCATGTCCCTGCTGAGGTTGATGAGGAACTGACAGCATCCAGCCATGTCCCTGCTGAGGTTGATGAGGAACTGACAGCATCCAGCCATGTCCCTGCTGAGGTTGATGGGAAGCTCACTGAGGCCAGCCATGTCCCTGATGAGGTTGAGGAACTGACAGCATCCAGCCATGTCTCTGCTGAGGTGGATGGGAAGCTCACTGAGGCCAGCCATGTCCCTGCTGAGGTTGAGGAACTGACAGCATCCAGCCATGTCCCTGCTGAGGTTGATGGGAAGCTCACTGAGGCCAGCCATGTCCCTGCTGAGGTTGATGGGAAGCTCACTGAGGCCAGCCATGTCCCTGCTGAGGTTGATGAGGAACTGACAGCATCCAGCCATGTCCCTTCTGAGGTTGATGAGGAACTGACAGCATCCAGCCATGTCCCTGCTGAGGTTGATGGGAAGCTCACTGAGGCCAGCCATGTCCCTGCTGAGGTTGATGGGAAACTTACTGAGGCCAGCCATGTCCCTGTTGAGATGGATGGGAAGCTCACTGAGGCCAGCCATGTCCCTGCTGAGGTTGATGGGAAGCGCACTGAGGCCAGCCATGTCCCTTCTGAGGTTGATGGGAAGCTCTCTGAGGCCAGCCATGTCCCTGCTGAGGTTGATGGGAAGCTCACTGAGGCCAGACATGTCCCTGATGAGGTTGAGGAACTGACAGCATCCAGCCATGTCTCTGCTGAGGTTGATGAGGAACTGACAGCATCCAGCCATGTCTCTGCTGAGGTGGATGGGAAGCTCACTGAGGCCAGCCATGTCCCTGCTGAGGTTGAGGAACTGACAGCATCCAGCCATGTCCCCAATGAGGTTGATGGGAAGCTCACTGAGGCCAGCCATGTCCCTGAGGTTGATGAACTGACAGCATCCAGCCATGTCCCTGCTGAGGTTGATGGGAAGCTCACTGAGGCCAGCCATGTCCCTGCTGAGGTTGATGAGGAACTGACAGCATCCAGCCATGTCCCTGCTGAGGTTGATGAGGAACTGACAGCATCCAGCCATGTCCCTGCTGAGGTTCATGAGGAACTGACAGCATCCAGCCATGTCCCTGCTGAGGTTGATGAGGAACTGACAGCATCCAGCCATGTCCCTGCTGAGGTTCATGAGGAACTGACAGCATCCAGCCATGTCCCCAATGAGGTTGATGAGGAACTGACAGCATCCAGCCATGTCCCCAATGAGGTTGATGAGGAACTGACAGCATCCAGCCATGTCCCTGCTGAGGTTGATGAGGAACTGACAGCATCCAGCCATGTCCCTGCTGTGGTTGAGGAACTGACAGCATCCAGCCATGTCCCCAATGAGGTTGATGGGAATCTCACCGAGGCCAGCCATGTCCCTACTGAGGTTGATGAGGAACTGACAGCATCCAGCCATGTCCCTGCTGAGGTTGATGAGGAACTGACAGCATCCAGCCATGTCCCTGCTGAGGTTGATGAGGAACTGACAGCATCCAGCCATGTCCCTGCTGAGGTTGAGGAACTGACAGCATCCAGCCATGTCCCTGCTGAGGTTGATGAGGAACTGACAGCATCCAGCCATGTCCCAGCTGAGGTTGAGGAGGAACTGACAGCATCCAGCCATGTCCCCAATGAGGTTGATGGGAAGCTCACTGAGGCCAGCCATGTCCCTGCTGAGGTTGATGAGGAACTGACAGCATCCAGCCATGTCCCAGCTGAGGTTGAGGAGGAACTGACAGCATCCAGCCATGTCCCCAATGAGGTTGATGGGAAGCTCACTGAGGCCAGCCATGTCCCTGCTGAGGTTGATGGGAAACTTACTGAGGCCAGCCATGTCCCTGTTGAGATGGATGGGAAGCTCACTGAGGCCAGCCATGTCCCTGCTGAGGTTGATGGGAAGCGCACTGAGGCCAGCCATGTCCCTTCTGAGGTTGATGGGAAGCTCTCTGAGGCCAGCCATGTCCCTGCTGAGGTTGATGGGAAGCTCACTGAGGCCAGCCATGTCCCTGATGAGGTTGAGGAACTGACAGCATCCAGCCATGTCTCTGCTGAGGTTGATGAGGAACTGACAGCATCCAGCCATGTCTCTGCTGAGGTGGATGGGAAGCTCACTGAGGCCAGCCATGTCCCTGCTGAGGTTGAGGAACTGACAGCATCCAGCCATGTCCCCAATGAGGTTGATGGGAAGCTCACTGAGGCCAGCCATGTCCCTGAGGTTGATGAACTGACAGCATCCAGCCATGTCCCTGCTGAGGTTGATGGGAAGCTCACTGAGGCCAGCCATGTCCCTGCTGAGGTTGATGAGGAACTGACAGCATCCAGCCATGTCCCTGCTGAGGTTGATGAGGAACTGACAGCATCCAGCCATGTCCCTGCTGAGGTTCATGAGGAACTGACAGCATCCAGCCATGTCCCTGCTGAGGTTGATGAGGAACTGACAGCATCCAGCCATGTCCCTGCTGAGGTTCATGAGGAACTGACAGCATCCAGCCATGTCCCCAATGAGGTTGATGAGGAACTGACAGCATCCAGCCATGTCCCCAATGAGGTTGATGAGGAACTGACAGCATCCAGCCATGTCCCTTCTGAGGTTGATGGGAAGCTCTCTGAGGCCAGCCATGTCCCTGCTGAGGTTGATGGGAAGCTCACTGAGGCCAGCCATGTCCCTGATGAGGTTGAGGAACTGACAGCATCCAGCCATGTCTCTGCTGAGGTGGATGGGAAGCTCACTGAGGCCAGCCATGTCCCTGCTGAGGTTGAGGAACCGACAGCATCCAGCCATGTCCCCAATGAGGTTGATGGGAAGCTCACTGAGGCCAGCCATGTCCCTGCTGAGGTTGATGGGGAACTGACAGGATACAGCCATGTCCCCAATGAGGTTGATGGGAAGCTCACTGAGGCCAGCCATGTCCCTGTTGAGGTTGATGGGAAGCTCACCGAGGCCAGCCATGTCCCTGTTCGGGTTGATGGGAAGCTCACTGAGGCCAGCCATGTCCCTGTTGGGGTTGATGGGAAGCTCACTGAGGCCAGCCATGTCCCTGTTGAGGTTGAGGAACTGACAGCATCCAGCCATGTCCCTGCTGAGGTTGATGGGAAGCTCACTGAGGCCAGCCATGTCCCTGCTGAGGTTGATGGGAAGTTGACAGCATCCAGCCATGTCCCTGCTGAGGTTGATGGGAAGCTGACAGAATCCAGTCATGTCCCTTCTGAGGTTGATGGGGAACTGACAGGATACAGCCATGTCCCCAATGAGGTTGATGGGAAGCTCACTGAGGCCAGCCATGTCCCTGTTGGGGTTGATGGGAAGCTCACTGAGGCCAGCCATGTCCCTGTTGAGGTGGATGGAAAGCTCACTGAGGCCAGCCATGTACCTGCTGAGGTGGATGAGGAACTGACAGCATCCAGCCATGTCCCTGCTGAGGTTGATGAACTGACAGCATCCAGCCATGTCCCTGCTGAGGTTGATGAACTGACAGCATCCAGCCATGTCCCTGCTGAGGTTGATGGGAAGCTCACTGAAGCCAGCCATGTCCCTGCTGAGGTTGAGGAACTGACAGCATCCAGCCATGTCCCTGCTGACGTTGATGAGGTACTGACCGGATACAACCATGTCCCTAATGAGGTTGATGGGAAGCTCACTGAGGCCAGCCATGTCCCTACTGAGGTTGATGGGGAACTGACAGAATACAGCCATGTCCCCAATGAGGTTGATGGGAAGCTCACTGAGGCCAGCCATGTCCCTGTTGAGGTTGATGGGAAGCTCACTGAGGCCAGCCATGTCCCTGTTGAGGTTGATGGGAAGCTCACTGAGGCCAGCCATGTCCCTGTTGAGGTGGATGGGAAGCTCACTGAGGCCAGCCATGTCCCTGTTGAGGTTGATGGGAAGCTCACTGAGGCCAGCTATGTCCCTGTTGAGGTGGATGGTAAGCTCACTGAGGCCAGCCATGTCCCTGTTGAGGTGGATGGTAAGCTCACTGAGGCCAGCCATGTCCCTGTTGAAGTTGATGGGAAGCTCACTGAGGCCAGCCATGTCCCTGTTGAGGTTGATGGGAAGCTTACTGATGCCAGCCATGTCCCTGTTGAGGTGGATGGGAAGCTCACTGAGGCCAGCCATGTCCCTGCTGAGGTTGAGGAACTGACAGCATCCAGCCATGTCCCTGCTGAGGTTGAGGAACTGACAGCATCCAGCCATGTCTCTGCTGAGGTTGATGGGAAGCTCACTGAGGCCAGCCATGTCCCTGCTGAGGTTGAGGAACTGACAGCATCCAGCCATGTCCCTGCTGTGGTTGATGGGAAGCTCACTGAGGCCAGCCATGTCCCTGCTGAGGTTGATGGGATGCTCACTGAGGCCAGCCATGTCCCTGCTGAGGTTGATGGGAAGCTGACAGCATCCAGCCATGTCCCTGCTGAGGTTGAGGAACTGACAGCATCCAGCCATGTCTCTGCTGAGGTTGATGGGAAGCTCACTGAGGCCAGCCATGTCCCTGCTGAGGTTGAGGAACTGACAGCATCCAGCCATGTCCCTGCTGAGGTTGATGGGAAGTTGACCGTATCCAGCAATGTCCCTGCTGAGGTTGATGGGAAGTTGACCGTATCCAGCAATGTCCCTGTTGAGGTTGATGGGAAGCTCACTGAGGCCAGCCATGTCCCTGCTGAGGTTGATGGGAAGCTCACTGAGGCCAGCCATGTCCCTGCTGAGGTTGATGGGAAGCTCACTGAGGCTAGCCATGTCCCTGCTGAGGTTGAGGAACTGACAGCATCCAGCCATGTCCCTGCTGAGGTTGAGGAACTGACAGCATCCAGCCATGTCTCTGCTGAGGTTGATGGGAAGCTCACTGAGGCCAGCCATGTCCCTGCTGAGGTTGAGGAACTGACAGCATCCAGCCATGTCCCTGCTGAGGTTGATGGGAAGCTCACTGAGGCCAGCCATGTCCCTGCTGAGGTTGAGGAACTTACAGCATCAAGCCATGTCTTTGCCGAGGTTGATGGGAAGCTCACTGAGGCCAGCCATGTCCCTGCTGAGGTTGAGGAACTGACAGCATCCAGCCATGTCCCTGCTGAGGTTGAGGAACTGACAGCATCCAGCCATGTCCCTGCTGAGGTTGATGGGAAATTCACTGAGGCCAGCCATGTCCCTGCTGAGGTTGATGGGAAGTTGACTGCATCCAGCCATGTCCCTGCTGAGGTTGATGGGAAGTTGGCAGCATCCAGCCCTGTCCCAGCTGAGGTTGATGGGATGTTGACTAAATTTGCCAGACTTTTAAACAGATGAATATCTAACTTTCAGATCTTGATTTTTAGTCAATAAAACCAGTTATTTTTCTGGACAATTTCTGCTCTTTTTTTTCATTCAACTTATTTTGCATAATCTGTCATAATGGATATCTAATGTCTTAAACAATTCCTACAAGGTTATTTCATTGCATTATAAATATCCAAGTCTACTTTGTATTTCTTTTGATCTCTATTCTAAAGGGAAATATACATTTACAAAAGTTACCTAAAAATTTTCATTTTACTTGTCAGTGTTTTGGGGCCTGAAAATGGGTTTTAAAGTGCAAGTTTAAAAGAAAATATGCATTTGTAGTTTGCTCCGCTTTGATTTTACATTTTCAGAGTCATGCACAAGTACTTAACAACCAAACTAACAATGGTGGGTTAAAGGACGGTTTTTGTGCTGCATAATATATTGAGTTTAACGTTTCTCCAGCAAAGTGTAGATTTAGTACTACTTGGCAGTACTACAAACAGTGGAGATGTATTTAAATGTGTAAATGTTCATGTGTGCAGGGAGGTAAAAGGGATATAGCCAACTGCTGCCTGGCCAGTAGAATAGTGTTTTTAGTTGCTTTTGTGGATCCATGTGAATGGGGATCTCTTTGACTGTGGTGTCATCTGTGTGTGAAATATCCCATTTTAATATGTTGTTAATAAAATGCACCCTAAAACTGCATTTAAGAAATGGCACAATGTGGTTTTTGGGTGAGTAGTGCATGTCCCTGTGCAGAACAAACAAAATCCACCATGGCCAGTGGTAGTGAAGTGTAAAATGACTGTTGAGATGTCTCTGCAGAATGCATCTGGGCAAACTGTCCAAAAAGGTTACTTTTTGTGCTGATGCTATGAGGTTGACTCTGACCCTGAGGAAAGAAGATTAATATTATTATTTGTATTTTTACAACCAATATTCTTTAGGAATTGATTGGAAGTTGGAGTCCAACCCTCTTCCTGTTGAGGATGAAATTAAGTTAACAGCATCAAGCCATGTCCCTGCTGAGGTTGATGGGAAGTTGACATCATCCAGTCATGTCCCTTCTGAGGTTGATGGGAAGCTCACTGAGGCCAGCCATGTCCCTGTTGAGGTTGATGGGAAGCTCACTGAGGCCAGCCATGTCCCTGCTGAGGTTGATGGCAAGCTCACTGAGGCCAGCCATGTCCCTGCTGAGGTTGATGGGAATCTGACAGCATCCAGCAATGTCCCTTCTGAGGTTGATGGGAAGCTCACTGAGGCCAGCCATGTCCCTACTGAGGTTGATGGGGAACTGACAGGATCCAGCCATGTCCCTACTGAGGTTGATGGGGAACTGACAGGATCAAGCCATGTCCCCAATGAGGTTGATGGGAAGCTCACTGAGGCCAGCCATGTCCCTACTGAGGTTGATGGGAAATTGGCAGCATCCAGCCATGTCCCAGTTGAGGTTGTTAGGAAGCTCACTGAGGCCAGCCATGTCCCAGCTGAGGTTGTTAGGAAGTTCACTGAGGCCAGCCATGTCCCTGCTATACGTACAAAATACCACTGCTGAGGTTGATGGGAAGCTCAGTGAGGCCAGCCATGTCCCTTCTGAGGTTGATGGGGAACTGACAGCATCCAGCCATGTCCCTGCTGAGGTTGATGGGAAGCTCACTGAGGCCAACCATGTCCCTACTGAGGTTGATGGGGAACTGACAGCATCCAGCCATGTCCCTGCTGAGGTTGATGGGAAGCATGGGAATCGGTATTATCAGCAAAAATACTTTTAAATAAAAATTTGAAAATGAACTAAATAAATGATAAAATGCTCAATGTAATCGACAACATGAATTTCTTTTACTTGCTTAATATAACCAATGTAAACACTATGTCAAATGAATTATAATGAACATTATACATATACCTGTACAAATCAACAAAAAAATACATAACGCTCTGTCACATGCAGTCTCCTCCACACAGTACACAGACCTCAAGCTCCTCTTAGCAGATAAACATACAGAAAACCCTGTAGACAAGCACATGAAAACATGTCTACTTTAAAGCTTGCAAAAAGTCTGTTTACAAGGTCTTTATTCAATTGACACCTTAACTGCATGTTCACAACCTCAAAACTAACATTTATACATGCATAAAACAAGGTTTGCATCGTCCAAAAAAACGAAATAAGTGTTTAAAATACATTATTTATTGTTTGGAAGACTGTTCCAAAGTTTAGGTGCGGAATAGGAAAAGGATCTACCGCCAGCAGTCGGTTTTGATATTCTAGGTATTATCAACTGGCCGGAATTTTGAGATCGCAATAGACATGAAGGACTATAATGCAATAAAAGCTCAAGTACTCGCTAAAGTATTAGTGCTTTGTAAGTAATCATCAGCAATATTTTAAAATGTATACACTGTTTAATTTGGAGCTATGGTGGCAAACATTTTCTATTACTAAATAAGAGACAAAAATGTACCAATTGTCTTTTAAGATTATTTATTTCCTTGCAATGAACGGTCAGTGTGTCGGCCCATCATACAGTCATACAGAGTGGCTGCAGAGTGTGACAATGTGAGGAGGGCATCCTTCCTTCTTTATAGTCCCTACGACTTGAAAAAACAACTCTAGAAAGCAGTCTTCATAACTTTAGTGACTTTACTGGTGATTCGCTTCTCAACATTTTTTCTATAAAACTACAAACAAGAATATAAATATGCATGAACATTATGTTCATATTGACATACACATAACCAGCTTAACATTAAGCAAGGTTATGATTCAAATAAATGTCAGTCAGCTCAGAAAAATAAAAATAAGTTTAAAATTAAAGTTTATTTTTCTGACTCCGACGGCAGAATTTGTTCTTGTGTTCAGCATAAACTCATGATGATTTTTCAGACAACAAGACTTAATATCTAAAGTCATCTTGATTCTAAAGTAAATGTATGTTGATCTCTCTTGAATGTTTAGATACTCTTTTCTTTCTTTCTTTCTTTTTTTTTTTTTGCAGTGTAATATTCATGACAAACAACTTGTGCACTGCTTGCAGAATAGTGCTCTAGTAAAAGTAGCAACAGTACTATCGTGACTACATTTTTAAAAAATGTTTGACAGTAGGTCTTCAAATAAAGCAGCTTATCCAGTAATGAGCTAAATAATTAGTTAAATGCTGTGATCATTTACTATGTTTGACTCTTTTGAAACTTTCCCTATTTATTTATCTGTTGTCACTTAAATTCAACTTTGTTGTTTTATTGTCTGAGAAATGGTCTGGTTTAATAGAAAAAAAAATCATGTAATCTGATGTGTTTATAAAGATAAGCAAAGATAAATTTAACAAAATACAATAGTGATTTTTCAACCAGCCAATGAGTGCACAGGAATGTTAACGAGCAGATCCTCTGTCACTAATTTCACTGTAACAAACCCAGGTGATGAAAATCTGTGTTATCTTAAAAGCCCTGGCTTGAAGACTGTTTTAAGAAAGCATAGGTAGGATGGTGAGTGTTTCATCTGTAATCAAGATGGCAATTTCAAACTTTATTGTTTTAGTCTTTTTGTGTCACCAACCAGTGCCAAATGGTAAAGTTGTTTTCACCTTAGTGTAATGTTTCAAATGTTAAATACATGTGTAACTTTATTTTTTTATTTTACATCTTGTTTTCAGGATTTGCTTCTCCAGTTGGGCGTCATTTATACCAAACTGATATTGAACAAGCACTCTTGGAGGGCAAAGGTTTGTAACTCTTATATAGTGGTTAACATCATGGTTTTTTTTTTTTTTTGTCTTTTTTTACACCATGCATTGTTAACTTTAACAAGGCCTGATGAACTCTTGTATGGAAGTTCGTAATCCCTTTTGTTTTCCAGATGGTCCCTTGTCTATTCCTTGCGTGAACAAACAAAATCCACCATGGCCAGTGGTAGTGAAGTGTAAAATGACTGTTGAGATGTCTCTGCAGAATGCATCTGGGCAAACTGTCCAAAAAGGTTACTTTTTGTGTTGATGCTACGAGGTTGACTCTGACCCTGAGGAAAGAAGACTAATATTATTGTTTAATTTTTTACAACCAATATTCTTTAGGCATTGATTGGAAGTTGATGGAGTCCAACCCTCTTCCTGTTGAGGATGAAATTAAGTTTACAGCATCAAGCCATGTCCCTGCTGAGGTTGATGGGAAGTTGACAGCATCCAGCCAAGTCCCTGCTGAGGTTGATGGGAAGCTCACTGAGGCCAGCCATGTCCCTGCTGAGGTTGATGGGAAGCTCACTGAGGCCAGCCATGTCCCTGCTGAGGTTGATGGGAAGCTCACTGAGGCCAGCCATGTCCCTGTTGAGGTTGATGGGAAGCTCACTGAGGCCAGCCATGTCCCTGCTGAGGTCGATGGGAAGCTCACTGAGGCCAGCCATGTCCCTGTTGAGGTTGATGGGAAGCTCACTGAGGCCAGCCATGTACCTGCTGAGGTTGAGGAACTGACAGCATCCAGCCATGTCTCTGCTGAGGTGGATGGGAAGCTCACTGAGGCCAGCCACGTACCTGCTGAGGTTGAGGAACTGACAGCATCCAGCCATGTCTCTGCTGAGGTGGATGGGAAGATCACTGAGGCCAGCCATGTCCCTGCTGAGGTTGATGGGAAGCTCACTGAGGCCAGCCATGTCCCTGCTGAGGTTGATGGGAAGCTCACTGAGGCCAGCCATGTCCCTGCTGAGGTTGATGGGAAGCTCACTGAGGCCAGCCATGTCCCTGCTGAGGTTGATGGGAAGCTCACTGAGGCCAGCCATGTCCCTGCTGAGGTTGATGGGAAGCTCACTGAGGCCAGCCATGTCCCTGCTGAGGTTGATGGGAAGCTCACTGAGGCCAGCCATGTCCCTGCTGAGGTTGATGGGAAGCTCACTGAGGCCAGCCATGTCCCTGCTGAGGTTGATGGGAAGCTCACTGAGGCCAGCCATGTCCCTGCTGAGGTTGATGAGGAACTGACAGCATCCAGCCATGTCCCTGCTGAGGAACTGACAGCATCCAGCCATGTCCCTGCTGAGGAACTGACAGCATCCAGCCATGTCCCTGCTGAGGTTGATGGGAAGCTCACTGAGGCCAGCCATGTCCCTGCTGAGGTTGATGGGAAGCTCACTGAGGCCAGCCATGTCCCTGCTGAGGTTGATGGGAAGCTCACTGAGGCCAGCCATGTCCCTGCTGAGGTTGATGAGGAACTGACAGCATCCAGCCATGTCCCTGCTGAGGAACTGACAGCATCCAGCCATGTCCCTGCTGAGGAACTGACAGCATCCAGCCATGTCCCTGCTGAGGAACTGACAGCATCCAGCCATGTCCCTGCTGAGGAACTGACAGCATCCAGCCATGTCCCTGCTGAGGAACTGACAGCATCCAGCCATGTCCCTGCTGAGGTTGATGGGAAGCTCACTGAGGCCAGCCATGTCCCTGCTGAGGTTGATGAGGAACTGACAGCATCCAGCCATGTCCCTGCTGAGGAACTGACAGCATCCAGCCATGTCCCTGCTGAGGTTGATGGGAAGCTCACTGAGGCCAGCCATGTCCCTGGTGAGGTTGATGGGAAGCTCACTGAGGCCAGCCATGTCCCTGCTGAGGTTGAGGAACTGACAGCATCCAGCCATGTCCCTGCTGAGGTTGATGAGGAACTGACAGCATCCAGCCATGTCCCTGCTGAGGTTGATGAGGAACTGACAGCATCCAGCCATGTCCCTGCTGAGGTTGATGAGGAACTGACAGCATCCAGCCATGTCCCTGCTGAGGTTGATGAGGAACTGACAGCATCCAGCCATGTCCCTGCTGAGGTTGATGAGGAACTGACAGCATCCAGCCATGTCCCCAATGAGATTGATGGGAAGCTCACTGAGGCCAGCCATGTCCCTGAGGTTGATGAACTGACAGCATCCAGCCATGTCCCTGCTGAGGTTGAGGAACTGACAGCATCTAGCCATGTCCCTGCTGAGGTTGATGGGAAGCTCTCTGAGGCCAGCCATGTCCCTGTTGAGATGGATGGGAAGCTCACTGAGGCCAGCCATGTCCCTGCTGAGGTTGAGGAACTGACAGCATCCAGCCATGTCCCTGCTGAGGAACTGACAGCATCCAGCCATGTCCCTGCTGAGGAACTGACAGCATCCAGCCATGTCCCTGCTGAGGTTGATGGGAAGCTCACTGAGGCCAGCCATGTCCCTGCTGAGGTTGATGGGAAGCTCACTGAGGCCAGCCATGTCCCTGCTGAGGTTGATGGGAAGCTCACTGAGGCCAGCCATGTCCCTGCTGAGGTTGATGAGGAACTGACAGCATCCAGCCATGTCCCTGCTGAGGAACTGACAGCATCCAGCCATGTCCCTGCTGAGGAACTGACAGCATCCAGCCATGTCCCTGCTGAGGTTGATGGGAAGCTCACTGAGGCCAGCCATGTCCCTGCTGAGGTTGATGAGGAACTGACAGCATCCAGCCATGTCCCTGCTGAGGAACTGACAGCATCCAGCCATGTCCCTGCTGAGGTTGATGGGAAGCTCACTGAGGCCAGCCAAGTCCCTGGTGAGGTTGATGGGAAGCTCACTGAGGCCAGCCATGTCCCTGCTGAGGTTGAGGAACTGACAGCATCCAGCCATGTCCCTGCTGAGGTTGATGAGGAACTGACAGCATCCAGCCATGTCCCTGCTGAGGTTGATGAGGAACTGACAGCATCCAGCCATGTCCCTGCTGAGGTTGATGAGGAACTGACAGCATCCAGCCATGTCCCCAATGAGATTGATGGGAAGCTCACTGAGGCCAGCCATGTCCCTGAGGTTGATGAACTGACAGCATCCAGCCATGTCCCTGCTGAGGTTGAGGAACTGACAGCATCTAGCCATGTCCCTGCTGAGGTTGATGGGAAGCTCACTGAGGCCAGCCATGTCCCTGCTGAGGTTGATGGGAAGCTCTCTGAGGCCAGCCATGTCCCTGTTGAGATGGATGGGAAGCTCACTGAGGCCAGCCATGTCCCTGCTGAGGTTGATGGGAAGCGCACTTAGGCCAGCCATGTCCCTTCTGAGGTTGATGGGAAGCTCTCTGAGGCCAGCCATGTCCCTGCTGAGGTTGATGGGAAGCTCACTGAGGCCAGCCATGTCCCTGATGAGGTTGAGGAACTGACAGCATCCAGCCTTGTCTCTGCTGAGGTGGATGGGAAGCTCACTGAGGCCAGCCATGTCCCTGCTGAGGTTGAGGAACTGACAGCATCCAGCCATGTCCCCAATGAGGTTGATGGGAAGCTCACTGAGGCCAGCCATGTCCCTGCTGAGGTTGATGGGAAGCGCACTGAGGCCAGCCATGTCCCTTCTGAGGTTGATGGGAAGCTCACTGAGGCCAGCCATGTCCCTGATGAGGTTGAGGAACTGACAGCATCCAGCCTTGTCTCTGCTGAGGTGGATGGGAAGCTCACTGAGGCCAGCCATGTCCCTGCTGAGGTTGAGGAACTGACAGCATCCAGCCATGTCCCCAATGAGGTTGATGGGAAGCTCACTGAGGCCAGCCATGTCCCTGCTGAGGTTGAGGAACTGACAGCATCCAGCCATGTCCCTGCTGAGGTTGATGGGAAGCTCACTGAGGCCAGCCATGTCCCTGCTGAGGTTGAGGAACTGACAGCATCCAGCCATGTCCCTGCTGAGGTTGAGGAACTGACAGCATCCAGCCATGTCCCTGCTGAGGTGGATGGGAAGCTCACTGAGGCCAGCCATGTCCCTGCTGAGGTTGAGGAACTGACACCATCCAGCCATGTCCCTGCTGATGTTGATGGGAAGCTCAATGAGGCCAGCCATGTCCCTGCTGAGGTTGATGGGAATCTCACTGAGGCCAGCCATGTCCCTGCTGAGGTTGATGGGAAGCTCACTGAGGCCAGCCATGTCCCTGCTGAGGTTGATGGGAATCTCACTGAGGCCAGCCATGTCCCTGCTGAGGTTGATGGGAAGCTCACTGAGGCCAGCCATGTCCCTGCTGAGGTTGAGGAACTGACAGCATCCAGCCATGTCTCTGCTGAGGTGGATGGGAAGCTCACTGAGGCCAGCCATGTCCCTGCTGAGGTTGAGGAACTGACAGCATCCAGCCATGTCTCTGCTGAGGTGGATGGGAAGCTCACTGAGGCCAGCCATGTCCCTGCTGAGGTTGATGGGAAGTTGACTGCATCCAGCCCTGTCCCAGCTGAGGTTGAGGAACTGACAGCATCCAGCCATGTCCCTGCTGAGGTTGATGAGGAACTGACAGCATCCAGCCATGTCTCTGCTGAGGTGGATGGGAAGCTCACTGAGGCCAGCCATGTCCCTGCTGAGGTTGAGGAACTGACATCATCCAGCCATGTCCCTGCTGAGGTGGATGGGAAGCTCACTGAGGCCAGCCATGTCCCTGCTGAGGTTGAGGAACTGACAGCATCCAGCCATGTCCCTGCTGAGGTTGATGGGAAGCTCACTGAGGCCAGCCATGTCCCTGTTGAGGTTGATGGGAAGCTCACTGAGGCCAGCCATGTCCCTGCTGAGGTTGATGGGAAGGTCACTGAGGCCTGCCATGTCCCTGCTGAGGTTGAGGAACTGACAGCATCCAGCCATGTCCCTGCTGAGGTTGATGGGAAGCTCACTGAGGCCAGCCATGTCCCTGCTGAGGTTGATGGGGAACTGACAGGATCCAGCCATGTCCCCAATGAGGTTGATTGGAAGCTCACTGAGGCCAGCCATGTCCCTGCTGAGGTTGAGGGGAAGCTCACTGAGGCCAGCCATGTCCCTGCTGAGGTTGATGAGGAACTGACAGCATCCAGCCATTTCTCTGCTGAGGTTGATGGGAAGCTCACTGAGGCCAGCCATGTCCCTGCTGAGGTTGATGGGAAGCTCACTGAGGCCAGCCATGTCCCTACTGAGGTTGATGAGGAACTGACAGCATCCAGCCATGTCCCTGCTGAGGTTGATGAGGAACTGACAGCATCCAGCCATGTCCCTGCTGAGGTTGATGAGGAACTGACAGCATCCAGCCATGTCCCTGCTGAGGTTGATGAGGAACTGACAGCATCCAGCCATGTCCCTGCTGATGTTGATGGGAAGCTCAGAGGCCAGCCATGTCCCTGCTGAGGTTGATGGGAATCTCACTGAGGCCAGCCATGTCCCTGCTGAGGTTGATGGGAAGCTCACTGAGGCCAGCCATGTCCCTGTTGAGGTTGATGGAAGGCTCACTGAGGCCAGCCATGTCCCTGCTGAGGTTGAGGAACTGACAGCATCCAGCCATGTCCCTGCTGAGGTTGAGGAACTGACAGCATCCAGCCATGTCCCTGCTGAGGTTGATGGGAAGCTCACTGAGGCCAGCCATGTCCCTGCTGAGGTTGATGGGAAGTTGACTGCATCCAGCCCTGTCCCAGCTGAGGTTGATGAGGAACTGACAGCATCCAGCCATGTCCCTGCTGAGGTTGATGAGGAACTGACAGCATCCAGCCATGTCCCTGCTGAGGTGGATGGGAAGCTCACTGAGGCCAGCCATGTCCCTGCTGAGGTTGAGGAACTGACAGCATCCAGCCATGTCCCTGCTGAGGTTGATGGGAAGCTCACTGAGGCCAGCCATGTCCCTGCTGAGGTTGATGGGAAGCTCACTGAGGCCAGCCATGTCCCTGCTGAGGTTGATGAGGAACTGACAGCATCCAGCCATGTCCCTGCTGAGGTTGATGGGAAGCTCACTGAGGCCAGCCATGTCCCTACTGAGGTTGATGGGGAACTGACAGGATCCAGCCATGTCCCCAATGAGGTTGAGGGGAAGCTCACTGAGGCCAGCCATGTCCCTGCTGAGGTTGATGGGAAGCTCACTGAGGCCAGCCATGTCCCTACTGAGGTTGATGGGAAGCTCACTGAGGCCAGCCATGTCCCTACTGAGGTTGATGAGGAACTGACAGCATCCAGCCATGTCTCTGCTGAGGTTGATGGGAAGCTCACTGAGGCCAGCCATGTCCCTGCTGAGGTTGATTGGAAATTGGCAGCATCCAGCCTTGTCCCTGCTGAGGTTGATTGGAAATTGGCAGCATCCAGCCATGTCCCTGAGGTTGATGGGAAGCTCACTGAGGCCAGCCATGTCCCTGCTGAGGTTGATGGGAATCTCACTGAGGCCAGCCATGTCCCTGCTGAGGTTGATGAGGAACTGACAGCATCCAGCCATGTCCCTGCTGAGGTTGAGGAACTGACAGCATCCAGCCATGTCCCTGAGGTTGATGGGATGCTCACTGAGGCCAGCCATGTCCCTACTGAGGTTGATGGGAAGCTCACTGAGGCCAGCCATGTCCCTGCTGAGGTTGATGGGGGAACTTACAGGATCCAGCCATGTCCCTGCTGAGGTTGATGGGAAGCTCACTGAAGCCAGCCATGTCCCTACTGAGGTTGATGGGGAACTGACAGGATCCAGCCATGTCCCCAATGAGGTTGATGGGAAGCTCACTGAGGCCAGCCATGTCCCTGCTGAGGTTGAGGGGAAGCTCACTGAGGCCAGCCATGTCCCTGCTGAGGTTGATGAGGAACTGACAGCATCCAGCCATGTCTCTGCTGAGGTTGATGGGAAGGTCACTGAGGCCTGCCATGTCCCTGCTGAGGTTGATCAGAAATTGGCAGCATCCAGCCATGTCCCTGCTGAGGTTGATGGGAAGCTCACTGAGGCCAGCCATGTCCCTGCTGAGGTTGATGAGGAACTGACAGCATCCAGCCATGTCCCTGCTGAGGTTGATGGGAAGCTCACTGAGGCCAGCCATGTCCCTACTGAGGTTGATGGGGAACTGACAGGATCCAGCCATGTCCCCAATGAGGTTGAGGGGAAGCTCACTGAGGCCAGCCATGTCCCTGCTGAGGTTGATGGGAAGCTCACTGAGGCCAGCCATGTCCCTACTGAGGTTGATGGGAAGCTCACTGAGGCCAGCCATGTCCCTACTGAGGTTGATGAGGAACTGACAGCATCCAGCCATGTCTCTGCTGAGGTTGATGGGAAGCTCACTGAGGCCAGCCATGTCCCTGCTGAGGTTGATTGGAAATTGGCAGCATCCAGCCTTGTCCCTGCTGAGGTTGATTGGAAATTGGCAGCATCCAGCCATGTCCCTGAGGTTGATGGGAAGCTCACTGAGGCCAGCCATGTCCCTGCTGAGGTTGATGGGAATCTCACTGAGGCCAGCCATGTCCCTGCTGAGGTTGATGGGAAGCTCACTGAGGCCAGCCATGTCCCTGCTGAGGTTGAGGAACTGACAGCATCCAGCCATGTCCCTGAGGTTGATGGGATGCTCACTGAGGCCAGCCATGTCCCTACTGAGGTTGATGGGAAGCTCACTGAGGCCAGCCATGTCCCTGCTGAGGTTGATGGGGGAACTTACAGGATCCAGCCATGTCCCTGCTGAGGTTGATGGGAAGCTCACTGAAGCCAGCCATGTCCCTACTGAGGTTGATGGGGAACTGACAGGATCCAGCCATGTCCCCAATGAGGTTGATGGGAAGCTCACTGAGGCCAGCCATGTCCCTGCTGAGGTTGAGGGGAAGCTCACTGAGGCCAGCCATGTCCCTGCTGAGGTTGATGAGGAACTGACAGCATCCAGCCATGTCTCTGCTGAGGTTGATGGGAAGGTCACTGAGGCCTGCCATGTCCCTGCTGAGGTTGATCAGAAATTGGCAGCATCCAGCCATGTCCCTGCTGAGGTTGATGGGAAGCTCACTGAGGCCAGCCATGTCCCTGCTGAGGTTGATGAGGAACTGACAGCATCCAGCCATGTCCCTGCTGAGGTTGATGGGAAGCTCACTGAGGCCAGCCATGTCCCTACTGAGGTTGATGGGGAACTGACAGGATCCAGCCATGTCCCCAATGAGGTTGAGGGGAAGCTCACTGAGGCCAGCCATGTCCCTGCTGAGGTTGATGGGAAGCTCACTGAGGCCAGCCATGTCCCTACTGAGGTTGATGGGAAGCTCACTGAGGCCAGCCATGTCCCTACTGAGGTTGATGAGGAACTGACAGCATCCAGCCATGTCTCTGCTGAGGTTGATGGGAAGCTCACTGAGGCCAGCCATGTCCCTGCTGAGGTTGATTGGAAATTGGCAGCATCCAGCCTTGTCCCTGCTGAGGTTGATTGGAAATTGGCAGCATCCAGCCATGTCCCTGAGGTTGATGGGAAGCTCACTGAGGCCACCCAAGTCCCTGCTGAGGTTGATGGGAAGCTCACTGAGGCCAGCCATGTCCCTGCTGAGGTTGATGGGAATCTGACAGCATCCAGACATGTCCCAGCTGAGGTTGATGGGAAGCTCACTGAGGCCAGCCATGTCCCTGCTGAGGTTGATGGGAATCTGACAGCATCCAGCAATGTCCCAGCTTAGGTTGTTGGGAAGCTCACTGAGGCCAGCCATGTCCCTAATGAGGTTGATGGGAAGCTCACTGAGGCCTGCCATTTCCCTGCTGAGGTTGATCAGAAATTGGCAGCATCCAGCCATGTCCCTAATGAGGTTGATGGGAAGCTCACTGAGGCCTGCCACGTCCCTGCTGAGGTTGATGGGAAGCTCACTGAGGCCAGCCATGTCCCTACTGAGGTTGGTTGGGAACTGACAGGATCCAGCCATGTCCCTACTGAGGTTGATGGGGAACTGACAGGATCCAGCCATGTCCCTACTGAGGTTGATGGGAAGCTCACTGAGGCCAGCCATGTCCCTACTGAGGTTGATGGGAAGCTCACTGAGGCCAGCCATGTCCCTACTGAGGTTGATGGGGAACTGACAGGATCCAGCCATGTCCCTACTGAGGTTGATGGGGAACTGACAGGATCCAGCCATGTCCCTACTGAGGTTGATGGGGAACTGACAGGATCCAGCAGTGTCCCAGCGGAGGTTGATGGGAATCTGACAGGATCCAGCAGTGTCCCAGCTGAGGTTGATGGGGAACTGACAGCATCCAGGCATGTCCCAGCGGAGGTTGATGGGAAGCTCACTGAGGCCAGCCATGTCCCTTCTGAGGTTGATGGGGAACTGACAGCATCCAGCCATGTCCCAGCGGAGGTTGATGGGAAGCTCACTGAGGCCAACAATGTCCCTTCTGAGGTTGATGGGGAACTGACAGCATCCAGCCATGTCCCAGCGGAGGTTGATGGGAAGCTCACTGAGGCCAGCCATGTCCCTTCTGAGGTTGAAGGGGAACTGACAGCATCCAGCCATGTCCCTGCTGAGGTTGATGGGAAGCTCACTGAGGCCAGCCATGTCCCTGCTGAGGTTGATGGGAAGTTGACAGCATCCAGCAATGTCCTAGCTGAGGTTGATGGGATTCTGACAGCATCCAGCAATGTCCCAGCTGAGGTTGAAGGGGAACTGACAGCATCCAGCCATGTCCCTGACGAGGTTGATGGGAAGCTCATTGAGGCCAGCAATATCCCTGATGAGGTTGAGGGGAAGTTGACCGCATCCAGCCATGTCCCTGCTGAGGTTGATCAGAAATTGGCAGCATCCAGTCATGTCCCTGCTGATGTTGATCAGAAATTGACCGCATCCAGCCATGTCCCTGCTGAGGTTGATGGGAAGCTCACTGAAGCCAGCCAGGTCTCTGCTGAGGTTGATTGGGGAACTGACAGCATACAGCCATGTCCCTGCTGAGGTTGTTGGGAAGCTCACTGAGGCCAGCCATGTCCCTGATGAGGTTGATGGGAAGCTCACTGAGGCCAGCCATGTCCCTGCTGAGGTTGATGGGAAATTGGCAGCATCCAGCATTGTCCCTGCTGAGGTTGATGGGAAGTTGACAGCATCCAGCCCTGTCCCAGCTGAGGTTGATGGGAAGTTGACAGTATCCAGCAATGTCCCAGTCGAGGTTGATGGGAAGTTGACAGCATCCAGCAATATCCTAGCTGAACAGTCCAGTCCAGCCCTGTCCCTGCTGAGGTTGATGGGAAGTTGACCGCATCCATCAATATCCTAGCTGAACAGTCCAGCCATGTCCCTGCTGAGGTTGACCAGAAATTGGCAGCATCCAGCCATGTCCCTGCTGAGGTTGATGGGAAGCTCACTGAGGCCAGCCATATCCCTACTGAGGATGAGGGGAAGTTGACTGCATCCAGCAATGTCCCTGCTGAGGTTGATGGGAAGTTGACTGCATCCAGCAATGTCCCAGCTGAGGTTGATGGGTATTTGGCATCATCCAGCAATTTCCTATCTGAACAGTCCAGCCATGTCCCTGCTGAGGTTGATGGGTATTTGGCATCATCCAGCAATGTCCTATCTGAACAGTCCAGCCATGTCCCTGCTGAGGTTGATGGGAAGTTGACTGCATCCAGCAATGTCCCTGCTGGGGTTGATAGGAAGTTGACTGCATCCAGCATTGTCCCTGCTGAGGTTGATGGGAAGTTGACTGCATCCAGCAATGTCCCAGCTGAGGTTGATGGGTATTTGGCATCATCCAGCAATGTTCTATCTGAACAGTCCAGCCAAGTCCCAGCTGAGGTTGATGGGAAGTTGACAGCATCCAGCCCTGTCCCAGCTGAGGTTGACTGGAAGTTGACAGCATCAAGCCCTGTCCCAGCTGAGGTTGATGGGAAGTTGACCGTATCCAGCAATGTCCTATCTGAACAGTCCAGCCATGTCCCTGCTGAGGTTGATGGGAAGTTGGCAGCATCCAGCCCTGTCCCAGCTGAGGTTGATGGGAAGTTGACTGCATCCAGCAATGTCCCAACTGAGGTTGATGGGAAGTTGGCAGCATCCAGCCTTCTCCCAGCTGAGGTTGATGGGAAGTTGACTAAATTTGCCAGACTTTTAAACACAGATAAATATCTAACTTTCAGATCTTGATTTTAGTCATTAAAACCAGTTATTTTTCTGGACAATTTCTGCTCCCTTTTTTTTTTCATTCAACTTATTTTGCATAATCTGTCCTAATGGACATTTAATGTCTTAAACAATTCCTACAAGTTTATTTCATTGCATTATAAATATCCAAGTATACTTTGTATTTCTTTTAATCTCTATTCTAAAGGGAATTATACATTTACAAGGAAGTTACCTAAAAATTTTCATTTTACTTGTCAGTGTTTTGGTGCCTGAAAATGGGTTTTAAAATTTAAAAGTTTAAAAGAAAATATGCATTTGTAGTTTGCTCCGATTTGATATTTTACATTTTCAGAGTCATGCACGAGTACTTAACCAAACTAACAATGGTTGGTTAAAGGACTGTTTTTGTGCTGCATAATATATTGAGTTTAACGCTTCTCCAGCAAAGTGTAGATTTAGTACTACTTGGCTGTATGTTGTGGAAATTATCAATATTAAAGCTTGTTCTTGCTGCGCAGCTTTAATGACAGACAGACTTCAGCAAATGTCCTTTTGAATGCTCTTTATTAAGGCCAGGAGTCCTCGAGCAGTTCTCAGAGAATCTGTCATGATTCTGCCTTAGTGTTCTTGATTTTCCCTGGTCTTGAGGCAGGATCGTGACAGAATCATGTTTCATGTGCAGCACATGGCCAATTGTTTTGGCCATGTGCTTGCGTTGTCTCGTTTTGTTACCCCGCCCCCTTGTTATCCTCGTCTCGTCTTTATTGTCTAGTTAGCTTCACCTGTCCTTGTCATTAGTGTTCCCCTTTATAATCCCCTTGTGTTTGCTGTCCTGTGCCGGTTCATTGTGAAACTTTGTGATTCATGTCTGAGTGGTCGTCTAGCATTGTCATCCTTGTGAGTATCCTGTCAAGTGTATTGTCTACGGAGAAGTTCTGATTCGTCGTTTGCTGTTTTGTTTACCGTCAAGTCATTATCTAGTTTTTGTCTATCCTGTTCCTGTCCTGTTTTGCCCCCTCGTGGGTTTTGTTTTCTGTTTTGTCATCAATAAACCCCGTTTTGAGTTCTTTCCTGTCTGCGCCTAGGTTCATCCTCCACGATCATAACAATCTCCTAAAAATAATTATGGCCGGGGGATCTCAGACAATTTCCATTGAGAATCGCACCGAAAACACGGATACAACAGTTTTTATACAATAGGGAGGTATGGCATAATGACATTAATTTGATTGGTTCTCCATAGGCAGAATGTTTTGTTACTGGGCAGAGAAACTTTTGGTTTAACGATTACTTCATTGATCACAAGTTCTAACATCTGTCATCTGTCTAGTTTCATTTCCCATATTCGTTATTTATACACACAGTCTGCACAGTCAGGGTTTTTTTGTCATTTTTTTGTCAACATTTTTTGTCTTTGTTTGTCAAGTTGTCATAACAAATACATTTTAAACAATGTCAACTTTGCATTAAAAGTGTCATAATTTACCGAATGACACTTAATGACAACAGTCATAAACATTCATAAAGACTCCTTCATGTTTATGACAGTGTCATGTCAGTCTTATGCACACCCCTTCAAATAAAGTGTTACCAAATAATTTTAAAAGTCTTTAATGCTGACAGAATCATCCGACGCTGTCGTCTCCAGACTCAGGTAAACCCCGCCTCTGCTCGTAACCACTCCTCTAGCCCGAGCTGGCCCACTTTGGCCCAAGGTATTCGACGGGCCAGAAATCCTGGCCGTTGGCCCCGAGTAAGCCCCGATCAAGCCCCGGAAGTGGCAGTGGAAACGCAACTGGCCCTGGCACGCACTAGCACGGCTCGGCCCTGGCCCTGGCCCGGCAGTGGAAACGCGGCTATTGATAACAGGAAAATTGTGCATTTCAGCTGAAGTCAGTTCAGTGTTGATTCAGTTCCATTGAAAAGATCATCAATTGTTAAACTAGTTAACTTCATCTGTAAAGCTGTTCTGCAAAAAATGTTTCCGTTCAGTTTTTTTTTTTTTTTTTTTTTTTTTTGCTCTTTTCGCAAACAACACAGACACAGGTCGGTTCTTTGAAACGGGCGTTTATTGCTGTGGGCACGTCTGGGGCATGTTCAAGATCACAACGGTGTGCAACGTTTTGCTACGGTTTCCGGGTTGAACGTTATGTTTCCTGGAAACGGCTTGCACCGGTATGCAATGGGGCTTGAGATGCGTTTTGTCAGAACTGCAGTCCAATCAGCAGCAACATGTATATAAAGCACGCAGTATTAAAGTAATTTACAAATGTGTTCGATACGCAACAACTGAGGATATTAGAAGACGTTTGTCGTAAGTTTTATTGTCAAAATATAGGATATCAACATGAAGTAGTTGTTTATATATTTAGCTTCATTGCAAGTGTATGACATTTGGTATATAAATAAACAAGATGATTTCCATTACACGAGAGTAGATGTTAAAACTTCATGCTGATTTGTACTCGGCTTTCGCCAAGATAAGCAACACTAAGACGTAGCTTTACAGTAAACTATGCTTCTCCATCCATTTACGCTTCTTTCCATATGAGGGTGTGACTCCCCTTCTGTCCGGCGTTAACGGCTGCAGTGTACTTGGCGCGTCAGCACACACGACGGCTGCAACTACAGTGTGGTCTCCCTAGTGGACCAACACGACAACCGTCTGGATTGAGCCGAGTAGGGGACATCTCTAGGGTCTTCAAGTGGGCACCTTCCGTCCTCAGTGTTTCGTCGACTAGCCCACGACACCTCAAGAGGGCTCGACAGTGACTCTGGCGTCCCAGAGTCACCCCCCTCCGTCCCCCACTCAACTCAGCCCAGCTTACTGACCTCTACATCCCTCCTGCTGCTGAGACCTAACCACAATCTCACTATCTCTCCGCAACCCAACCATACGCGCCAACCCGATTGATTAAGGCTGTCGAGCCCCACTGGTGCGTTAAAGCAGTTACAGTGGCAACGGTTCCGTATGGCATACCACCTAACGCAAAACACAATGGTAAACTGCTTTTCCTAAAAATGAGAAAGAAAATACAGGGTATTAATAAAACAGTATGAACAACAAATAAAGTCAGTATGTGAGGCTAAATAGATGTGTTTTAGTCTTTATTAGGTAAGAGGTGTGCTTCCATTTCAGTTTCCACAAATCCCTTCACTTGATTGGGATGTTCTCTTGTGTTCTGGGTGGCAAGTGCAGTAACTGTAACATCGGGCATATTTTGTAGTATTAAACACATATTTATGCCGACTTCATCATGCCCCGAAAATTCTTCACAAAGAACACAAAAAGCCTTCTCAGCTGCCATAGTTGCAACTCTTGCGTCATCAGAACAGTGCGTTCAACGCGTCACCGTTTCTGTTTAAAAAACGTTCTGCAACGTTTTGTCGGCGCTGAACGCAGCCCAGGGGCCCGTTCTTCGTACGTCGCTAACTCAGTTAGCTGGATTTGATTGTTGGCGATTTGGCTTGATTTTGAATTGTTTGGTTCAAAGTTCATCCTGGACTTGCTGTCATAGCAACAGGTGCGCAAGCTTGAACCTGCTCGCGAGCAGGCTTATTTCATGTTAACAGGATTAGATCGCTGCTTTAAGCAAAGGTGATCCGGGAAGTCTTTTAGCGCAACGCGATAGTGTACTTTTTGAGAGAGATAATTTTTCTCATGACTCGTGAGGATGTCGTTTACATCATTAATTTGTTGGAAACGCATAAATGTTCGATTCGTCAGAGTCTTTAATAACAGTGAAGGCAAGTTACTATTGGGATTCTTAATATTCCAGATTGTAATATATCAAATTTAAAAAAAGCCAGTTGACAGACTAAAATCTCTTAGATGTTCCATATCACAAATATGGCCAGGATCTGCATGACTCAAGACTTTTCAGAGATTTATGCACATTATTTGAACGTGGTAAGGAAAAATATAAATATCAAGCTCACTGTATTACATACACGTATCCTTATCCTAACAGAACTGAATTTTTCCATTATATAGGTGATTACAAAAGGATTCTGCTTGGAGACAGGTGTTTTATGACCTCATTCCCTGACCCAAACCCCAGACCAGTTACAATGCCGCTCTAGCCAGGACAAGGGCACACAATGAAGTGAACTTTAGCCAACTAAAGTGTCTGAAAAGTCTGAGGGTTGCACCTGACAGGGCCTGTGACATTGCATGTGCCGTATTACACAACATTGCACCATCAAAAAATATATAAAACATTTCATTAATGTTTAATAAAAGACAAGACAAATATGCTTAGAGTTCTTTGAATTTTATTTTATTGTTCTTTGTAAAGAAAAACCAGTGATAGTCATCTTTTGCCTGCAATAAGAGATATTATGCAAAGTCAGCAATAGTACTCTGTGTGAAATAATATAATTAGCACTTACTCTGAAGTTCCTTTGAAGCAACTCTATCTCTAGTGTCAGTTTTTTTCTTTAAAGGAGCTGTATGTAAGAAATTTACTTCAATTAATCATTCATTTTCCCTGATATGTCACTAGACATTAAGAAATCATGTTCATTTCAAATACTTATATCACTGACAACCGTAGTCCAGCCAGGATATTGTCATTTAAAAAGTGAAGTTGCAGCCCTCAACTGATGTTGATGTTGTCATGTTGTGTTTTGGTCTGATGCTCCACCCTCTACCAATCACGAAGTCAGTAGTGTTGCGGCATTCGGGTTGCCAGCTCTGCTCTAGTTCCCACAGCTGCAGCTACAAACGTGTCGGAATCGGATCCTGCAGCCTATCTGGCAACCTCGAGTCAGTAATTTGAAAGTGATTGCAGTACCAGTTTTGGCCACAATGTTACATACAGCTCCTTTAAGTTGTCAAGTATTTTCAAAATACTCTATTTTCTGGGGTAGGGGTAAACCTGTCAACACATGCCTTATGCATCAAAAATTAAAAGGAAAAGTACAACACTGCCAACCTCTGCATCACTGCTTTGTGCAGACTCTTCTGTAGGCCTTACTGTAGATGTGGACTCCTGCAACTCATATTGCATTCAGAAATAATAGGTACAAGTGTAAATGAGCTAAAGTTATTTATGCACTTAAAGATACCTGAGAGGGTTTCTCCACTTTCCTGTGCATTGGGGGAAAAAATGGGCATTACAAAGTGTTGTACTTTCTTCCCTTTTGATGTAACATTAACTGCACATGCTTCAGCCAACACTTGCTTGGGAACAGATAAAAGTGTATTGTTTAAAACTACACAAAAGAGGAAAACACAATTTCATCACAATGACACTGGGGGAAATGTGATCAATAACTCATGGCAACATATGTTTTTACATTAACTGTAGTTTCACACATGTAGACTTTCACAAGTCAAAGCAATTCATTACTACTCAAGGTTAAACAGTTGATATGACTGGACAGCCATTTGGATTATAAGCCTACTTAATTTAATGTAGCAACAAATTATTTTACAGTGTACTAGGATCATTTAAAGTTCATTTACACAGTTGCTGCTCCTGTCCTCTGGCTGTGGGTCTGAGGAAGAGCTGAACCAGGGATGCCCTCCACAACCCAAGGGCCAGCTCTTCTGCCGGGGTATAACGTGGGGTTGCAGGACCACCACCTGTTTGTTTTTCTTTTTTTCTTTTTTTCTCAACCTTATTCTTGGTTGCTTTTATAAACAGGCAAACATTTATTAGTGTCTTTTTAAAATAGATTAGTATAAGTAGTACAAATTACCATTATGTAGAATATTCTATACTTCACTTTTACTTGTTCCCATGTTCCAGTAGTGGGTGGTGACTCTGACATTACTATGAACAAAGTTATTAATTATTTAGAAATTATTAAAATATAAAAATATATAGCCTACTGTAATAAGTGATCAAAAAACATCTAACATGGTCACTACAAACTTCATTTGTCTGCTACTTTTTGCCAGCCCTCTCTCTTAGCTTTTGCAGACTTTGAGGTGTTCCCTGGCGTTTTAATTCTCTTTTCAAATTCTGCAATAACGTCAAGCAACAATAACTCTTGCTCTGCTGCGCTGAAAAACTGTGCGCGCTCTTTGGCCACGGTGAGCAGCCAATAGCAGCGTTGCTGATCAATGTTTCTACTATCGATACATATCTCCTTTTAACCCAGCTCATGAACGCGCAATTATCTCAGATAACTCAATCCAGCGATACTAATCATAACCGGCAGGAGTGTTCGAAGAACCTAATTAGCCGGATCATGATGAGCGCGATGATATTATCTTGGATGTCTCGTTTGATCTCGGATGTTTTAAGCAACGTACGAAGAACGGGCCCCTGGTCTCTCTGATACATCCACACTTTGTTTACGCCGTGAGAACTACATTTATAAATGAACACAGTACAAATAAATCAGCGCATTATACAGTATAGCTTAGCAGAGAAAATACAAACAGCATCTAGCTTAATAAAGACAATGGGCCCTATCTTGCACCCGGCGCAAATGACTTTGTACACTGATGCATGTATCATTCCTATTTTGCACCCACGCAAAGCAGACTTTTCCCTCCACAGACGCACGCCGGCAAACTAGAGAATGAACTTGCGCTCCCTGGGCGGTTCAGCGCAAAAAAGGAGGCGTGTTCCGGCACAAACAATCCCTGGTGTTATTTTGCAGTTCCAGAAAACAATTGTTCAGCTACGCTGCTACGCTGTGAGGTATAAAACTATCATAATAATCCTGGGAAGTTACCTCAGAAGTGCTGTTTCATTTCGAGGAGCAACGGATCCAGCTGATGTGAATAGTACGTTTTATTCTTAAAGGGATACTTCACCTCCGGAAAGATGAATGTGTGTTTAAAATGGATCGTTTATGTAGAAGAATTTGGAGCTTTCTAGACTGAGAAAAGCCAGAAAATGTATTTTTGGTTTATGTGGAAGACAACAACTCCCAGAATGCACTTGCTTCGCTGCTCTAGTAGGCCACGTCTACCGGTAACAGAACGCAGTAGTTAAACAACAAGTCAGGCTACTAGTGAGTCTCCGTGAAGAGTCTGTCCGGGATTCGGCTTTTGCTTTCTATAGTCGCCATTCATCATGTTTACTGTGGCGAGCAGGACGAGTGAGGGCCACGGGAGAACGAGGCCGGTGGCGTGATTACTGATGTGCGACACCTGTGAGATGCACTGGTCTCGTATCTCTCACAGAGGAGCGGGAATTTTCTTAACAATGTTAAAACACACATCAACCGATCACTTGTTTAGCATTCATGTAAACACTACATTCAGATTCGCCAATCGGAATGAATTCAGTTAGACTGAAACAAAAGGTGTGCATGTAAACAATGAATGGCAACTGCAGAAAGCAAAAGCTGAATCCCAGACATTGTGGATGATCTCGACGGCCGGACATGTCCGGGAAAAAGAGGATGGTAACCCGTAACGTTACTATTCAGCTCTCTCCTACTACTCAGCTTTCTCCACTACTCGGCTCTCTCCTACTACTCAGCTTTCTCCACTACTCAGCTTTCTCCTACTATTCAGCTCTCTCCTACTACTCAGCTCTCTCCTACTACTCAGCTCTCTCCTACTACTCAGCTTTCTCCACTACTCAGCTCTCTCCTACTACTCAGCTTTCTCCACTACTCAGCTCTCTCCTACTACTCAGCTTTCTCCTACTACTCAGCTTTCTCCTACTACTCAGCTCTCTCCTACTACTCAGCTCTCTTCTACTACTCAGCTCTCTTCTACTACTCAGCTCTCTCCTACTACTCAGCTCTCTTCTACTACTCAGCTCTCTCCTACTGCTCAGCTCTCTCCTACTACTCAGCTCTCTCCTACTGCTCAGCTCTCTCCTACTACTCAGCTTTATCCTACTACTCAACTTTATCCTACTACTCAGCTTTCGCCTACTACTCAGCTTTCTCCACTACTCAGCTTTATCCTACTACTCAGCTTTCTCTCCTACTACTCAGCTTTCTCCCACTACTCAGCTTTCTCCTACAACTCAGCTTTCTCCACTACTCAGCTCTCTCCTACTACTCAGCTTTCTCCACTACTCAGCTTTCTCCTACTACTCAGCTCTCTCCAACTAAGCTTTATCCTACTAAGCTTTATCCTACTACTCAGCTCTCTCCCACTACTCAGCTTTCTCCTACTACTCAGCTCTCTCCTACTACCCAGCTTTCTTCTCTACTCAGCACTCTCCTACTACTCAGCTTTCTCCACTACTCAGCTTTCTCCTACTACTCAGCTTTCTCCACTACTCAGCTTTCTCCTACTACTCAGCTCTCAGCTCTCTCCTACTACTCAGCTCTCTCCTACTACTCAGCTCTCTCCTAGTGTTCAGCTCTCTCCTACTACTCAGCTTTATTCAACTACTCAGCTCTCTCCTACTACTCAGCTTTATCCTACTACTCAGCTCTCTCCTAGTGTTCAGCTCTCTCCTACTACTCAGCTTTATTCAACTACTCAGCTCTCTCCTACTACTCAGCTTTATCCTACTACTCAGCTTTATCCAACTACTCAGCTCTCTCCTACTACTCAGCTCTCTCCTACTACTCAGCTTTATCCAACTACTCAGCTCTCTCCTACTACTCAGCTTTATCCTACTACTCAGCTTTATCCAACTACTCAGCTTTATCCAACTACTCAGCTTTATCCAACTACTCAGCTCTCTCCTACTACTCAGCTTTATCCTACTACTCAGCTTTATCCAACTACTCAGCTCTCTCCTACTGCTCAGCTCTCTCCTACTGCTCAGCTTTATCCAACTACTCAGCTCTCTCCTACTACTCAGCTCTCTCCTACTACTCAGCTCTCTCCTACTACTCAGCTTTATCCTACTACTCAGCTCTCTTTCCTACTACTCAGCTCTCTCCTACTACTCAGCTTTATCCAACTACTCAGCTCTCTCCTACTACTCAGCTTTATCCTACTGCTCAGCTCTCTCCTACCACTCAGCTCTCTCGTACCACTCAGCTTTATCCAACTACTCAGCTCTCTCCTACTACTCAGCTTTATCCTACTACTCAGCTCTCTCCTACTACTCAGCTCTCTCCTACTGCTCAGCTCTCTCCTACAACTCAGCTCTCTCCTACTACTCAGCTCTCTCCTACTGTTCAGCTCTCTCCTACTACTCAGCTCTCTCCTACTACTCAGCTTTATCCAACTACTCAGCTCTCTCCTACTTCTCAGCTTTATCCTACTACTCAGCTCTCTCTCCTACTACTCAGCTTTCTCTCACTTCTCAGCTTTCTCCTACTACTCAGCTTTCTCCACTACTCAGCTCTCTCCTACTACTCAGCTTTCTCCACTACTCAGCTTTCTCCTACTACTCAGCTCTCTCCTACTAAGCTTTATCCTACTACTCAGCTTTCTCCCACTACTCAGCTTTATCCTACTACTCAGCTTTCTCCACTACTCAGCTCTCTCCTACTACTCAGCTTTCTCCTACTACTCAGCTTTCTCCTACTACTCAGCTCTCTCCTACAACTCAGCTTTCTCCTACTACTCAGCTCTCTCCTACTACTCAGCTTTCTCCACTACTCAGCTCTCTCCTACTACTCAGCTCTCTCCTACTACTCAGCTCTCTCCTACTACTCAGCTCTCTCCTACTACTCAGCTTTCTCCACTACTCAGCTTTCTCCACTACTCAGCTCTCTCCTACTACTCAGCTCTCTCCTACTACTCAGTTTTCTCCTACAACTCAGCTTTCTCCACTACTCAGCTCTCTCCTACTACTCAGCTTTCTCCACTACTCAGCTCTCTCCTACTACTGAGCTTTCTCCTACTACTCAGCTTTCTCCACTACTCAGCTCTCTCCTAATGACGTTTTATTAACAAAGTTCAGGAGGAGCACTTCCAGCTAATTAACACGAGTGGAGTGGACTCAGCAATCAATGATAAGAGGTACATATAGATTCAGCAATCTCACCTCAATCCATTGATAGTTTAGCAGCATCCCTCCACCACCCCTTGTCCACACTTCTTCTAGTCCTAACCACTTACATGGGGGGAGTACTCTGGGTTCGGGCCAAACTCCGAGCTCGGAGCCCTCCTCCTGGACAGCACGCCAAATACGCATTAAACCTTATACACTCTAATTACATGTAAGTGTGAACTCGTGAACTACTCAGCTTTCTCCACTACTCAGCTTTCTCCAACTACTCAGCTTTCTCCTACTACTCAGCTTTCTCCTACTACTCAGCTTTCTCCACTACTCAGCTTTCTCCAACTACTCAGCTCTCTCCTACTACTCAGCTCTCTCCTACAACTCAGCTTTCTCCTACTACTCAGCTCTCTCCTACTACTCAGCTTTCTCCACTACTCAGCTCTCTCCTACTACTCATCTTTCTCCAACTACTCAGCTTTCTCCTACTACTCAGCTTTCTCCTACTACTCAGCTCTCTCCTACTACTCAGCTCTCTCCTACAACTCAGCTTTCTCCTACTACTCAGCTCTCTCCTACTACTCAGCTTTCTCCACTACTCAGCTCTCTCCTACTACTCATCTTTCTCCAACTACTCAGCTTTCTCCTACTACTCAGCTTTCTCCTACTACTCAGCTTTCTCCACTACTCAGCTCTCTCCTACAACTCAGCTTTCTCCTTGCCTTAATATCTGATCAGAAGACACAGCAGTATTAGGGGTGTGAACCTACACTGGTCTCACGGTTCGGTTCGGTTATGATTATCATGTCATCGATTCAGTTCAATTCGATATCTCGATGCATTACGATGCACTGCATCCTCAATTTTCAATTTTACTTCAAAAGAGATGTGTGCGTGCGCACGCGCGTGTTTGCGTGTTCGCCTGTTCGGGAAGTTGCAGTGACAGAAACAGTGACATTCCAGTTTAAGTTTAAGCACACAGTGCGAGTCTTCTCCAGGTTGTGCTTACCAGGTTGTTCTTAAAAGTGTGCCCAGATGAAGGCTTTTAGAGTAGTTAGAGCATTTTTAATTACTCACACTCGCCTCAAATGAATTGCATGCTGTGTGTTTCTGCATATTGGAGGTAGTTCCCCCCTTTGACGAAATGGAAATTTTACAAGTGTTGCAAGTGACCGTAATGTCGTCTTTTCGTGTGAAATATAACCAAACTTTAGAGCGCTTCTGCCTCGATGCCATGTTTGCTGCGTTCTGAACCAAAACAACGCAGTGCGTGTGTGACGTCATGACACATTTGCAACGAGCTGAACCGATAAGCGGAATTGTTAAGCAGGCATGCTAACGGTTCCAAGGAATTGGTCCACTGGGCACCGGTTCTGTGAGTGAGATCCACCCTCTATGGGCGGGTTGAGAACATGTGGGACAGCCCCTATACTTCTGCCTGTAGTCTTTAGCCTCTGGCCAAAAAATCCTCCGATGACGCAAAATGACAATTTTTGCGTCATCAGATTATTTTTTCCAGACAAAAAATACATAAATCTCTCATCTCAGGGGAATATGTGTCACGTTTTTATGTGTTCTGTTCTGTTTTGTGATCTTGTCTCCCCCTGTCTATTGTGATTTTGATTTAGTCCTGTTAGTTTTTCCCGCTCCTAGTTTGTTTTCAGTTCCTTCACCTGTGGTCAGTTAATTATCCCATTAGTCCCCGTTCATTTAAGCCCTGTGTTTTCCCTCAGTGTTTGTTGGTCGTCATCGACGTATGGTTGTGTATTCTGAAGTCCTGGAGAGTTGTCCCTTGTTTCTGTTTGTTTCTGTAAGTTAAGTTTGTAAATAAATCAACTTTACTGCAGTTCCCGTGTCCTCGTCTTCAGCTACCTGCACTCAACCCTGACAATATGAGGGTGGACAGCACGGTATGTAATTACATTATTAAACATGTTATTTTTACATGAAGATGTGGGGGCCAGCACGAATATGGAAAATGTGAAAAGGATGCAAAGATTAAATGTAACTGTGGAGGAGAGCATGCTGCATTTGGTGGATGTGAAGTGCAAAGAGAAGCCAGAGAAGCCCAAAAGGTGAAAGGGTTGAACAAAGTATCATTATGCAGAAGCTCTAAAGAAAGTAAGAGAAACAGGATCCAATAACAAAATCTCCAGTTGTACTATCCAAAGAAACATGACATCAGTTAATCAGACACAAAGCCAGGTTCCAGCTCCCACACAGAATAGTTGCGAGCATAAATGCGAAGTTGACAATGATACTTTGATAGTGAAACAAGTGAACTTTGTGGGTTTCATATGTCATACCATCAACGTTGCATCCCAGTTGAAAAAGAAAAGTGACAGAATTAAGACTATTCTAGAAGCAGCAGAAAAATTCCTTGAGATGAAAGATTCCCAGATCAATCAAATACATGAGCTGTTGACCATAACTGAAAATGGAAATACACAAATTGAGGATCAGGACACTTATAATGGTTCTTCACATACTACAGTGGAACGCAAGAAGTCGTATAGCTAATGGTCAAGAATTCAAAAAGTGCATCCATGAATTAGATGTTGTTCCAGATGTAATATGTGTACAAGAAACATGACTACGAGACAGACTAGAACCAAACTGGTGGAGGGTGCATCACCTTTATTAAGGATGGGCTGGCCTATAGGGAGGTCCCTTGCTCAGAAGGTTTAGATTGTATAATAGTTTAAATCTATAGTCCAAGGAAAGAGGGAAATACTAAACTGATTAATTTAACCCATGCAAAAATGTAGATATTAACAAACTTAATGAAATGGCAGGGACTGTATGCAGGAAAGAAATATGGTGTGGGGATTTAAATGCACATAACAGCTTATGGGGCAGCAATCATACAGATAATAATGGGAATATAATTGAAGAAATGATGGAAGATCGCTGTTCTGCATTAATAATGGACAGGGAACACGAGTAGATTTGAGAAGGGGTAATACATCATGTTTAGATATTACACTGGTATCAAATAATTTGGTAAACGCATGCCAATGGTTTGTTATGAATGATTCTACCATAAGAAGTGACCGTTTTCCAGTTCTCACTATAATCAACACAAATGTATGTTTTCAAGAAGGAAGTACCATTACAGTTTTTCTTGATTGCTAAGACACATTTCTTGAAAGCTGCTCTCCTTTTCTCCAAACTGTGAACACAAAACCCAATTTTCAAGCTACTTTCACAAAACCTCAGACTCTTCTTGCAAAACCAAACTTTCACCTCAAAACAGTTCAATCTGTGCTCAAAACTGAACTATGTTGTCAAATCGTGCCCCGAGTCAATCAAAATTAAAAACACTACTGAACAGTCACTAAACACTGTGTAGAAAAATAGAAAACACAATGCTCAGGACATGCTGGAGAAATAAATGTTTATTGTTCACTGTAGGCTAAATGCATGTTACAAAACAAAAACAAAAAACCTGTGCATTTAGCACTTGTACAAAAAGACAAAACAGAAATCTTATGCATTTGTCACTTGTGTACAGTAAGCCCATGTAAAAATAAAGTACAGAAATATTCAAATAAGTGCATTACTCAGCCACTGCATCATGTCTCTGTATAGCTGTTTAATGCGCAGTCTGTTGCGCTTGAGGACACAATCAACAGTAGAGAGGCTGACACTGTTGATACCCTCAACATTTGCATCGTCCTCAATGATCTTTCTGCTGAATTTCTCTCCGTTTAATGGCATTGTTCTCACGGACCATATCAACAATTAGGGTCTCTTGTTGTGGGGAGAACATACCTGTCCTCCCACCCCCATGTGGCAGTCTTTCAATTCTACAAAAAGAGAACATGGAGTTACAAAAAATATACATGGAATACAAGGCCTACAAACAGTTAGACCAACCCTCCATTACAATACTACAGTACATTGGTACAGTGATGTACTGAAACGTATATTTACTTACAGTATACTGTGGTACAGTATATAGTATGTCATACAATAATTGCTGTCAACATTTACATACTGTACTATACTCTTCTCTAAATCTTCGGATTATGGTGGACACAGTGAATCTACTGATGTTTGGTTGTAGCCTTTGTCCAGCCTCCCTCATGCTCATACCATGGACAAGAACATGGTCAATCACAGTAGCTCTGATTTCATCAAATATTACTGTTCTTTGTCTCCTCGACCACCTCGACCTCCTCTCACACAAACTCTTCCTCTCAGATTTCTATCCATTGTAGGGCCTCACAAACCAGTGCTCTCTGAACTGGCTTACTGTATATGTTCCCTCACATCATTAGCCACAAGTGTGATCAATTTTGAGTTGTTGTGTTCAAGTGGTGACACTTGTGCTTTAATTGTGTTTGACTTTTGTCACCTGTACTCACCTGTATGCAGCACGGGTGCATCACAATGAAAATGTGTTGGCAAGTTGTGTCTAAACAGGTGAAAAGTGCTTATGGTTTTGCCAAAAGAGTGATTGATTCAATCAGTGGGTTCAGGCAACTGAGCATTTGGTTCAGACAATAGGGTTTAGTGTTTTAGCAATTGAGAAAAACTGTAATAGGTGGTGCTTTGAGAAAGCAGAATGGGAACATTTTAAAGGGCACCTATTATGGCATTTAAAATGTTCCTAATATTGTTTTGGGAGTCCCCAACAACAGTTTTACAAGCATGCAATGACAAAAAACACTTTTGTTGTTTTATAATATGCATTTATTTTTACCTGATTTGCTCAGTGACTCCCATATGAATCGTTCTACGACTCGTTTCCAAACCCCGCCTTTGCGTGATGCTAATCTGCGGTGATTGGTCAGATGACCCAGTCAGTTGTGATTGACAATGTGTGTATAAGTAAAATGTGTTTACAGAGATAATAGTTATATTGGTTAACACGGAGTACAGCGTACAATGCTTTTATCAATTTGTGTCATAATAATGATTATAGTGCACCGCTTTGTAGTAAAAAATTCAAAATAAGAGAAGGAATTTAAGTTGAGTTATGAAGCACATTCAGCACATTCGGTCTTTGTTTGCGTTAGCCCGACGCATACATTGATAATGCAGTACTACGAGGTATTGCTCTATTCTTTATGACAACTCCAATAACAACGACAAACACCTCACATATTTCAATACAATTGACATTGAAGACTATAGAAGCTGCGCTGTACGTACACAACACACACAATAATTATTGAGCATGCTACATAAAACATAAAAGAAACAATTATTAATATTAATAATACTTACAGGTTGTGATTTGTAGGAGGAAGCTGATCCAAATAAACTTGGTACTGAACCTTCCTTCAATATCAGCCGGCTCGCGAATCCACATTTTACAGCATTTATGTTTGTGAAGCAATCATCTTCAAAATGAGGCGAACAAAGCACAAGGTCCGGGCTAACGTATACTTCTGTTGTATAGTTGTGGGCAGATGAAAAAAGTTCGCTTTTGCGTCGCACTTCAGAACACAGCGTCTTGTCGACATGATGTTTTCAGTATTCCCTGGCGTCTACGAGGCACGAGCGCAATAAGTGGGTCTATCTTATTCAAATAACTTGTCAAGTTGACGTCACCTAGACAGAGAAAAAGCATCGGTCGTCTATCGATTCATATCAGCGACTCAGAGTCGACTCTTACTTTTGAGAGACAATAACTTTGTATACGGTGAACTTTCATATTTAAACCTTTGCAGTATGTTTTTGTTCACTTAGATCTATGTTACACACTACATGAATGATAATTTTCAAAAATCCATAATAGGTGCCCTTTAAGATATGTTGTACGAAGTCAGCAAACCTTGTGACATTAAGGTGACATAGAGGAATGCACAAAGCAAATTACAGAACACATTATAAATGCAGCGAATTGAGGTATTTCAAAAAGATCAACAAAGGGCAGGAAGAAAGTGGTATGAGGAATGTAGCAGAGATGTAAAAGAAAGAAACAAAGCTTTTAAAACATTAAAGAATAATTTGTCACAAGAGAATGTTTGGGATTTTCAAAGGAAAAGGGCAGAAACATTTTCTACAGATGGCTCTGGCAGTGGCTAGAAAATGCATTGCTGTCACATGGAAGTCTGATTCCCCTCTATCTATAACTAGGTGGTATTTAGAAATGAATAGATGTGTGCCATTAGAAAAAATAAAATTTTGGCTGCGTCCCAAACCGCATACTTCCCTACTAGTATGGGAAAAAGAGTAGGCGAGCGAAAAGGTATGTATGAATCCAAAAGAGTAGGCGAGAATTACCTGGGTGACGTACTAATTATCGCAAGATTCGAACTTAAGTGCGTTCGAATATGCCTACTTTCCTACTATATAGTAGGCGAAAACAGTACGTGAAGGAAGCAGTACGTTCGAAACATCAGTATTCATTAAAGAGTAGGGGAGAAGTTCCCGGATGGCTTACTGCTTCCCGTAGATACACTGCCATGGATGAGGCGATTGGGGAAAGACCCTCCATCACTCCTCCTGCCCTCGTTGCCTCATGTGGGACGGATGTTGCTGTGGCCTCTTCATCCTCTTCATCCTCAGTGAGGCCAGAGCCAGCAAGAGCAAGGAAAAGGGTGAAAGATCTGGAGGACCTGATCCAGGAGATGGAGGAGAGGGAAGAGGAGAGAGAGAGGAAAGCAGCTGAGAGGGAGGAGAGACTGTGGAGAGAAATGGAGGACAGAAGAGAACGGGAGAGACGAGAGAGAGACGAAAGACAAGAAAGAGAAGTAAGAGAAAGAGAAGAGAGATGGCACCGGGAGGCAAGCGAGAGAGACGAAAGGAGAGATAAAGAAACAAAAGAAAGGGATGAAAAATTCCTTTCTGTCCTTGAAATCCTTGCGAAAAAATAAATTCAATGACAGAAAACATCTTATGATCATTTACACATTTGGGTTAAAATGAATTAAATTATATATATACATACATACATACACACACAGTACTGTGCAACAACAACAAATGGTGGCCTAAGACTTTTGTACAATACTATAGGAATTTATTGATACTTTAAGATTGTGATAAAATTCATAAATTAAATATTTATGAAGTGATTAATAATTAGTGAATGTGTGGTGTAATGTAAAAAAAAACTTTAAGACAACAGTTTTATTGGAGTGTATTAAATAACTTCTAAATGCACACAGAGCTCATGCAGGGATTTTCAAGGCAGGTCATGGAGGGTTCAGGTCTTGCACACCTGTCTGTCATTTTCAAGTAGTCAGTTATTAATTGGTTTAAATTGATTCGGGTGTGTATAATTAGGGTTGGACAATAGCCCTCCATGACCTAAGCTGAACTTGAGACTGTTTACACAAACTACCTTAAGTTTTGCATTAACTAGGGTTAGTGAACCCAAGCAAAAAAAGGGTTAATGAACCCAAGCAAATAATTCAGTCATTATTTACTCCCCTTCATGGGGGGGGTTTCTGAACTCAAAAGGTGATTTTGGTCAGGTTTGTACTGTTGGTTTAAGACAATACCACTCAATAGACTTTCAGAAGCTTCAAAAGCATCATCAAAATGCCAGGACGCTTCTGAAAGTTGTGCTCCATTGACTGATATTGTATGAAAACAGCATAACACACTTGACAAAAATCCCCTTTTGTATTTAAACAATAAAAAACAGAGGGATCCAACAGCATGAAAGCACATAAATAATGGCTGTATTTATATGTTGAGGTGAACTAACCCTTTCACCCACCAAATAGAAAGTGTAGTAAATGTATGTATGCATTTTGTATTATAATAATACCTTGACGAAATAACCAGCTTTGAGCGTTTATGCCCGAGACCGTTAAAAAAAACACATCAACATCAAGGAACACAAACACATCAAGGAATTTCCCCCGGTGATCAGTGATGGCCTGGAGTTGGACGGAGTGAAACAGCTTCCTGTTGAAGTAACAGTGGGTGTTATTTGCTGGAGGTTTGATATGGATATGACAGCCGTCTATTGCACCGACTGCTCTGCTGAAAGCTGGTGACCCAGACAGCTGTGCAAATCCTGCTCCCACTGCCTCCTGGTCATCTCCGGTCAGAAAGCAAATCATCCTCCTCAAAATTCCCATGATGGCCTTGCTCACTCTGTGCACAATGTTATACACAGAGGTCTTTGGGATGTCGAAGGCCTGCGACACCACCCTGTATGACGCTGCATGGGCCAGCCAGTGCAGGAACACAAGGACCTCAATCTCCCGTTCCCATCCATGGTCAGATCCAGGTCTGACTGCAGCGATCAGGGACCTGATGGACAGCAGAGACAGGCGAAGGTGGGCACGGTGGTCAGCCGCTTCATCAAAATAAAGCCACAGAATGGGAACAGCTCTGTTGAGATGGCAGTATGATGTGGGGTTCACCGCCTGTAAATACAACATAGTTTGTTAGAACAAAAAGTTTGAATAAAGCAATGTTCCATATGGTATTGACTTGTATATGTATTTATTTTATTGTGATGATATGATATCTTTTATTCATTCATTTACTTATTTTTATTAATGTTTCATATTAAATATTTATTCATGTTTCAATAAAATATTAATTTCATGAATTCTTGCAGTAATCATTGCTTGAATGAAATTGTACTAAGAAATTAAATTGAAATTAACTAAGAGAAGAAGAAGAAGAGGAATCAGTAATGGACTACAATTAGGCTTTATGCCCAGCTGCACTACTTCCTGAACTTCAGCCAGCTCCTTGTTTCCTGTCTGCCATTATTGGACAAACTTGATTAATTCAGGTGTGTCTGATTATTGTTGCCGTGACTACTGAGGTCAGGCACACCTGAATTAATCAATTTGTCCAATAATGGCAGACAGGAAACAAGGAGCTGGCTGAAGTTCAGGAAGTAGTGCAGCTGTGCATAAAGCCAAAAGTTCTCTTCTCAAGCAGTTTGAGGTGTGAACACTAGAGGTCAGCAGAGAGTCCAATCTCATCGAAATCTAATCCACACCAAACAAAGATTTAGCTCAGCAGCAGTACCTCTTTTCCACAGCTTTACACTTTACAGTCTTATGTTGAACTAAAATTAAGGGTAAATAACATTACAAACACATTACATTTTTAGTCAAATTAAGATTCAACACGGAAAGTGGCCTGTAATTCTTTATCAAACGCTTTGCATCTTGAAGCTGCTGCTGATACAGTGCATATCAGAGGCACTTATTTTAAGAGAGCATGTTTCTGCATGATCATGACCCTGTCAGTCTGCTCCCTGAACTCTGAGCCAGTCCATTGAAAAGACACATTGTTTCTTAAGGCTGTTCTCTGAGTGTGTGTGTAGGAGAGAGAGACCGAGCTGCACTACACTGAAGCACAGCACTGCTGCCTACAGACATGGGTGAGTTCAGCGTTTCTACTCTTTAAAACGGACGCTTCACCCTGTTTTGTATATGATTTGAATGAAAAAAATGTATCTGTAGTTTGATAAACTAGTAGACACACAGTGATAGGCCTACGCTTGCATTTCCAGCAGCGTCTGAATGTCACTGCAATAGATACTAAATTCCTGCACAGGAGAGTTTCTCAGAACTAACTTTTCATTCAATCATAGCTTTAGCTTTTGATCAGATTGTGTTTTAGTGGATGTATGAAGTCAATTCCTCACACAGGTGTAGATCATAACTTTAACAACGAACACCATTCACCAACACCAATGCTTTTTGAACAGTATCTTATCATTTCAAAACTAATGTGGAATGTTTTCCTTGTGCTTGTGCTGTATTTCTTAAAAATTAAATGCCATTTTTTTTTATATTTGGATATATTACATAGTGTAGTTTATGAATAGCTCTGATATTAGACTTCCAAGTCTTTCTTTCTTTGTGTCTGTAGTAATTCAGATGATATATATTTTCAGTAAGTAACTTTTCATACACTGCTGTTGAAAAAGTGTGGGATCTGTAAGATTTAAAATTAGCTCACCAATGCTGCATTTATTTGATCAAAAATAGTAATATTGTAAACTATAAACTTTTACCGTTTAACATAAATTGTAATTTATTCCTGTGATCAAAGCTGAATTTTCAACATCATTACTCCAGTCTTCAGTGTCACATGATCCTTCAGAAATCAGTCTAAGATCATTTCTGATTAATGTTGAAAACAGTTGTGCTACTTCATAGGCAAGGCAAGGCAAGTTTATTTTGTATTTTTTTATCATTAAGTTTATCATATTACAATTACAGAAATGTCTCACGGCTCAACGTTTTATAATATGGTACTTTTGAGTCACAAAACGATTCCGATTCTTATCGATTCCTTATTTAGGCTCCAATGAAGTAAAAAAAAAAGTCTTATTGCAAAACATTTCATTGTAGCTGAATACCATGAAACCTTTAGCCTTTAGTTTAAAAATACCTTAGCAAAAACAACTAACCTAACTAATATGAATTTCAAGCATTTAAAGACAAGTACATACTCAGTAATTAAAAGAGAACAAATAAACAAATTAGCAATGCACAAATAAATACTCCTGAACAAAGATATGATTGAAACAAACAGTGTTTTAAGATTTTCAGATATTCAGGTACTGAAACTGTATTCAAATGTAAATAAACACCTCTTTATGAATAAAATACAGTTACATAATACAAATACAGAAGTTATTCAGTCAAGAACTGTCTTTTGTTGTTTGATTAACGTTGTTATAGAGACTATTAGAGGAATATTAGTGCTGTGGCTTTAAGAGCTGCACGGATCCGACATACTGATACACATTTTCTTTTTCACCTGTTTACAATAACTTAAGACATAAACGACTGTTTACGAGAATATTTAGACATATGTTTGTGTATAATTGTCCGTTCAAGTACAGTGTCGTGCAGTATACAGTTTGAGAGGCGGTTTTCTGTGCGTGGGCTTTGAGAAAATAGTGCGGGAGTCTGCTTGCGCTTGAATGGTTTAAAACCACATTAATATGCACACAAAGGAAATCTATAAGAGGAATCTAAATTTTAATTTTGCAACAAGTATCTGATTCCTGACCCTAAGTCAAGTCACCTTTATTTATATAGCTTGTTTTACAGTGATAAGAGGAAAATTATCCAACTTAACTTCGATCTTCGATTCCTAACCCTAGTCACAACGTATTGAATTAAAAATGTATTATTTCACATGATTATAAAACATAATATTTCAAATAATGATTCAAACGAAACCAGATATTCATCTGTTAATAAGTCATACAGAATGTGGGATTTAACCCCCGAAGCTCCGTCCCTAATGTCCCCCTCAGCACCGACTCTGGTTCCTCCCCTAGACTCGCTTCAGTCCGCCTGTAGGGCCGGCGGTGGCACCGGCTCTTTGTTTGCTTGTCATTGCTGGCCCTTGTGTGGCATCGAGACAAAGGCTATTGTCAGTGCAGCCACAAAAAGAGACACTCTGGCTCTTGGTCCTCCTTATTTTCTCACACTCCTTATGCCGTGGTACGGAGCAGCTCCGTCGCTCACCCCCACACACACACACACTCCAGCACATGATCCGGGTGGAGGAAGAATCACACACACTTACACCCGTCCGCAGACACACACTCGCACTCCTCGCTGCAGCTGCTGCTTTGTCGCAGTGTTTCAGATTTGGCACATGTGAATGGATTGTGAATAGACATCTATGAGAGTATGGGCTTGTTATATTGTTTTGGATTTGAATGAGCACTGTTTGCAGTGTATATTATTAGTCTATATTATTTACTATGCCAAGGTTGAATTCTTAAGCTTAGGGGGCTTGTTCAAATCAGCAGAAGTATGGATGCTTCACTGAGCAGGCGTTACTAATCACACTAACAATAATATATTTCTAGCACCAGTCCTCCAGAAATATATTTTAGGGTTATTCTCTTGCTAAATGGCAATACAAGTTGTATTTGTATAGTGTTTTTACCAATAATTGTTTCAAAGCAGCTTAACCGAAATGCATTTTTCACTGATGCAATGTCATCTGGCTCTAATGAATCTAGCATGAAATAAAGAAACCGCATTGGTGGTGAGGTGTTGGAGAACAACCTTGAAAAGAACCCGACTTTCTCTAGAAACAAAATAATGTAATTTAACAATAATATATTGCTCTAAGTTAGTACAAGTCATGTGTTTGGTTAAACAATTGAAGTTACTATCTAATTACTAAAGTAATATTTATGATTGATGCAGGGCTTCACACGTAGCTATTACAGAGATATGACCTTAAAACTCTAGCCCCCCGGTTTTTCAGTCCCAGACTAAAATGCAATATTGAGCTATTTTAACTGAAAGCATATCTTAAAATATGTCAGTGCTATTGTTTTCTCTTAAGATGCACACCAGTAATGTTTTTTTTTCTAAGACACATTTATAAAAGCCTCTTAAATGTCCTTATTGAATTAATATTACTACTGATTATTATCAAAGTCCTTTTAGGCAAGTCATGCCACTCGGCCGCCATCTTGGCAACGCCTCCGGGCAGCAATTTCGGACTAACAAGACCAGGCTCCTATCTAAATGAATGGGCAGAGAGTCAGAACTGCACTTTCACTGGTCACCGGGACATAAAAACTGCATGTATAGAAACAGCAGTAAAATATGATAAAAATCGCTGAAAAAGTTTGATGACTTTGCCCCAAAATAAGGTTTAAAACGCCTTTTTCCCCACAGGTTATACTTTTACTACGCATGCGCAAGGGTTCTCGTCTCCGCTGTCGCAAACATCAACTGTGCGCATGCGTCAGTGGAACCAGACGATAGGCTTAAATGTTTCCCGGCTTGACTGCTAAAAGCAGACGATTGGCTTTCCAGCGGGAGGGGCGGGACATTTGTATACAACCGCCATATTTGGCGTTACGGGTTTTCACTATGTAGTTGTATTGAGGATTGAGGAAGTGGCATGTCTCATATAAATTGTCTCTGTTATTATGCAAGGAATGAGAGTTTAGTTCCTAGCCATATCGGCCAAGAAAATAGGGCTGCACGATTAATCGCAATAAAACCGCACGCGATTTGGCAAAGGCTGCGATTATTTTATGCACAGCTTTTCAGTGCAGTGCGGCTGTGCAAGAAGCCACATCATATCACAAATTATGCTCATCTGTCGTTATGAAGTGAGTTTGGAGTAAATGCATGTTATTAAATGTTGTCTTTTGTTGGACAAGAGGTTCATAAGTGCTTCTCATGTTTGGAAAGCTGTTTGACGCATGTTGCTTTCTCAAATGCATGTTATAAGAGACTCAAACTCACAGTGCTTTCAGATGGAGCAGCGTTTACAGAGCCGTACATCAATGACGAGCTGCGTGTAAAAGATAATCGCAGCCTTTACGATTTCAAAATCGCGATAAGCCATCTCGATTTAAGTGCGATTACATGTAAATTGCGATTAATCGTCCAGCCCTACTAGAAAATCGCAACTTTTCATTTTCCGTCGGTCTTAGTTCACGATGTAACTACAGAAGAGTCAAGTTTTAAATAGGAAAAATATCTAAACTCTTTGGTAATTTTTTTGAGAGAGGTGCTAACAGTCTAATCAGATTCAATGATCTATGCTAAGCTATGCTAAAAGTGCTACCACCTACGGAGATCGGCTGAATGGATTCGAAAACGGTAAAACTGAACTGTTTAATTCTAGGAGAGTTGGAAAATTAGTGTTCCTTTAGTGGTAAAAGACATGTTGCCTGGTTAAAAGTAAGTTCCATTACTCTATATGTTGAAAAACTGTGATAAATCAAATGGGACATTTCATGTAATTTAAGAAAAAAATACAGTGAAATATTGTTACATTTACAGTGTTAGAAAAAAATCGTAAAATCCCAGAATTCACTGTGTGATTCTCATTTGTTTCTTAGGTTCTTTGTTCTTATGAATCTTATGTTGTTAAATGAATGTTTACTGTTTTGCATCGTGTGTTTCCACTATGGTGTTTTTTTGTTTTTTTGTGGACTGGAGTCTACAGTAAAGTTCTGGCCAGTTTTGAATTCAGTGAAGGAAATTACTGCTCATCCAATCTTTAATCTCTTTAATAGCCTAGACTTGGATAATTTTGACATTTCTAGAAGAAATACACAATATAGCAGCACAACAATGGAAACTAATCTTGTATTTACTTATAATATTTCCAAAGGGAAGCTTTTATAAGAAAACAGCAGAGGGCCTAACACAGAGCCTTGCTGCACTCCATACCTTACTGGTGTCACATTAGACGGTTCCTCTTTTAAACAGAGAATATGATGTGTGAAGTTCTGAATGTCTGATATGGTAGACATAAGCTGACCTTTCATATGGCTTTGTTATGAATCCCCAGGTTGTTATGAATGCTGTATGCGCTGTCTGGGAGGAGTGCCATACGTCTCTCTCGTGGCCACTCTGCTGTGTTTCTCTGGCATAGCTCTGTTCTGCGGCTGTGGACATCAGGCCCTTACAGAGAGCGAAAGACTCATCGAGACTTACTTCGCCCGTGACCATCAGGACTACATCACCCTAGCGTACCTGTGCGTGCCAGAAGTATCTCTAGCAACTATGTGCAATTACAATTTCAGTTTTAAATCAATTTATTCGCCTATAGTCAAAAGTTTCACAATAAAAATAATGAAAAGGAAGTTTGATTAAGGCATTTTAAGGTGTCAAAAGTGAATTTGTGCTAGAAGCAGTAGCTCATGTTTTAATATGTGGAACGATCAACGATTTTAACATATTTTTTATTGTGAACATCTCTCTCTCTCTCTCCTGTAGTATTGAGTATTTTCAGTACATTATCTATGTCCTGGCCTCCTTCTTCTTCCTGTACTGTATAGTCCTGCTGGCTGAAGGCTTTTACACCACCAGTGCAGTTCGCCAGTCATTTGGGGAATTTCGTAGTACAGTTTGTGGTCGCTGTCTCAGTACAACGGTGAGTGATTCGCAATGTAGGTTGCAGTTTGCATTGGCTACTTTGCAAAATGCTGCACCCTCATGTTCAAACACATTTGCTTTACTTTCTTCCTGTAAACACGCAAAATGAGAAATTGTGAAGGATTTTTACGCTGCACATTTCCATACAATGAATCTATTTTTTACAGAGGCTCTCCATTTCAAAAAGTTGATATTCACTGAATATGTTCCCCTATGTATATCACTTCTGCAGTCAAAATTAGTGCAACATTTAATGTTGTGTCATTGATGTTAAACATGGTGAAATCCATTAGTTAAATAAGCATAAGTGTACTTTTTTTATTTTTGTCTGAACTATTGAATAAAAATAAAATGCATCAAACTGATATTTGTATGCATTCCTCCCACAGTTCATCGTGATCACATATGTCCTGGTTGTAGTCTGGCTGCTGGTGTTCTCCCTGTCTGCGATTCCTGTGTATTTCTTCTACAACATGGCAAACACCTGTCAGACTATTAACTTCCTCTCTGAAACGCCCTCCAGCATCAACCAGCTGTGCATTGATGCCAGACAGTACGGTAATGATCCCGCGATGCATTCATCTGTTCATTCATCGATCTCTCAACAGCTTAGACATCTGATATCACAGCTCTGTAATAATGACTAAAGTCCTGTTGATGATACGCCAGTCTTTTGAAGTGTCCTGATGTTCTCCGGAAAGAAGTGCATGAATACAAACACTTGATTTCACATTTTGCTGCATTCTGAAATGTCAGATCATTTAAATCATGTGCATTGCCACATGAGGTATGGAAAGCCGTTTTGACTTTTATTCATTTGCAGGATATGAATTCTTGATATCAAAAATGTAATTTCCACTAGAAAAAATTAATTCTGGGTATCAACAATAACTTCATCACTTGCAGAAATGCGAATTCTTGATATCAACTAATAAAATCTATAATTCTTGATATCTGTAATTATATTTTCCCTAGTTACATGTCACCATAGGCTGCCATTTAAATTCCATTGTTGATATCAAGCATTGATTTCTTACTAGTTGAAATTCCAATTTCATCAGAAATACAATTCTTACTAGTAAAAAACATAATTGTTGAGAAATTATTTTACAGTTAAAAATACAACTTTTCTGACATCATAATCAAGATAAAACCCCAATATAAGCCAGATCTTGATAAGAAATCCTTTAGTTTGACATGTTTTTTTTCCATGATCTTGATGAAAAATTTTCATTTTGTTAAAAAGAAAACCATCTTTTTAACAAAATTTCACTGCTTATTAATAATTTAATATTTTAAGAACACACACATATACATATATATATATTAGTTAATATTACAGAAAAACAAAACTATTGGAAATTATATAATAGAGACTGTGTGTCAAAACAAGGTCAATCATTTAAGTATCTTAAAATATAAAATATAATAATTGGACCTTTTTGGGTGAGGTTAATTCTAGTTGTAAAATGTCATGGGGTGTGTATGGAAGCTTGTTTCTCCCACGAAATTTAAAAGATAGTTGTGACTTTATCTCGCAATTATGACTATAACTCAAATTTGTGATTTAAAAAAAAGTCGCAATCCAATTACCCTTTTGTTTCTGTGGCGGAAACAATAGGTGTGTCTAAAAATCGAATTATATATATATATATATATATATATATATATATATATATATATATATATATATATATATATATACACACTCACCGGCCACTTTATTAGGTACACCTGTCCAACTGCTCCTTAACACTTAATTTCTAAGCAGCCAATCACATGGCGGCAACTCAGTGCATTTAGGCATGTAGACATGGTCAAGACAGTCTCCTGCAGTTCAAACCGAGCATCAGTATGGGGAAGAAAGGTGATTTGAGTGACTTTGAACGTGGCATGATTGTTGGTGCCAGAAGGGCTGGTCTGAGTATTTCAGAAACTGCTAATCTACTGGGATTTTCACGCACAACCATCTCTAGGGTTTACAGAGAATGGTCAGAAAAAGAAAAAACATCCAGTGAGCGGCAGTTCTGTGGGCGGAAATGCCTTGTTGATGCCAGAGGTCAGAGGAGAATGGCCAGACTGGTTCGAGCTGATAGAAGGGCAACAGTGACTCAAATAACCACCCGTTACAACCAAGGTGGGCAGAAGAGCATCTCTGAACGCACAGTACGTCGAACTTTGAGGCAGATGGGCTACAGCAGCAGAAGACCACACCGGGTGCCACTCCTTTCAGCTAAGAACAGGAAACTGAGGCTACAATTTGCACAAGCTCATCGAAATTGGACAATAGAAGATTGGAAAAACGTTGCCTGGTCTGATGAGTCTCGATTTCTGCTGCGACATTCGGATGGTAGGGTCAGAATTTGGCGTCTACAACATGAAAGCATGGATCCATCCTGCCTTGTATCAACGGTTCAGGCTGGTGGTGGTGGTGTCATGGTGTGGGGAATATTTTCTTGGCACTCTTTGGGCCCCTTTGTACCAATTGAGCATCGTTGCAACGCCACAGCCTACCTGAGTATTGTTGCTGACCATGTCCATCCCTTTATGACCACAATGTACCCAACTTCTGATGGCTACTTTCAGCAGGATAATGCGCCATGTCATAAAGCTGGAATCATCTCAGACTGGTTTCTTGAACATGACAATGAGTTCGCTGTACTCAAATGGCCTCCACAGTCACCAGATCTCAATCCAATAGAGCATCTTTGGGTTGTGGTGGAACGGGAGATTCGCATCATGGATGTGCAGCCGACAAATCTGCGGCAACTGTGTGATGCCATCATGTCAATATGGACCAAACTCCCTGAGGAATGCTTCCAGCACCTTGTTGAATCTATGCCACGAAGAATTGAGGCAGTTCTGAAGGCAAAAGGGGGTCCAACCCGTTACTAGCATGGGGTACCTAATAAAGTGGCCGGTGAGTGTATGTGTGTATATATATATATATATATATATATATATATTTATTTTTTTTATATTTCTTGTAATGATTACAGTTTGTACACTCGCCTGTGTTCAAGATGTAAGGTGGAAAGTAGGCTACTTGATTGACATTTTAGACTCACTACATTTCTTGTGAAAAAGTTTAAACGTTCATAACCATTAGAAACCAAATACACAGTTACACAATATTTGTCATTGAGCCATGTGTGTGCAATGTGACGGCGCACTTGGAATGCGTATTTCTCCTAACCAACGAACATGGTGTTATTTATACGGGGACAAATCTCAGTAAAACACAGTTGTGCCTTGATCTCGTTCATGCTGTCACAGTGTTTTGTGTCTCTGTCTCTCTAAGGTTTACTTCCATGGAACGCAGTCCCAGGAAAGGTGTGTGGGATGACCCTGTCGAATGTGTGCAAGACAAGAGAGGTAAGACATTCAATATCTTCCCGTAAGTCCTTAGAAAAGCTTCCTCGAAGCCGAGATCAGTCATTCAGGGAGTGTTCAGGACCTCACGTTTCGTTTCTGACTTGTTTTCCAGTTTTTCTTGACCTATGACCTGTTCATCGCTGCCTTCGCTGGAGCGGGGATGACGGTCTTGGCTCTGGTGAGTGTGTGCAGAACTGAACACAAGCACAGTGTGTTTTCATGACGCCATTCCCGTAGGTGCCGAGGAATTCTGCTCCTGCATTTATTAAAGGGCTGGCTGTCATTTATTGTTCTCGAATGCTTTGGATGATTGTGAGAACGGCTTATTTTGCGTGTGGAGGGAGTTTTCAGCACTGTGAAAATGTCAGGACCACACATGTGACTCTCTGATACGTCTGACGTCTGAGCTGCTGACGATTTTTTTAGTTCACCCAAAAATGAAAATTAGCCCATGATTTACTCTCCCTCAAGTCATCCTAGGAGTATGTGACATTCTTCTTTCAGACGAATAAAATCCTAGTTACATTAAAAAATGTCCTGGCTCTTCCAAGCTTAATAATAGGAGTGACTGGGTACATTTTTTATAGGTGAGGATTTATGTGTACATTTGTGTTATCCCAAAAGTTCATTTACCAGCTATTTGTGTTTGCTTCTAGTTTTCACGGTGCTTATGCTGATTCAGGAAGAATAAAAAACGCTTTCAGCCGTTAGAGACTCTCTGAATAAGGAGCCACGGGCTGCGACACAGGCCGTCTGCCGGAAGCTAGTAATTTCAGTCGATAAAGTTTTAAATATGGATATTTTTCTTACACTAACGCATTGCTTCAGAAGGCCTTTATTAACCCCCCGGAGACGCGTGGAGCACTTTTATCATGGATGGATGCACTTTGATGGCAAATATATACCCATTCACTCCCATTATCAAGCTTGGAAGAGTCAGGGCATTTTTTAATGTAACTCTGATTGTATTCGTCTGAAAAAAGATTGTCATGTGCTCCTAGGATTGCTTTGTGGGTGAGTAAATCATGGGCTAATTTTCATTTTTGGGTGAACTATCCCTGTAAAAAGTGCAACGTGATTTTCATTAAATCGAGCCAAATTTTTCTGAACTCCCACAACTTCACAGCAACCCTAGCAGAAATGTGCAATATGCATAGAGTCCTGATTTCTATGGGCTGCTATAAGCAAGCCGTCCACCATATTGGAACAGTCAAAGCCGGGCCGTGAACAGTCGAGAGCTGGTTGACTGTGACTGCAGCCGTAGTCAGAAGCTTGTATCAATATCTATATCTGCAATAGACTTCAGCTGATGATTTTCATAGGATTTTGTTTATCATCATGATTAACTCAATACGAATACTCAAGATGAAGGTGTAAGCTAACATGACAAACCTTGAGTTAATGCATATAAAAACACAAACACCTGTAAAAGGTTATCCCATTTCTTCTGGAATTTAAATCTTGGTCGTTTTTACAACAATATAAGCAACACAAACTCACAGCATATGCAGAGATATGTAGTTTATTAACTGAGCTGCTGAAACGCTCCACACATTGAAACTGATAGCTTCGCTATGAAACACAAAGCGAGTCTTAATTCATAAGTGGAGAGTGTTTTTATGATGTGAGTGAAGTAATGCTTCCATGTATTATCTTTATATATTTTATGAATTTTTGTAAGTATAACATCAACCTGTCCTGGGGACAGCGGGTGAAAATGACCTGGTACATGACATCTCTTCTTTTTTAGACTAATGGTTTTTTTGTGCATTGTCCCTGATCAAATAAAAAAAAACACAAAGCGAGTCAGATTTTATATGCGTTTCCAAATGCATGTTATTGGAAAGCCAAGCACACAGCACATGCAGAGACTGAGTGTGTGTGGAGCAGCATTCACTGAACGGAGAAATCTGCATGTCAATAATTAAAGTGCCACGCTTCACTCTGAAACCCACAGAGCATATACTTATTTAATTATCAGAACAGTGTAATGCAAGCACTGTAAAAGGTTTTGCCACAAACTCAACTCCGTCATGCTGATATCGCAAGCCAGCTTTTCACCTCAACGAGAAATATCGTCATGTTTTAACCCTTATGTGCTGTTGGGGATGTTTTCATCCACTAGGGGGTATTTTTGAGTCTTAATTTGGCCATAACTTTCTCCGTGTTTCAGCAAATGGAATGATTTTTGGTGACAAATTTGGGAAAATGCTTTAAAAAAAATTCAAAAACTCAACAGTACACTGTGGGCAAATTCACTACCCTTTCGTTATGTTCGTGGCTGAAAACAGCCACTACTTTAAACTGCTGTAAAAATGTATCAGATATATATATATATATATATATATATATATATATATATATATATATATATATATATATATATATATATATATATATATATATATATATATATATATATATATATATATATATATATATATATATTTTATTTTATTTTATTTTTTTTTTTTTTTTTTGCATAAATCTATTAATCAACCTCAGTCCTGATCAAAACTACTAAATGTTTTTTAAAAAAAATCTGGATTTTAACTCTTTAATTACCAAATATATGGTGTCATGGCTTTGGAATCAAAAAATGTGGTTATAATGGAAGTCAATGGGGCAAAAACAGCCACGAACAGTAAATGAGGGAGAACAAGTGAAAATCTGATGCTGCACAAAAACTAACAATGCATGTTGTTTCTAATCTTTGACATGTCCAAGACTGTGATAAAAGGTTAAAAAATTTTTTTAAAATTTAGTCCAGTCCACAATCACATTTTATATTGAAAAGTCATTTTGTGGTTTTTTTTTTTCCAAATCAGTGACATCATTTATGAACTTGGCAATTAAAGTGTTAAAATCCTGATTTTTTCTTTCTTTTTAAAAAAAAATTTAGTAGTTTTGATCAGGACTGAAGTTGATTAATAGATTTATGAAAAAAAAAAAAAAGTTTATCTGATACATTTTTACAGCAGTTGTCAGCCACGAACATAACGAAAGGGTAGTGAATTTGAACATATCCTGAGATCTCATCATAACCACTCAGAACATTAGCATTGTGGGTTGGGTTTTTCTGATTGGCTTCTTGTCACTGGGTCTTATTCATATTTATTACCTCTTGTTTCTGTCTTTCTCTCTTCAGCTCACATATACTGTGTCCACCACCTATAACTGTGCGGTTCTGCGGTATCTGGGGAGGAAAGGCATCAGTCCGCGGTGTTAACGTCTGTCCTGTCCTGGTGTCCACTGGTCCTTCTACCCTCAATAACAGCACCATATCTCATCTCGTGCTTTTCCACAACACCGTTTCCTGACTGTCTTTTACATTGTTGGATGTAAAGGCTTAGATTTTTTAATCTTTTCTCCAAACTATCTTTCGTCTAATTGTTCCACCTGTACCCCTCCCGTCCAGCAGGGGAAGTGTTCTGCCTTCACGTCTTCTGGGATCTTATAATTGTGTTAATGTAACGAAACGGGTGTGCAAAACATCTGTGTATTTTATCATTCTTGTCCTGCCACAAAGAATGACGGCAGTTGTAGTTTGGTCACCGTCGCATAAACCGGCTAAAGCCTAGTTCACACTACATGATTTTAAGGCCGATTTGCAAATCGTTGAGCTCGCCGACAGGTCAGGGTGTTATCGCGTGCAAATCGCGGGGGATTAGCGGGCGATGAACGCTCACCAATCTGTTAGTATGAAAGAGCCAACAACGCATCAAAGACGCTCGCAGACGCGTCGCCGGGCCCAGAAAAATATCTAGCATGGTAGATATCCAGAGCTGTCGCGTGACTCAACCTCACGTGATGTCATGAGCTACAGCCAATCAGAGCAACTAGAGATTAAACATACAAGTATGTGTAGACATAAAAATATAATTACTTATGCTTTTCGGAAGTATAGACCTTATGTAGCCCCGCCCCTTTTCACCGCTGCGGTCGTTGTCTTTTGACTTCCGGTCTGTATTTTCTCGCGGCTCGTTTAAAAAAGTTCCCGGTCGACATTTGTTAAGACATCTGCTTTACAATGCTTATGATAAACATTACAATGCTCGTGATAACTTTCGTTAACTCTACAATAAGTAAATCCACTTCACCAGCTAATTACTCCTGGACAGTGATGCCATAGAGATATACAGAGCGACCGCAAAAACGGAAGTTCAAAGACAATTTTCTAAAGATGGCGGCGCCCTCGTTTCTCTCGTGCATAAGGTCTATATTCCTGTTTGTAATCATAGGTTTTACTAAAATACTTTTAGGAAAAAGGAAAGTCAACTGTATATTGCTGATTGCAATGTTGATGTTCTGGTTTTTCTTTTTTTAAATGAAGTTGTAGAGTGTATATTTTCTCAGACCAAATCATCACGCAAACAGTTTGCAGCTCTAGTTTCTGTCTGACGTCCATATACGCGTGTTGTGTTCTTCTTCGCTGGGTATTGGCGCGCGTGCTGTTTCGCGTCATTTTCGGTTCATTTTATCGCATGATTTTTCGTGGTTTGTAGACAAGATAGAATCGTTGGGTGACTTGCCCAACTCGTGTAGTGCGTTACCTCCTGTTGCGGATCAATCACGTTGTGTCGTGGTGTGAACAGCTCAACAACTTGAACACTCCTGATTTCACAGAGAGCAAGTCATGTAGTGTGAACCGCACAGTTCAGCCCGACGGTTTAAAATCATGTAGTGTGAACTAGGCTTAAACAAGTTTTTTTTTTTTCATGTTTTAAAGCCAACTTTACCAATATCCTTCTTGCACATGACTAAACTGCACCGTCAACTTAATTATGACCTAGCCTAGGCCTATATAGGGAAAAAGTTAAAATTGTGTATAACATATAACACTGACTGTAAGATGTGTGTGTATGGGGGGGCATATTTTGAGTTTGATCATTTGGCAGTGGGTAATCAGGGTAGTTTTGTTGCACAGACCTGGCAACTCTGACGATCATGCCAAGCATCATTCTTGAAGTATTGGACTTCGTTTTTACCCTTTTTATTTTTATTTTTTTGAGATGTGATACTATAGCTCAGCTCATATATATATATATATATATATATATATATATATATATATGTATGTATATATGTAACAAGGACACTGCAAAATAAAGTGTTACCAACAAAACCATTGGGTAGTAATACCATAACATCAGATTTTTAGATCCTCAAAAAACAACCGCTCGTGGTGATGGCTGGTTTCCATGGTGACCATCCCTCACATCTGGTTGCCATGGAGAGAGAGACAGCAATGTGTGACCCCAGAACTTTTTTTCTCACAGTCTCTTGAAAGGACTGAGTAAAGCCTGAACAATGGACCAGCCCCTCTTTGTTGGAGGAGAGCCCACGCCACAGGGGTCAGTTTACGCGTCAGAAGATTTCGCCCACTTACAAAGAGGCTTCTGGGACATTTCAGCCGCTCGAATAAAAGCCTGTGCACAGATGGGGCTAATGATGGCTAATGCTGCAGCGGGTGTCAGTGCTAATAGTGTTTCACGCCTGGGATATTTCACTCATAATTGAGAGCAAAAGTGTAGAAAAAAGCAGTCTTCTCAGCCGTAGCTTAATTTTGTTTTGGTTTCTGTATATAGTTTTATTTTTTTTCCATTACAAAAGTTAACCAATTCAGGGATTGATTATTTGAAATTTTTTTTATAATGAAAGTCTTTTGTTGGCTGCTTGATCGCCCCCTAGTGTTTGGTGACAGCAGGATTTTAATGTAGATTTAAAGCAGTAGGTCACCTAAATAGTTCACAAATGAAAACGGTCATCGGTGAATCGCCATATGTCGTTTCAATCCGCCTCACTAAATGTAATTTTGCACTATATTCCAAGTCTTCTGAAGTCACACGAAATTGCTTTTTTATTGCTCTTGAAAAACATGCCCTTTACCATGGCTTTTAAATCTCATTTGTGCTTCCTCGTATTCAAATGTGGCTTAATGCAATTTTATGAGTAATTTGAAAACAATCCTGTCCTGTCAAGATCCATCATAGAAGACTTGAAATCATATGGATTTCACTTTCTACTTTAATTATGCGTTTGTCTTGATGGAGCTTTTGCTGTATGAAAAAGAGCAGCATGAACATTCATGTGTTCCACAGAAGAAATAGTCAAGTCGTCACATTTATATATATATATATATATATATATGGAGCTTCATAATAGCATTGTTTCAAAGCAGCATCACATTAATAAACAGGAAAATAACAGTGTTAGAGGTTGTTCAGCTGTTTGCTGTTAAAAACACGAGATGTAGGTCAGTGGAATGGAAAAAACGTATTTTAACTTGAGGGCCATGTCTTTAGAACGCTGTCTTTAGAACGCTGTCTTTAGGACGCTGTCTTTAGGACGCTGTCTTTAGGACGTTGTGTCTTTAGAACGCTGTCTTTAGGACGCTGTCTTTAGGACGTTGTGTCTTTAGAACGCTGTCTTTAGGACGTTGTGTCTTTAGAACGCTGTCTTTAGGACGTTGTGTCTTTAGAATGCTGTGTCTTTAGAATGCCGTCTTTAGGACGTTGTGTCTTTAGAACGTTGTGTCTTTAGGACGTTGTGTCTTTAGGACGTTGTGTCTTTAGGACGCTGTGTCTTTAGAACACTGTCTTGTCTTTAGAATGCCGTGTCTTTAGAATGCTACCCCATGGTTTTAGAATGCTACGCTGTTTTTATAACGCTTGTCTTTAGAATGCTATGCTGCATTTTTAGAACGCTGTGTCTTTAGAACGCTACTGTTTTTTTAATGCTACGCTGCATTTTTAGAACGCCATGTCTTTAGAATGCTACTCTGTTTTTATAACGTGTGTCTTTAGAATGCTACGCTGCATTTTTAGAACGCCATGTCTTTAGAACGCTACGCTGTGTTTTTAGAATGCTACGCCATGTGTTTAGAACGGTGTATTTTTAGAACGCTACACTGTGTTTTTAGAACGTTGTGTCATGCGCAAGACTCGAGCACAACACTCAAACACGTCAGTCTAGTGCGTGTTTGCATAGAAAAACAATGGAAAAATAGCGCAGTGGAATGGAAACACGCGTTCTCTGATGGTGAAATTGATCATATTACTGAACTGATTGTCTTCTAAAAGGAGGTGCAGGTTACCAAAACAAAAATAAACATTGGAATGACATGTGACTGTGACAAATGTGAACTATTTTATGATGTAACTCTAATTATAAGGAGATTATTGTAGTTATTGTATAACGCTTTCTTTTTCTTCAATTAATCAGTGATTTCTGTTTTTCAGTTTGTTTTTTTATTATTATCACTAACAGTATTTCCTAGATTTTTTTGTGTACGGACTCTCAATGCTTTGTTCAGCTCAGGTTTCTTACTTTAATCTGCTGTTTAAACTGGAGGTTTCGCAGGAAATAAAGGTCCATGCCTCAGCGGTGTTGTAATGTGTTGTTATTCACAGATCCACTGTCCACTGCACCTCACAGCATGGCAGCTCGTGTTCGCAGAGCGCGGTCGCAGAGAGCGGCAGGAGCGGAGACTACAGGCGCTCTTCGGTCGGGTCTCGGAGCAGACCCTGCGTTCCCCTTACGACCTTCACACACCAGATGTGTGACTCGACAAACCCTGTTCCCCTTACGACCTTCACACACCAGATGTGTGACTCGACAAACCCTGCGTTCACCTTACGACCTTCACACACCAGATGTGTGACTCGACAAACCCTGTTCCCCTTACGACCTTCACACACCAGATGTGTGACTCGACAAACCCTGTTCCCCTTACGACCTTCACACACCAGATGTGTGACTCGAGGAGAGCACACCCACATCATATGAGTTGATTTGTTATAAACCAAACACTATATTTGAGTTATAGATTGTTACCTGGCTAAACAGGAAAGAGCATTTTGTTTATTATGTTTGAAACTGTGACAGACAGTATATGAGTTAAAGCATAAACCACACGTGATATGATTGCTGTTGCAGTTTGTTTATTCGTCGCGTTGGATTCTTGCAAACTAAAGCAGTCTTGACCTCCTTATTGCGTCGGAGATGATGTGAAACAGACATTTGTGGTCCAGACATGTTCAGGGATTAGAACACAACCCCTGCTTTACAAACACTCGTTTGGTCCCTTAAAGACGTCTGTCAGTGAATACAGGGTTGATTGAACACTGGATTACCAAACTTATACCAATCACACGGTTAAAAAGAGACCAACAGTCCAGTACATTCAATGCAATAATGCCCTTAATTCACCACAGTTGAAAAATAATGAAAAATACAGTATTATTAATGAAATTCAATACTCCTGTGAACTGTTACATGATAAATACTGTGTCAGGAACATTACAACACCGGTGAATCTCACCAAAAACATCCAGGATACACTTCACTACCAAATTATATATATACACACATACATACAGGTGAAACTCGAAAAATTTGAATATCATGCAAAAATGTTTACGATTATGGCGTATATCTTATGAAAACCCCAAATTCACAATCTCAGTATTAGATTACATGAAATAAAAAATGGATTTTAAATACAGAAATGTCAGCCCTCTGAAAAGTATAATCATACACATGTATATACTAAATATTTGTTTCACCTTTTAATTTGAATTACTGAAATACACAAACTTTTGCATGATATTCAAATTTTTCGAGTTTCACCTGTATATATAATATATACACATAAATATGCCTTTCCATTTGTTGTCCATCATCGTGTCTAGATTTTCATTACTATACTAGTTATTGCAAATGAGAATTTTGAGAGGGAAAAAAAGTTTAATTGTCATATAATCAGAATGCAATAGTTTTATAAATAGGCTTCATTTCTTTCTTTTGCACTTGTGGTGAAAAATGGCCTGCACATTTCATTGTGAGATTCACTGCTTATTGCAAAGCTTTAGTTCACATATTATAGTTGACATTTCGACTGACTAATCCAAAGACCTTTGTAACAAAGAAACACGTCCAAACAGTTGCACTTCTGCATGGAGACTCTTTCCATCATGTAATAGAGATCTGACGTAACATTTCTTCACTGTAAACCCAGACGTTTGGTACCTTTATTTACTGGAAAACACCGTCCAATATTAGCAATGCATATGTTCAGCAGTTTGTGCACAAGAAACACAGTGTTGCATCTATTCCCATTTCACAGCGTACCAAAAACCATGTGACGTCCGTCAACAAAAACTAACAACAAACTATTTCTTGTGTTCTACATGTATAACAAATGCATGACAGCAGGCAAGCAAAGGTCTGTAAACAGAAACACGGCTACGTTACGCATTAATGCCAGTGACAGAAAGCTGTCAGAACATCAGGCTCTCTCTGGGTATAATGAGAGTTGTAGCAGTACAGGTGTAGAAAACATTCATATTGGGCGGAAACCACTAGGAAATGAGTCAATATTATAAAAGATAGAAGTGAAATAAGTACCTATAAAATAAAAAGTGCCCTCTAAGCAGGGTCAAAGGTCAGTGCAAGAGACTGAGTACCATGTGCTTTGGTTTCATATGAACACTGAACTGAAACTGAAGCTCTTCAAGTCTGCTGTAGACGGGTGTTGCTGAACACGTTCCTGAGAGTCATTCAGTGAGACAGATGTGTAGCTAAAGCCCGGCGAATACTGCGCTTTTTACATTATTATCTTATCTTTTATGTTTAGGGTTTACTCCACTTGAGGAGGTTTCATCTCTGTCCAGTGTCTGCGCTATTTTTCTCCAGAAGTTATGAGCGTTAAAAATGTCTTTGTACTCTTTTAAACTAAATGTTCACACAAACGCTGGTCAACGCGTCTGTTGTTGTTGGAAACTCTGGGATTTTGTTTTTGTTCCGTCTCTTTAGTATGGATGCTTGTTTCCGCCACAGAATAAAACATTTTAAAAGATAATTGTGACTTTTTATCTCACAACTGCAAGTTTACGACTTTATATGTCGCAATTCTGACTTTATAACATGGAAATTGCGACTTTACATCCATGCAATTCTGACTTTATATCTTCCAATTGGCTGTTATAAAGTCAGAATTGTAAGATAAACATGCAATTCAGTCAGGATTGTGAAATAAAAAGTTTTTGGGAAATAAGCATAAAACATACCTTTTTTATTTTTTATTCTGTGGTGAAAAAAGCTTCCATACTTCAGTTTAGTTTTCTTCTGTAAAAACACCAAGTGGAACAACTGATTAGTGCAAAACAAATTCAGTGAGCACATGTGCGTACAAAGTAAAGCACGGGAAAAACAATTCTCGGTGCGCGTACTATTCTGGTGACGAAATTTGCGTCACGCGCGCACTTTACGCGGACTCTCGCATACATGTCAAAAACGCAGTATACTTTGGGCTTCACCCTCAAACACACACACACACACACACACACACACAAGAGACTTTCTCTCTACAGCACAGCCTTCAATTAGACATTGTAAAATTGCTCAAATATACACAACACAGGCTGACAACTGAAACTAAATAATTAAAAAAATTAATCGTTCCATCTCAACCTCAGATTAGCATATTGCTAACGGACTGTCTATGTGTTTTACCACACGTACCATAACAGGGGGAATCTAACGAAGAAATGGTCATATTTCATCCCAAAATCAACTTTGCATGAAGAACATTAAGGTTTTTCTTACTATAATTCATTCATTCTGTCTGGAGACACTTATTTTTAATAATTACTGCAACCAGCGTAAATTGAAGCCAATACAAAAAAAAAATACAAAAAAAAAAACGCTACAATAATTTAGTTTAAATAATATTATGAAACTTTTTTTTCTTCATATTACAGTAATGATCATGCAATGTTTTTTTTGATGTTTTTTCACATTACGATAATGAGAATGTGGTTAAAATGTGTAATGATAATAATATCACAACATGTGGTGAATTTGAGGTGAAATATGACCCAAACATATATTCTCAACCAAAGAATAACTTATGAGCAAAATAAATAAATAAATGCCTTATTTCTTTCAAAGCCACATAAATGCCCTTTCTCTCAAGCAATATTATATCACTGACAGCAGTGGTCAGCAATGCGTCACTCTCTGGAGTTATGCATTTTAAAATATCAGACAAAAGGAGTACCACAACACAGTAAGATGGTGCATTTAAACCAGCAGAATGTAGAAGAGTGTCCAGATCTGCAGTGAAACTCATCAAACAAGCAGGAAAGCTTTCGCCGGGGATGATCATGGATGATGTGTTGAGCAACGACTCATCGCGATTAATCACATCCAGAATAAAGGTGTTTATACAATATATGTGTGTGTACTTTGTATAATTATTTTGTATATATAAATACACACATGCATGTACTGTATATATTTAAGAAAAGTGTTATTTATATATAAAATATTTATATATAATATAAATTATGTATAAAAATATATACATGCAAATATTTCTTAAATATATACATGCATATGTGTGTATTTATATTTACAAAATAACTATACACAGTACACACACGCACATATATTATGCAAACACAAGCTTTTATTCTGGATGCGATTAATCGTGATTAATCGTTGCTCGCTACTTTGTGCCAGACTGTGGAGAGATGAGTGTGTGTAAAACACACGTGAGAGACGCGTCCGGTCCGGAAAGCTCTCAGGCACATCAGCAGGAGAGTGTGAGTCCACACAGACTAGCATTGACGAAAGTACCGACTTCGGTACCAAGTCGAGACTGAAATGTTAAAAATGTGACGCTTTGAGCGCTCATAATCATAAACACCTCTGATTGGCCGTTGTGTTCACGCGCTCATCAAATATGTCTGTGATTGGCAACAATGATCAGCGCTTCAAAAACATGTTGTAAATGTACATCCGCGAGCGCTTACACAGATACACACGCGAGCGTTGTAAAGCAAGCGTCTATCAGCGGATCGGTCCTGCTTGTGCTTTCAAATGCTCCCGCTTTCAAAACACTTTCAAACGCTCCCGTGCGTTAATCATTACAGCCAATCACAGACATATCCGATGAGCGCGTGAACACAACAGCCAATCACAGACTTATCCGATGAGCGCGTGAACACAACAGCCAATCACAGACTTATCCGATGAGCGCGTGAACACAACAGCCAATCACAGACTTATCCGATGAGCGCGTGAACACAACAGCCAATCACAGACTTATCCGATGAGCGCGTGAACACAACAGCCAATCACAGACTTATCCGATGAGCGCGTGAACACAACAGCCAATCACAGACTTATCCGATGAGCGCGTGAACACAACAGCCAATCACAGACTTATCCGATGAGCGCGTGAACACAACAGCCAATCACAGACTTATCCGATGAGCGCGTGAACACAACAGCCAATCAGAGGCGCTATGATTCAACAGCGCTCAAAGAGTCACATTTGTAAAATTTCAATCTCGACATGGTACTGAAGTCGGTATCTTTAACAACACGAACACAGACAGGATTCGAGAGACAGCTCAGCAACAGGACGAGCGAGACACTTTCCGGTTCCCGTGAAGATCGATGGAGCTGCTCAGGAGGGCGTGATCAATGGGATCCTCGCTAGCCAGGACTTCCCGAACCGCGGCCTCGAAAGCCGCGCCCACGTTCATGTCGTCTTTAGCGCTGGTCTCGAAGTACGGACAGCATCCGTTCTCCTCACACCACGCCCTGGCCTCGTCCTCCCCGACCTCGCGCTCCTCCTTGTCCACCTTGTTTCCCAGCACCACGAAGGGGAAGCGCTCGGGGTCGCGCACGTCTGAGTAGTACATGAACTCCTTCTTCCAGCAGCCCAGGTTCTGGAAGCTCTGCAGGTCGTCCACGGCGAAGGTGAGCAGGCAGCAGTCGGCGCCGCGGTAGAAAGGCGTGCGCAGGCTCTTGAAGCGCTCCTGGCCCGCCGTGTCCCAGATCTGCAGGGTCACCAGCCGGCCCTCGATCTCCAGGTCTCGGTTCAGGAACTCCACGCCGATGGTGTGGAACGACTGCGAGTCGAAGCGGTCGGTCACGTAGCGGTTCATGAGGGAGCTTTTCCCCACGCCGCCGTCCCCCAGGAGAATGACCTTCAGCAAGAGGCTCTTCCCACTCATAGCGGCACGCGCTCAGTGCAGCCTGACAAACACACGCAGATACAAGCATACAGACTACATGAAGCACACGTGCAAACACAACAACATTAGCCAGTTTCACACATTAAAGGAGTAGTTCACTTCAGAATTAAAACTTCCTGATAATTTCTCCTCCCGCACGTCATCCAAGATGTTCATGTCTTTCTTTCTTCAGTCGAAAATAAATGAAGGTTTTTGAGGAGAACGCTCCAGTATTCCTCCATATAGTGACTCCAATGGGGTCCAACGGGTCGAAGGTCCAGATGTGAGTTTCAGTGCAGCTTCAAAGTCTCGACACGATCCAGCCGAGGAATAAGAGTCTCATATAGACAAACCAGCGACATTTATAACACAATACACATTTATATACTTTTAAAACACTAATGCTGGTCTTGCACTCGCTGCGATGCGCCACACATTATGTGAAGGCGTTGAAAGGTCACGCGTGCACCGGTTCATAATTCTAGGGTGAAAAACTCCATCTCATTTTCTCCTCCAGCTTCAAAATGGTCCAACATCGTTATTTTACTTTTATTTAATTTATTTTGTGTAAATGGCGTTGGAATTTAGTCTTTTCACATTCGCTTTGTAAACACTAGGTCTGTTCTTCTGCCGACGCGTGACCTTTCAACCTGATTACGTAATGCATGAAGTCATGGACGTGCAAGACCAGCATTAGTGGTTAAAAGTATATAAATGTGTATTGTGTTATAAATGTCGCTGGTTTGTCTAGATGAGTCTCTTATTCCTCGGCTGGATCGTGTCGAGACTTTGAAGCTGCACTGAAACTCACATCTGGACCTTCGACCCGTTGGACCCCATTGGAGTCACTATATGGAGGAATACTGGAACGTTTTCCTCAAAAACCTTCATTTATTTTCCACTGAAGAAAGAAAGACGTGAACATCTTGGATGACGTGCGGGAGAGGAAATGATCAGGAAATTTTCATTCTGAAGTGAACTAATCATATAATCCAATATTACCGTAATATTACCAGACTGACTGTTCCATTAAATACACAAATGTGCTGTCATTTTATCGGTAAGACCACTCACACACATCAGAACTAAAACACCAGTAAACTCAGAGATGACCTTTAAACGCATCATTCATCTTCTTTTTTTTTACTTCTGAGTGACAGGCGTAAATGATCACACAACGAGGTTTTAAAGTCCCCCTGTGATGAAAGTCAAGTTTTTAATGTTGTTTATATGTCTATGTGGCGTTTTTAATATGCTGTAAGACAAACCATGGGCAAATTCATAAGTCAACACCATTGCTGAGTTCAGGTGAAACTCAAAAAATTTGAATATCGTGCAAAAGTTCATGTATTTCAGTAATTCAAATTAGAGGGTGAAACTAATATATTTAGTATATATAACTATATACATATGCATGATTATACTTTTCAGAGGGACGACATTTCTGTATTGAAAATCCTTTTCTTTTTATTGATTTCATGTAATATTCTAATTTTCTGGGGTTTTCATAAACTGTAAGCCATAAACTTTTGCAATGCAAATTTTTCGAGTTTCACCTGTATTGGGTCCATCATCCAATCCTGAGATTGCGTAGAGAGGAAGGAGAGTACGCTGTGTTGTTATCGTTATAGTTTTGGTGTGTGAACTGCTATTCTTTTCAATTTAGAACGATTTAGGATTATGGATTAGACCATATCTTTATCATAACAGTTATCGTCCTGGGTGTGAACGTGCCTTTACTATAAACAGCTCTGACAGCTTTATGATCCGCGCAAGCAGACTTCATCACACTTTAGTTTAGGATCCAATTCTCACTATTATTACTTTTACCTCAATAAACTCCTAATAACTGCTTATTAATAGTTAGTAAGGTAGGCATTAATATGTGTTTTATAATTACTTGTAAACAGCCAATATCCTAATAATAGGCTATGCATGCTAATAAGCAAATAGTTAATAGTGTAAAGTTGGGCCCTATGGAAATTGGTAAATGCCAGAACTGATTCACCTGTATTTTCGAAAAGGTCTTGTTCACACTTCACAGATGATCTCTAAACTGGAATATACTGGTAATTTAATGTGTGAAAGGCTCATTTGACTCTCCAGGTTAAATAAACATACATTGATTCGACAGCAGATTAACTCTGAACAATCTAAACTCCTTGAAACAGTGAAGAGCAGATAATGTCTGGTGTGGGTCAGATGCTGTATCCACTGACCCGGAGACTCTGGCCAGGACAACGCCTTCTCTAAGAGCACACGGACTGGGCAATTTGCAACAAATAGGATCTGCTCCATCACAAGCAAGAGTATTCTAGCTGGGTCACCATGTGATTGCAACAACAAAAATAAAATAAATTCATATTTGATTACCCTAAGAGCCAATTCACACTGTACCGACCAACGCGGACCGTCACCAGATTACAGTACGTCTCTTCTCAGACATGCCACAACCCAACAAGTTTTTAAAATCATTACATTAAAGGTAGGGTAGGTAGAATTTTTCTAACAAAATATGTTTAAACTGTCTATATATACCAACACATAATTAAAATGTGAGTACTCTGAAAAAGAAAGTACAAAAATCGAGTGCCTGTAGTCCTCTCAGGGCTGCAATAAACACAGCTACTTATCTCCATTCGGGACGAAGGAAATGATTGGCTGGAGCGACTGTCACTCTCCCTCGCTACCATGGCTACCAGCCCTGCAGCTACAGGAGCCGCCCACACGAGGAGAATCGAGGAGGGGAAGAGGCACGGACGCTAGGAAGAATCACAATTATGGCCGCGAATTTAGCAGTCAAAATTCCCAGTACCTCCATATACAGTCAGCGAAGGCAAACCAGGCAAGAAAAGGAAGACAGTATTTGAAAAGGCTATGGCCAAAAAGTCTTTGGATAAAGCAAGCAATATCAGGGCTTTCCAGCGGTGGACACCTGAGGGACATCAAGGGGCTGAAAAGTGACGGTAACAGTGCTTTCATCGTGGAAGCTCTTACAATCAAAACACCGTATATGTTATGAATCTTACACTAAATTCCCCTTCATCACAGTGTAACTGATGGTAACAGGAAAAAACGTGTATCAATGCAACCTGTTTTTAGCTTTGAGTTTGGCTTGTTACTAGCTTGTTACCAAATCAAACGCAATATATTTTAAACTTTACCAGTATCGATATGCTGGCTTGATAGTGAGTACTAACAGCCATGTTAGTTGTTTATATTCATGATAAAGTTAGGTATTTTATTACATGTGATTCTGACATGATGTCACTCCATGCACTGCTCCTCTCCGCTCTGCGCTGGTGAACGCTCCTCCAGCTGAGCGCGGGCGGCATCGCGCGGTCATGTGTTTTGGGGGCGTGGCTTTGGAAGGAGCCCAGAAGGGGGGGGGGGGGTGTCAATGGAATAAGTAGCTGTGTTTATTGCAGCCCTGAGAGGACTACAGACACTCGATTTTTAAATTCTCTTTTTCAGAGTACTTACATTTCAATTATGTATTGGTATATAAAGACAGTTTAAACACATTTGGGAATTGTTATTTTTTTTTAAAAATCCTGCCTACCCTACCTTTAATGTAACATATTGTTCTTAGTCCTTCTTTCCAGTGACTTTATTTTAATCATGAACTAGCCTAAAATACACAGGGACTCTTATTTTGAAATGTCTACGCTTTGCTAATTCTTAATATTTATAATAAAGTAATATTTATAATAATAAAGGCAATAATAAATTGTATTATAAGAAATAAAACTGCCTCATTTTTAGCTGTCCATAACTGTAGCTAAATAGTTTTGCGCTACTGTATTTTCATATTAGTTATTATTGTGGTATTAGGAGAGCCACATATTTTCTGAGGTGGTACTTGGTGTAAAAAGTTTGAGAACCACTGATTTAATGAAATCATAGACTTCTTAAGTATAAAAACCACATATCGGCAACTGTTTTGCCGTCCCGAAATTTAAGACCTCTTAAATTATAGTTTAAACTTTTGTAATATTTTTTAAGAGTGTTTATGGCCTTAAAGGAGCAGTATGTAAAAAATGTATTTCAATTAATCATACATTTTCCCTGATATGTCACTAGACATTAAGAAATCATGTTCATTTCAAATACTTATATCACTGACAACAGTAGTCCGGCCAGGATATTGTCATTTAAAAAGTGAAGTTGCAGCCCTCAACTGATGTTGATGTTGTCATGTTGTGTTTTGATCTGAGCGCCGCCCTCCACCGATCTACCAATCATGAAGTCAGTAGTGTTGCGGCATTCGGGTTGCCAGCTCTGCTCTAGTTATCACAGCTGCAGCTAATAACGTGTCGTAATTGGATCCTGCAGCATATCTGGCAACCTTAAGTCAGTAATTTGAAAGTGATTGCAGTACCAGTTTTGTCCACAATCTTACATACTGCTCCTTTAAATTTGATCAAACTTAAATTTGATTAAGACTTTTTAAAGACCTTATTAGTTTATCAGGTAAAAGAAATAACGTTCAATTGCTTTTATACACTATATAGTAAGCTATACATACTTTAAATGAATATCGTTCGTATGTACTTAGTATAATCATTAACCGACGGTTGATAGAGACCCGAGTTCATGGGAGGACCCAATTTGACCTGACACATTATTGCACAGGTTTAAATAGCTGATTTGATTTCTATCTTTGTAAACATTTTTGGGGACATTTGGGATAATGTAAATAAACAAGGCAAAATATATAACACTGGTTTAGTGCTTTTTTGGAAATTTTAATCTAAAAACCTTATATTATCCCTTTAAAATACACCAAGAGCAGGAAACAGATGATCGCTCCCTGCGCATGCGCACACGTGCATGACAGCTGTGTTTTTAGCATACGAGTGCTCAAGCTATGCTTTATCTTTATTACTCTGTCTGTTATTACTCCAACTCAACTCGTACTATGACTAATAAACACAACTGATATTTTTATGTTCGCCTTTGGTGTCATTAATCATTCACACATCCTCAGCTCCGTTAGCTAGATATAGCTCCATGACTAGCACAGTTTTGGATGCTTTATTAAATTAACTGCAGCACTGTTACACATACGCGACCTTACACACAGGAGAAATACGACGCTGTGGAAAATAATCACTCTGGTTTTGAAAGACAATGATGTAAAAATACTCTCTGAATTACCTCATATTGTACCGCGAGCAGTGCTGCTGTCTGCAGAGATTTCACGCGCTGCGTGCGCGCGCGCGTGTGTGTGTGGAGGGAGGGTTAATTCAAATAATTCAAAAATCCTGTAATTCAAGGAAGGTTTTTCTCCATTATGCTGTTTCTGTTCAGATCATCCAGAAACAATGCTTTATTTTTCAGTTGCACTTTATAAAAATATAATAATTATTATTATTTTATTCTATTATTATTTTCATTAATTTTCTATGTTTTTGTTTGTTTGTTTTTTACAATAACTGATACATGATCTTGTTTATAGAACATGAGTCTGGTTTATTGGAGATGAACAATAATAATAAAAAAACTGACTTTAATCTTTAATTCCACTGACACAAATAATCTCGATAAAGAACAACCGTAAATCTCTGCAGTTGAAAAATATAAATGATTTATTAGATATATGACAGATTTTGGTACAAATATTTTTTTTCGCTCTGTTTTATAGATTTATTTATGATGCCTCTGCTATTCCTCTACTGTAAATTCAATAATAAAGAGTGTTCAGCAAAATTCATTTTGATGTATAATTTTATTTAAAGGAGCCGTATGTAAGATTGTGGCCAAAACTGGTACTGCAGTCACTTTCAAATTACTGACTCAAGGTTGCCAGATAGGCTGCAGGATCCGATTATGACACGTTATTAGCTGCAGCTGTGGGAACTAGAGCAGAACTGGCAACCCGAATGCCGCAACACTACTGACTTCATGATTGGTAGATCGGTGGAGGGTGGAGCATCAGACCAAAACACAACATGACAACATCAACATCAGTTGAGGGCTGCAACTTCACTTTTTAAATGACAATATCCTGGCCGGACTACTGTTGTCAGTGAAATAAGTATTTGAAATGAACATGATTTCTTAATGTCTAGTGACATATCAGGGAAAATTTATGATTAATTGAAATTAATTTCTTACATACAGCTCCTTTAATTGTTTGATTACTGTACACAAGTTAAAATGAGAAAATATTAAAAGTCAGATACAGAGTTTTATGCAGTTCTTCTGTCTACATCTCATCCAGAACTGTAGGTGGCAGTAATGCTCAGCTTTTCCCTCTGTCATTCCTCAAAGCAGGAAGACGAGCATTCACGCCACAAGCATCATTCCCGATCCCGATCCCGATCCGAGGAGGAGAAACAGTGGGAGAGCAACAACACAACATGCGTCTGTCCTGAACTAAAGTAAGAGAGCATGGGAAACCAGCGTCTGTCTTTGTGGGAAATGTGTTTGTAGATTCTTGTAACCCAAAAGCCATTTTTAGAAATAGCCTAGTTGCATATGATGCCCAAAATTATTATATAGGCTGCTTACTGAATTTTGTTACTATGATACTCAAAGATGTTGACTAAATGCGGCACCTTAGTAGGTTTTGAGAGCACAATGACCACAATTCTGTACAGACAGAACGATGTTTCTTTTCGATCACTGCAGGTTTATTACTGCATATGTAACTTACCTAAAAGACTCTGAATATTTAACAGTGCTCAATGCTACGGATTATTTACTCTCCTGATGGGGCAGTGATTCAGCTTTTTAATGTTTGTTGTTGTTGTTTGTTTGTTTTTGACCCATAAAACCTTGTATCCTAAGGTTGTTACGACACTGAAAAGTGTTCTGGGGGTTTATGATCAGGTTTGGTGAAAAACAAACCGAAGTTTAATGTATTATCAACCCTCTAAGGACACACACTGAAGCTAAAGTCCACATTGGCTAGTAATTTATTATTTATTTTATTCGCCAGACTTTTTATATGGAATGCAAGAACAATGCAAATAAGAAAAAAATACACAAATATAATATAAAAATATAAACAGTCTGTAATAAAATAAGAAAAAGCAGTGCTTTTCAGGTTTTGCAGGAAGATCTAACAGTAGTTATACAGATAATATACAGATATACAGGAAGATTAGGTACAGAAATTGAATAATCATATTTGAAATAACACTGCATATTCTTCACTGTATAAATTAAATATAGATTAATCCTTATTAAAGCAGCACTATGTAGCTTTTTCAACCTTTATAATATTTTTCCAAAACCCTTGAGATGGTACATCGACTTACAATAGGTTGAATGACAGGTCTGCCATAGCCTGACGGTGTCTGTATCGCTTTTACTGGCACTATGTAACTTCGGGTTTCGGGTAGGAACCCGACCACAAAAAGAACTACAAAATTCGACTGCTTTACGGCATACATCACATGTAGAGCAAAAGTTCAAAAGTTACCGAATGCTGCTTTAAAGTTACAGAAGTTATTCAGTCAAGAGCATTAAGTCATTTTTGTTTTTGTAGTTTGACTAACATTATAAACACAGACAGCAGCTGGAATATTAGGCTGCTGTCACTTTAAGAGCGAATGCACGGATCCAAAATACTAATACTTACTGCGTTTACATGCAGCCAATAACCCGTTCAAAACCGGGATATTAGCAATAACCCGGTCACGAATGGCCATGTAAACACCGGCAAAAACCCAAATATGCTCATATCCCGGATTTTAAAAACCGGGATATTATACCTGGGGTACCCCTTTTCTAACCCGAATTTTTGGTCATGTAAACGCGTATCGGGATATCCCCATAGTGATTGTCCAAACTGCGCATGTTCTATTCGCAAGGAATCTTGGTCTTTTGAGTAGAGGAACTTCTCAGTGCATACAAAACAAAAACCCGTGTGCAGTATACCGGAAGTAAGCATGGCGAGACGCAGCACAGCATACGTTTGGAGCGAGGTCAGTAACGTTACCAGCATCAAAGCGCAAACAAAGGCGATCGCTATCTGCCCCGAACTATTCATTATCCGCATGCTGCTGTTGTTGTCGTCTTTGGTTACAGGAAGAAGAATCGGAAATGACGCATATTGCGTCTTAAGGTTGTCCGTACGTCCAGACGCTAACCGTGCGTCGCTGTTTACATCGGGATATTGCAATTCCATGTATACAGGAGAAACTCTCTCTGCTCACGCATGTAAACGGGTTATTCCTAATGTTTCAGAAACCCGAATAGTGACCTTAACCCGACCATAACCCGAAAATTGGCTGCATGTAAACGTAGTCACTGATACACATACATTTACTTTCTCGACTGTTCACGTTCACTTAAACCATAACTGACTGTTTACTAGGATACTCACCAAGATGGATATTTTGACATAATTTTCTGTGTAATTGTCTGTTCAAGCACAAGACGTGGTGAAAGAGCTTAATTCATTGTTCACGTGCTGTCAGATGTGGTTTTCTGAGCGAGTGGCTCGGATGTGCAAGTTTTTTTTTCGTGTCTTTTTTCGCTTGAATGTTTAAAATGGCCAGGCTTAAAAACACACACAAATGATACACTTTAATGATGCAATCAGGATGGCGTCAATTCTCCTTACATGGCATGTGTAAAAGCCATAGACTGTAAAAAATATGGACAAAGCGTCTGTGACGTCACCCATAGACTTTCTGAAGAACGGTTTTGAGGCCGTTTATGGGGGGTATGGGCGGCGCCATCTTGGAAATATTTTAATCCAAATGTTCAGAAAGGATACAGAGGTGGTGATATGTGTTGTGTCAGATCATGGCCGAGACGTCAAATTACAGGAATTCCACTCGGCGCAGTCCATTATCAGCTGTCAATCAAGCTCTCAATCAAAGTTAACCACGCCCTTATTTATCATACATCTAAATACGATCTAATTCACCCCCCTCCCACAGTTGTCAGGCACTCGGAACCTATCGAAAAATACAATAAAAGTCCATGGGACCAACCTGTAAAAACATGAATTTATGCTGTGAAAACTGACATTTTAACATGGGGGTCTATGGACTAGGGCTGGTCCGAATACCATTTTTTGAGCTTCGAAGCTTCGGTAGGAATGAACATCGAATATTCGAAGCTTCGGAATCTCTATATGTCTCAGACATCCCAAGTCTCCCGCATATTGATAGCGGCTCCCTGATGCCCGCAAATTAGTTAAAATCTCCCGGAATCTAGCTGCTCGCGAGCTCCAAACCGTGTAGCGCACGCAAGACAGAGAGGGAGAGACCTTGGGTGTGTACGTGCAAATGTGCGCGTGTGTGCAAGTGTGCGTGTGTGCCTCTTGAAGCGCATGTAAAATGCGCATTATCATCATCAGCGCATGATTTATTATTTCGAGAACCGTTCATCCAAATGACTTCACAAGGGAGTGCAGTGTATTTGGTCCAATATAGATAGACAGGCGAGACGCGACACGTTCAGAATAAACTACAGAACAGCGCGAGCGGGAAGCGGCGCGCCTCACGCAAGCAGAGCTTATCCGAGAAGGCGAGAACGGACACTGCTCTGCACTAGTGATATGTGTGTGTGTTTTTCACTAGTGAAAAAAACACACACACACACACACACACACACATATGTATGTAGCTTAAGCAATATTTCTAATAAGGTAGGCTAGTCTAATATTTTTCTCACTAACAAATTACTGACAAAGTAGGGTAGATTTAAATAAAGAAGCAGCGCGCCTCACGCGAGCAGAGAATGGACTCCGATATGCTATCTTATATGCTCCGAGAATGGACACTGCACTATAAAACACACTAATACATACATTTATACATTTTAATACTACATACATTTTAATACATTTTGTTTCTATTATTCTATTTTCCACAATGTCAAAGCAATGCAGCTTAACCCAAAATACAAGCTCAGGCATTCACTTCTGTCCATACAAACTCCGCTGTTCTGCGCTCTAGCCAGAGAATACTCCCGTTGCAGGAACACTTTTAGTAGTCCAAGAAGAAGCAAATATCTATTTATTAAGTAGCTATAACGAATTTATATGTTAAGTATTGTATTTCACCAGATTTTATAGTGTAAAACATATTCAAGCGCGAATGAGAACCGTTTCGAGGGGATGCCAGGTGTGCAAAAAAAACAACGAATATTCGAATGTCACATTTTCAAATCGAATACCAACCCACCGAACGAATATTCGAATATTCTGGTCCAGCCCTACTATGGACATTTGCTCCCTTTTGGGACCGGCCCCTAGAGGAGTTTAGATGTATTGCAATTTTTCGCACTTCTGGGTAGGCTTCATTTTTCAGATGAGAATGTTGCCGCTTGGGTCTAACACTTGTTCTCTCACGTTGAGTGTGTGTGAGAGAGAAAGCGACAGAGGCCGCTCAGTCAAGCACAGTGTGTAAAGCTCAAAGATCTGCGCTAAATTATTTATTTTTTGCCTCAAACTCAATCACATGCGACTGAAATCGTACAATTTACTAGCCAATGTCTAATTAAATAAATGTTTTAGTAGCCCAGCATGAAATATGGTTGCATATGCAAGTGATTTACTCGCATTGTTGAGGGTTGGTAAATGATGACTTCATTTTCATTTTAGGGGCTGTGTGTGTTTACACAACAGTTTTCAACTAAAAATGTAAAAAAAATGATCCGTTTTGGCTGTACAGGGTTTTTAGTCGTTTTCGCGGATCCGTGTGAATGGGGATCGTTTTGATAATGGTGTCGTCTGTACACGTAAAAACTCAAAGGAAAAACTTCTCCGCTTTAACTTGTTGTCATGTAAACGTGCCCTTAGGGTGAACTAACCCTTTTAACAGTTAGTCCCTCGTTTTAAGTTAATCGTGCGCACGATATAATAATTTGTTGCCACAATTTAGTAAAACGAGGGAACTAATTAGTAAATCATGCTGGCGTATTAGCAAGTAGTGGGAATGAATTAATTGTTAATTTATGGCCATATTTTTTCTTGCAGCATGTCATGTGCGGGGCTCCATAGAAATGGAATAAGTAATCCATTGTAAAATAACACCATGAAATCAAAATATATATATTTTAAGGAATATGATTTTTTTTATTCAGCATCTTTTCTCTGATGACGAGGGCAAAATGAAGACAAAATGAAGCCGCGCCCTACATTTGTTCTTGTTTGAGAAGCACTCTTTCACTCGGATATACAGCATAATAGTGCAACTTCGGTTTCATGCTGACTTTAATAATGTTCACAGTCCTTTAATATGTAAATGCTTGAACCACACACCGCAGCAGTTTAAGGGTGAAGGAAGTTTGACTCCCGTGTCCTTTCCCTCCTCAGGTCGGCTATGGCGCTCCGCCTGTGGTTTGTCGCGGTGTTGCCGCTGTTCTGCGGGGCACAGGGGCCGGTGGACGCTGGGGACGGTGGTGTTTTCCAGCCCCAGAGTGCCCTCACTGACATGGAGTTCGCCTCCGTCAGCTCCTACCGCGGCCCTGGAAACACTGACCCTCGGCCCAATAAAGAGCTGCCCATCCTCCTGTGGTGGAGCGCCAATCTCTTCCCACACTTCCCCGGAGACACGGAGCGCGTGGACTGTTCCCGCTCGTCCTGCCTAGTCACGAGCAACCGGAAAGTTCAGTTGTACCGTCGCACGGCATCCATTATTTTCTACGGCACAGACTTCCGTGCGTACGAGGCCCCGCTGCCGCGAATGCCCCATCAAACCTGGGCGCTTTTCCACGAGGAGTCTCCCATGAACAACTACCTTCTGTCTCACGGTGTTGGGATCAGGCTGTTTAACTACACGGCCACGTTCAGGCGGGAGTCGGACTATCCGCTGACGCTGCAGTGGTTGCCCTCGCTGGATTATCTCCTGGCGCCGACGGCTGTCGCTCTGCTGGAGAAGAACCGCTGGCGACGGGCCGGTCTCGCCCCTGTGCTCTACATGCAGTCCCACTGTGATGTGCCTTCAGACCGGGACCGCTACGTTCGAGAGCTCATGAAGCATATAGAGGTGAGTACTCCCTGTAGTCAATCATTTTATCCCTTAAAAACGTTTTAAAAATTATTCGTGACTTAAAATATCTTGAAATGTAACTCGACACCCTTGCCTCATTTAGTATGTGCGGTTCTATGAATATGCAAATGAGCCCCGCCTCCACTCACTCCCTCACTCAGAGATCCACTGGTTGACGATCACTCGTTGATCTGATTGGTTACAAGGTCGTTTGTGACGTCAGAAACACCAGCGATTTCACACCGTGTTTTTGAGACTGTGGATATTCAAATTAATTAACCAATCATTAATACCATTGATCAGCCCTACCAAACGTGGATGTCGAACATTATGTTGTTTTGATTGATAATGTGAAGCTGCTTTGATACAATCTGTATTGTGAAAAGTGCTATATAAATATACTGACTGACTGACTGTCTTTGGGTCACTGCAGTTTTAAGGAGGAAATACTCAGCAATGCTGTCGACTTATGAATTTACACATGCTTTGTCTTAAAGCATATTAAAAACACCACATACACATATAAACAACATTAAAAACTTGTTTTCACCACAGGGAGACTTTAAGAAATTTCAAATGCAAAACATCAGTGATTTTAGCCCCTGTACTAATCACAGTAAACCCCTGCTTCACACTGCACAAGTATGAGACTTTCTATTGTGTATACGTTGAGTGCCTTATTTCGCACACACAATCAAATAAAGTACACTAGGACTGCAGCTATCGATTATTTTTGTTTTAAATGTTCTAATATGTGACCCTGAATCACAAAACCATGAACCAAAGTCATGAGTCGCACGGGTATATTTGTGTAAATGGCCAACAATACACTATATGGGTCAAAATTATCGATTTTTCTTTTATGCCAAAAATCATTAGGATGTTAAGTAAAGATCATGTTCCATGAAGAATATTTGAACGTTTCCTACCGTAAATGTATAAAACATTTTCTCAATGTTTTAATTTTTTTTGCACCCTCAAATAGTTGTATCTTGGCAAAATATTGTCATATCCTAACAAACCATACATCAATGGAATGAGATTTATACATGATAAATACTGAATAAATAAGCTATTTCAAAAAATTAACCCATGTGACTGGTTTTGTGGTCCAGGGTCACAGATCACAGTAAACCACTGCATCACACTGCACAAGTATGAGACTTTCTATCGTGCAAATGTTGAGTGCCTTAGTTCGCACACACTTTCAAACGAAGTATACTTTAAAAGGCTGTGTGTTTGTCTTTAAAACTCATGGTACCTTGTGTGGCCTCCTCAGATTGACTCGTACGGGAAGTGCCTTAACACCAGAGCCCTGCCTGAGCATCTGGAGGACACGAGCACAGCCACCGGTGAGGACGGGCGCTTCATGAGCTTCGTGGGCCGGTATAAGTTCCACCTGGCGCTGGAGAACGGCCTGTGCCCGGACTACATGACTGAGAAGCTGTGGCGGCCCATGCACCAGGGCTGTGTGCCCATCTACAGGGGCTCGTCCTCGGTGTCCGACTGGCTGCCTAACAATCGCTCCGCTATCCTCGTGGATGACTTCCCCTCTCCTCGACAGCTGGCGGAGTTCATAAAGGCTCTGGATCAAGACGACGAGGCGTACTCGCGTTATCTGGAGTACAAAACGCCCAGTCGCATCACTAACCTGCGTCTGCTGGAGGGGCTGGAGAGCAGAGAGTGGGGCGTCAATGACATGAGTAAACCCAACTACCTGAACGGCTTCGAGTGCTTTGTGTGTGACCGGGAGAACGAGCGCCTGGCCGCGGTGAAAGCACACCGGAAGAACCCGACACTGAACCCGCCTCCTCGACCGAAGATGGCCAACGGCTCACACATGGGCTGTCCGCTGCCCAGCCCTGGACTCGGGCCGGTGGAGGGCATCGACCCAAATGACAGGTGAGCACCGCTGTCATTCATCAATCTGTATATCTGTATCAATAAATCTGTGCATTTCACACTTAAAGGCTCACTGAAGTGTCTTGGATCACGCAGCTTTGTGTGATGCGTTGACATAATTTCCTCTGAAACAGGAAGCTAACGCGGGACGTATTGAATGGCTCCTCCCCCTTTTCAAATAGCCAATAGCGTTTAGTTTCCCTCACAGACTGACAGCACCATGGAAGTGAATCCAAGCGCTGATGATACGGTGGATTCAATAGTAGAGGTGTGAATCAGTGTTAATTTTGTCAGCAAATTTTTATTTAGTTTTAGTCTTTAGTCTTTTGACTAAAATGCCATTTAGTTTTAGTCATATTTTAGTCATCTGAATTGTTTTAGTCTAGTTTTAGTCGACGAAATACAATAACATTTTAGTCGACCAAATCTACAGTAGATTTAGTTGACTAAAATATAATGGGTTTAGCCTAGTTCAATTGTAATGCGTTAATTTAGAATTTCTCTAAAATTTCCAAACCCATATACTCCCGGTGAAAACATCTATTAACCTATTAATATGAATGATTTTTAAGTTTGAACATGCAATACAGATACAGATTTAACTGCTGTTACTTAAAAAATATCTTAAAATTAAATAAAACCACTTTTCCAAAAGTACAACACTCTTTACAATGAATGATATATGCATTCCTTATAACTACTTGCATACATCATTCTTTATTCTTTCAAGCAGACATATTTATTTGTATGAATTAAATATAATGAATCCTTATTAAAGCTATTAACAAACAGTCAATGCTTTTCTCTTTTTCTTTTGTTGCTTGATCAAAATTAAGGACACGGACCGCATTAGGTTTATTGCCACTGTCACTTTAAGACGTCGGATCATGTCCAATGACATGCGTATATAATTGCACTGATGCACATCCGATACACTCACAGTTTAAGACATAACCAGCATAGTTTACATGAATACTCTCCAAAACGGACATTTAGACATACTGTTGTGTGTATTTGTCCATTCAGACACGAAAGAGAGCTCAATTCAGTAGCCTACTCGCGCGCTAACGTTAGGTGTATTGTGCATGACTGCACGCTTCGGGTTAGGTGTGTGCGCACAGAAAACCGCACCGAATAAAGCTCTTTTTTGCATCGTCACTCTTATTCAGATCTATATGTCTGCTCTACTCATTCTCCCAGACGTTCACATTTTTTAACGTTTTATGACCGCGGGGTAGATCACGTTACAGTAGCCTACAAATGTGCGCATCTACCACACACGCAGGACGGTTCTGACGGATCGCTTCCCAAATCGTCACTATCTAACATTTTCGTCTAGTTTTTATTCGTTAACGAAAATGTCAATAGATTTTCGTCATAGTCTTTGTCATTCAAAACTAGATTTTATTTAGTTATCGTCTCGTTTTCGTCTGTGAAAAAATGTCGTTGACGAATAATTTTCGTCGTTATTTTCGTCAACGAAATTAACACTGGTGTGAATAAATTCTAGTCATTTCATTCTTAACCAACGTACAGTTGGAAACCGGAATAAAACTCGAGCGTTTGAGCAGCCGAACACACTTCTTTGATTAAATGTAAGAATTTGAGACAAAAGATGATGCTCATTTAATTAGGTTAAAATGTAAATGAATTACAAATCAGTGTAAACTGATTGGAAAAGATTATTTGTCACTGCTGTGAACGCCTCACAGGATATGAAGAAACGTCAGGAGTCTCTGTCCACCACAGGCCTAAACCTGCCAAGGAACAAACACAATAACACACCGCAAATTATCATCAAAATATCGTTATTGACAAAATCCCAGAAAGTATTGATATCATTTTTGTTTGTCACTATCGCACACCACTAGGCTCGCTGTTGCCCGTCAGAGTTCGGTTCATGCGTCAGAAACGAGTCTCGTCGCAGCAAATCTTCATTTGTGTGCAAATGTTTTACTCCTTTACAAGCATTTTATAAGCTCTTCTCGAGTTCTCAGTTGATCAACATGCCATCATATGAACACGCATACAACGAGCAGCATCGTTTCGCATTTATTTTTAATCTGTAGGTTCTGTGTTAAAAATGACAGTGGATGCTAACGCTAAGAAAACCAGGACTAAATGTTTTATTTTCTTTCTTTGGTCCTGATCAGTGATGCGCGGGTCAATGTATAAACAACCCGTTTTCTATATCAGAAAATACATAAAACTGACATTACTGAGCTATATGCGTTTAAAAGTAGCCTATTAAAATGGTACAATGGCATTGCTCAGTTCAACGTATTAGGAAATCGGGCATTTTGTCCCGCGTCAGCATTTATTCAAAAGTTAATAATGCTCAACATTCAAAAGGTAAATAAGGATTTCCCACTTGTATTTGTAGGCTTGGGCTATTCCGCCACGTGGATGCCCCATTGAAGCTCTCACAAGAACAAAATGCAGACATAAGTCTTTATTAACACATTTTAGACGAGCAAAAACAGGTAGGCTAAGCCAAAGACTGAGGCTACAATATCCATAAATAAATGTTCACAATTACCCATGAAAGTAAAACTGAAAACTGAAACCCACTCCCCGTCTTCACCTTTCCTCTTACCGCCTCCATCTCTGATGGAGCTCGTGCGTCATCCTCGCGCCAGTTATTCAGCCAATAAAGTGCAGGCCTGTGTATTTCATAGAAATTTGTGTCTAGATAGTACTATATAAATTACTTAATTTTTTTCTTTATTCTCTATTTCAAACGACCCGACCGACCGCGACCTGAATATCATTAAAATTATTTTTGGATGACTCGTAGCCGCGGGTAACCGGTCCTGGATCAACCCGCGCATCACTGGTCCTGATCAAAAGAACCAAGAGATCTGAACTACTAAAAGTGTGAACACACCCTAAAAAAAACAAGGCATAAATGTGTTGCGACTCCTGTTTCGTGTTGCTCTGAAGCATCGTCGGCTGAGTGAGTGTGTGTGTGTGTCCTCAGCTGGCTCCAGATGTGGCCGCAGGATTACTGGCAGAGTCTGGATCAGGCCGAGGGTTTGGAGTCGCTCATCCGGCACAACGAGTCCGATCCGGCGCTCCTGTGGCGGCACATCCAGAGCATCGCTGTGAGGAGGGCCGGAGGACCCTGAGCTCACGACTGCCGACCGCTGGGATCCGCTCCCGCTCTTGGAGTTTGTGCACATAACAATCATTGGTGATATTTCTAACTTAACGGACACAATCACAGTCAGTGATCTCATGCCGATTTTTCCCATCAGTATTATGCATTCACAGTGAATGTTCTTCAGCTGTGTGTTATTCTGAGGGCTCGTCACAGAAGGGTCTCACTGCAGTTATGATCTACATTTATTTGCATTATAGTTTTTAAGAGAATCTCACGTCACATTTTTAGGGATGCGTGATATATCTGTCACCATGTCGGTGATATGTTTATGTTTAATGTTATGGTTATCGGCTCGATAAGAAAATGTGGCCGATATATTAAAGCCGATAAATAATGTATTGTTTCCTTCATCTGAGACTCTTCAGATGTGCACTGTTCATCGTGATGGTTTTAAATGGCTTGAAATATGATTGGAATCACTTCAAAAATGAAAATACAGTAAAGTGCAACACATGCAACATCATCATCATTTTGGGCTTGGGTCATGGCTTTTAATGGTGAGACTCATTACTGTTAAACATTATTGTTTTTGTAATCAGGCTCTCAAAAAAAAAAAAAAAAATGCGGATTTAGATTTATCAGCCGATATATCGGTTATTATCGGCTTTCAAATATAAAGCGTTATCGGTATCTGCCAAAATTTTCAGACTGTTTTCAGACCCATTATGTGGAGTGAAGAGGGGTTTGACTTTTTAAATGAGAGTTAAGGCCTGTTCACACCGGGACGAATTTCGCGCGCGTTATTCGCCGACGTTTAGCGCCTCGTGACTAAACAAAGGGCGCCAATGTGAGTGTTCACACCGACGCGTAAAACGCCACGCGTAAAAGCGTCATTTTTAAAAAAACGCCTCGGGTTCGTTTTTTTTGTTTGACGCGCCGCGTCAAAATCTATCCGACCAATGAGATTGCCGCTTTTGCTCACGTGTCTGGAGCTTCTGAAGTTACATTAAAACACAACTTGGGGGCGCTCAAACACAAAACGGTCTTGCCGACCGGCGGCGAAGAAGATATACGCCAAGTAGCGTCTACACTGCCGGGAAGAAATAGACGAGGAAGATGCAAGGCAAGATGAATGTAGAGCTGCTGTTCTCGTTGGTGTCCGAACATGTGACAAACGCGACAGCGACTACAAAAATCTTGATAAAAGAGAACTGTTATGGAGTGGTATTGCAGAGGGTATTTCTGTTTTACATTAAGCGCCATCTAATGTCTGGGAATGAATTTGCATGTTCACTCAGCTCATCGTCAGCGAAAATCGCTTGGGTGTGAACACTAAAAACGCGTTGAAAAACGCTGGCGAATAACGCTTGCTGATATTCGTCCCGGTGTGTACGGGCCTTTAAGCGCATCATTTTAAGTCCTTTTATGGATCTGGATTTTTTTTTTTGCAGCATTTTTGCAGAAAAATGCAGCATTTCTGATTTTCTTTAGTTGTACAATATTGCGTTTTTGTTCACATTGCTTTAACTGAACTTTGGGCTGGATGAGGGGGAGGTTGTGTATTGTCATTAAATGTCCTGAATATGTTTTCAATAAGCAAAATATAACTGTATTTTTTTACTGATATTTGACCTGCAGTTGTTGAATTAATAATGCCATTTTCCTATAAAACTCCTAAGACCTGTTGTTTATATCTTAAGTGTTTGCATACCTCAGTATTTTTTGTAATGCAATATTTATATATTTATATTTTCTATTGCACAATCTTGTAACACAACAATAAAATGAGAATACAACTTTATTCATGAGAATGTTGCTTTACAATAATTATTAATACAGTAGCGATGGCAGGATACATATTTTCATAATGAAACAGTTGCCGAATCATTACATCAATAATATCATTTCTTCAAAATGGTTTCTGAGGATTAAATAGGACACATGCATTCTTATCGTCTTGACGGCTAAACATTTAAAGGAACAGAATAAAAAATATCCAAAATAGCGTTCCTACTATTCTAGCACTAGAAAACCTTCTAATGAACATGTTCGGTGTTCCAGAATGTGCGGACGTCTCTGGTGTCAGTGAGGGAGTAGTCTGGGGTCAGTAAGCCGTTGTGTGTGTGTGTGGATCTCCTACAGCACGTTGGAGTAGCAGCTCTCGCAGTGAACCGTCCCGCGGTGGAGGAACATGTTGTACAGCAGATCTCCCATCGGTTTACTGCAGATACCACACTAGGGCGGGAGGGGAAGAAACTCAATACACGTTCTCATTACAGCATGTGGTCATTCATCAATAAGTACATCAGGGTAGTGTATCCAGCGTATTGTGCCATACAAATTCTGTGGGAAGCGGATATTGGGTATTACCTTAAAGCAGGACGGGTGACAGGAGATGTTCAGGTGCTCGATGGTGATCTTAGCATCGTTCCCCACCGGCTCTTTACAGTACGTACATGAAATCTCGCCTCTACTGAAGACACAACGAGGCCGTTAGTCCCGGCTCAGATGACAGCTTATTATAAACTATAGCTCCAGATATGCTTATAATTAAGTATTACTATTTTATAAATCTATTTATAAAGACACATTAAGATACTGCTTTGCTTTGCAAGAACAGTTATAGTTACATTTATATATATTTTTTTAAGTCATGCATCTTTTTCAATGTGCATGCGAATAATCCATTATTCACTGATTTATAAGTATTAATTAAGTCTTATGGTTCAATGAATGCATTTATAAAGATGTAACCTGCATTGCTATAATGTTATTATATTACAGTTAAAATGACTTTTTATTAACTTCTGTTAAAGAAATGAATATATTGTTATTAATAGCCGTGTTGTGTTCTTATAAATGCGTATAGTGAGTGATAATACAGTTACTAACTCTATAAATGCATCATTGATGACTTTAAGTGAAAACATGGGATGCAATTTTCCTAAAGCAAATGTTCAGAAATCATGAAGATGTTCATCATACACTTTAAGTTGTTTACTTGTAAATGCAACTAATGAACAATAATTCCTGTAATAAAAGAATGAAAAGGAAAAACTGAAATAATTGACAATTAATTAATTGGTGCAGCAAACAAGTGTCTCTGGAACTATTTATATTTCATCATTTATAAATCAGTGTATAACGGATTATGAGCATGCGCATTAAAGAAGCAAATGCATTTATATAAGTGATTATAAAAAATAATATATATAACTCAAACTGCAGTGCATTATGGGACTGGGCTCTCAATTTCACTCGATTCTCATTTAGGAGGACCGATATCGATTCTTAAATGCTTAAATGTGTGTTTAATGTGTGTGTGACAGATGAAGCGGTCATCTCTTCCTCTTTATCAGAACGACTTCCTGAATCCGTCGTGTGTGTGTGTGTGTTTGTTTTTGTGATATGTGTATAATGACATGCATATTACACTGGTATTACAACTTACACGTGACTTATGAGGACATTGCATGAGTCCTCATATTTCAAATAGCTTAAAAAACATACAAAACAATGTTTTTTTAAAAATGTAAAAATGCAGCATGTCTCCTGTGATGGGTAGGTTTAGGGATAGGGGCAGTGTTGTGTGTGTGTGTGTGTAAGGGGAGAGAATATATAGTTTGTACAGTATAAAAACCATTACGCCTATGGATAATAGTCCTCATAAATCACAAAAACAAACCTGTGTGTGTGTGTGTGTGCGTGCGTGTGTGTGTGTGTGTGTGTGTTACCTGGAGTAGTGGCTGCTGGGACTGCTGTAGTTGTAGCTGGAGGATGTTGAAGACACATAGTCGGAGGAGCTGCTGTATGAGGGAAGACGACACTGTATGATCCAGCATGATGTGTAACAGTTGTGATAAAAACAGGTTTCAGCCGAGACGGCAACACAGTTCACACTGTCAGTCCAAATCCTGATCTAAATGTGATCTAAAATGATTGATGTCCACACTCAGACAACAGTATAGTGTCGGCCCAGATCCGGTACACCTGGAATCCACACGGCCGGATCTGGGCCGACACCATGTCGCTGTCTGGGAAGTGTGTATTGCAAGCTCAGATCCGATGTGTGTGTCCATGCAGCGCTTTCGTTTTACGGGATATCTGCATTGGTTTCTATGACCATGACGTTGCGTTGGTAGGAATACGGCAAAAATAACAACAACTGCAACATGGAGGTGTTTGGAATAGAGATGTTGTCTTATTTTAACGTTACAGCATGGAAACGTGTGGCTGGCGCACTAGACTACTGTGTTTTCTGGGGCAGAAGCGTGTGAGGCTGGGATGAGCCTGTACTTTCTCCGTCGGTTTACACACACGTCTCCGTTATAACGTCATTTTCTGCTCGTCCGGCACTTTGCAACAACACAGCATTGTGTTGGCGGCAAAACAATTTCCTATAACATTTCCTATAACAACGTCTGACGTTTACTTTTTACGTGGCGTGAGAAAGTCACACAAACCACGTGAAATCCAGTCAGAGCGGTCAGACTGAAGCGGACTTCAAGAAATGTGATTTGAACAGGATTTCAAACCACATATGAATGTACTGTAGCTCCAAACGGATCTGTAAAAATCACATTTTTTGCTGTTCACATTAGCTAATTCTGATCGGATTTCAATCGGATATGCACAAAAATCGGATTTAGACTGACCGTCTGAACGTAGCCATAGTGTCGGCCCACATCAGATTTTTTTTAATATTTCTGTTACTTTTAAATCATATACAAGCCATTTTGGTACTGTGTTGAGTCTTAAATCTGGATCCTGAAGCAAACCAATTTGAGAACCAGATTAATGTAAGAAAATAATGCGTTCAGCTTACCTGCCGTCAGGTGAGTTATTCACATATTCCTTAACAAAGACAAACCCCCTAGAAAACAGAACAAAGGAGATCAGGCATTCAACAGGACCGTAATAATCCGGTTAAACACTCGGCTCTCGTGAAGAACACTTACTTCCTGGACTCGGGCTCGGGCAGCTTCTCCTGGACCGATCTCTCCACGGGTTTGGAGCTGGTGTGGCTACTACAGGACAGAGAGTTGGTGAGTAATCTGGAGTCAGACAGCAGGACACATGCACACATCAACTGGCAGACTTTTATGTAAATCATGTGTAATCATATAACTGTTCAGTTTGACTGTAAACATGTGATCTGTGGTCTCAGTCGAGGCACTGTTTCAGTGAGATCCTGGAAGAAACAATGAGTAACCCAAGACATAAAGCAGGGCTGTGCTTCTGTAGCGGTTACAGTAAACCTGGCCTATATTCTCCTCCAGTGCTGAGCAGGAAAAACTAGTTCAACCCTTCTGACCAATATATGAGCATTACATGTTGGTTTGACTGTAGATACTTGTTAACCCTTATTTTAAAAATGCCTGACATTATATATTATCGTATTTTTTCTTTTATAATATCCTCTATGAAGACTTCAAAGAGCCCCCGTAAGTGTGTTAATGCAAAGATTAGACTTGCAGAAAATGTGTAATAAATCTGGAAGTTAATATTATTGGATAAGTATTTATAAGTAAATAATTGTGTAATATTTGTATAAAGTAAACGTATGCTCTTATGTGTGCAAACATGGTTACACTTTATTTTAAGGTGTCCTTGTTACAGTGTAATAATATATTTAAGTACAGAGTAATATTAAGTAACTACATGTACTTACTATAGGGTTAGGGTAGGATTAGGATTAGGTTGAGGGTTAGTTGCATGTAATTATGCATAATTTACTGTTATTACTACAGTAGGTACATGTAACAAATGTAACAAGGACACCGTAAAATAAAGTGTTACCGCAAACAAACATATATATATATATTAAGCATGCTTTTGTCAGGAGGGAACATAATTATTATTATTTTTATTGAAAAACATGAATCATGTTTAATTAATTTATTATATCAACACACCCAGTTTATGTTGATAAGAAAGTTTGACGATAAAACGCATTGATATAATTACGTCAAAAGTCTCAAAGAATGATGCGACAGTATTTTTACTTTTCTTCTATTACCCGTATGATTAGTGGGATTTGCTTGCATTATTGTTTTGTGAGGTGAAATAGTAAGTGATAAAGCAATGTTTTTATGAGTTATCAAAGACTTTTCTGATAAGAAGAGCATCACTGTACCTGTCCATGTCTGTCCTCCAGTCGCTCCTGTGAAGAAAGCAGACGAGAGCGTGAGCAGGCGTGTGTGTGTGTGTGTGTGTATCTGACGCTCAGTGTTAGGGTTGGGTTTGCCACTTCCACCTCCGGGACTTTAACCCATTACGTTATTGACTTTTCATAGCAAAGATCTCCATGCAAACAATATGAATCAACAGACACTGTTCTCACGAGATGAGTCGAGCTAATAAAGATGAAGAAACAGATCTTTTCTAATTACCTTTTGTCAAATGGAATGACATCTTCAGCCAAGGAAACCAAAACATCTTTTGGCATACTATTAATAAAATACAAAACATCTAGATTAATATTACTGGTTAATCAAATCCATAGTGTATAATGACATTCTGAACATTTTGCAAACAATTTTAATATTATAAACAGGGCTTGATATTAACGTTTTTGCTCGTCAGCCGCTGTGGCCAGTGGTTTTCTAAAGTTACGAGCCACTCAGTATTTATATTTATATATATCGCTATAATGGTGGGAAACTGCCATAAAGATATTTTTAATATTATCTCATAATTTGGCAGCAGGAATATGTGACGCACTGATCCATTATACTGTTACACAAGTGTTTTCTTTCTAAATAAATAAACACTGGCATTTTGACATTATTTTGTGTATTTGACCGTTTTAAGTGTAATAAACAGCAAAAAAGAGCTGAAATTATTACTGAGAGGCGGCTTTATGTGTGTGAACTTTGGGAAAATCTGCAGGTATTAGTAATATTATGCTCAAAACACACAATCCCACGCTGAAATTCAAGACCTGTAACAAAAACAATATTCATCCGGATCAAATGAATGGAGTGAGTGAGGAGAGGCGGGTTTGGGTGTCACTCGCTGTCGGAGAGAGAGAGAGAGACTACTTTGTAAAAGAGTACTATTTAAAAATGTATATATTATATAAAAATATCAACCCGCCAAAGTGTCTAGAAGGAGGGACTGCGTTACACGGCACTGCTGAAATACACACACATTTGGCGTGTGTTAATGTCAAGCCCTGATTATAAATTAAATAAAATGAAATATAGTCCAGGTGAACTGATTTAAACACTCACTTAGAAACCAAGTCTATAGGCTTCTGAACATCATTGACTGTATCTGTGGATCTGAACATTAAAATAGAAACTATTATGACAAACTACATCACGGCACACATAATGATCATGAGGTTATAAAGTGATGTGCAGAATCACCTTGTGTCCAGTACAGGAGGACGGTACCATTGAGGACTGAGAGACACAAGCAGACAGAGAGAGTGAACACACACACACACACACATGACTGTTAAACACTGGGATCCACACGCTCACGTCACACTCATTACCTCTTCGTGGGCTCGCCCTCAGTCGGCAATGGACCGAACGCATCAGCGGAGCTGAAAATACACCATTTCACACAGATTTAATGCTGACATGTGCAAAGTGGATGTGTGATGTGTTAAAAGGGTTCATTGTGCTGAGGCTGTAGTGTGTGTATGATCAACACGTGTACCATCTCTATAATAAAGCAAATAGATCATGAAAATTGTGTATATTTGGGTGGTTTTCAAGACATCTCAAACGTTTCCTCATGGATTACGAATGCAGCACATTTAAAAGATGACTATGGGAAAGATGTTCATTAAATAATGTCACAATCTGTGCCTTATGGTATATCATGGTTTGGACTTCATAGTCTTTCATTATTCTTCAGGTGATTACCCTAACAAACACTGCCTACGTATTACACATGCAGATTTATGCCCTTGTTTTATTTTAATTAAAGGTACCGCATGTAACTTTTGTTTGTTTAAAATTGACAAAGTTTAAATGAGTCAATACATCAATCATTCATCTAAAACTGGTTGGTAAGTCGATTATAAGTGTATATATTTTAGATCTGACTGGATGGTTTTCACTGGTAAATTAAGTACATGCGTCACTCGTCATATCTGTAAATAATAATATAAATAATAAATAATATCTGTATCCGGCTGCTTTTGACGTGTGTGTGTGTGTGTGTGAGTGAGTGTGTGTGTGTGTGTGTGTGTGTGTGAGTGTCTGAGAGACAGTGTGTGTGTGTGTGTGTGTGTGTGTGTGAGAGAGTGTGTGAGTGTGTGAGTGAGTGAGTGAGTGTGTGTGTGTGTGTGTGAGTGAGTGAGTGAGAGAGTGTGTGAGTGTGTGTGAGTGAGTGTGTGAGTGCGTGTGCGTGTGCATGTGTAAAATAAAATCCCCGCTCTGAGTTTTCCGGCTATAACTGTAGTCAGTGCTGCTTCTGAGAGAGGGAATATGAAACTATTAAACTTCAATGGTTTGGTGAGCTTCTGTCATATATTGTTTTTGCACTATTCTTCAAAACTACAGAAGAAAAGGTTCAGAAGAGCAGAAGAATCACCTGGAGGTGTTAGTGTTGAAGGGAAGGAGATCGTCCGCTAGCAGATCCAGACTGTGTTGTGTGTTCTGCGTCTGAGGAAGAGGACTAGAGGACAAACATCCAGATCATTCAACCACTCGTTTGAACGCTTCTATCCATGTAAATAATGTGTTTGTGTTCATAAACACTGCATTATGCCATCGCAAGCAATATGAATACAGTTCAATAAACGGTAAGAGATTTAGTAAGAGAACAGTTTTAGTTTCATTTGACATTACAAAACTTGTGCTCGAGGTTGTGATCTGAAATGCGTATATTAAAATACGTTAAAATACTTCTATGTTGGAATAGAAGCTTGTATTCCAACAAATATTTATTAAATTATAATTTTTTTACAAAATCACTGTCTCCTACTAAAAATCATAAGAGAGTGATAAAAAGTGTTTTTTATATATATATATATAAAAGAAAAATATTATAGTTGACTTGGGGACACAACTTAAGTTCATTTATAATATATATAATAATAATCTTAAATGTAAAAATAAATATACATATATAGAGACAAAATTGTATATTTTTTCCCTTCAAAATATCCAAGTGTTTATAATGTTTATATTAGCATATTAGACAAAGTCTATAGTAAAATCTAGCCTCTGCATTCATAGTATAATTCATTTTGTACACATATTTCTATGCTTCCATTTTGCACAATGACCATAACCTCTGTTTTGCATATTACACTCCTCACGGCATGTAAAATATAATGTAAATAATAATAATAAATGCACTCACCTGTCCATGAGCAGATCTATTCCTGGATCCACTCTGCCAGAACTGATGGAGAAACACAGAAATGATGAGTGTTTATTCTTCATAAAGTCTCTGATAGAGCGCTTGTGTCCTCTTGTGGTCTATTACAGCACAGCGCGCTTTAAAACACTCTTTAAAGTCAGTCAGAAGACTTATTGCTACATAATTATAATAACATGCCTGGAAAATATTAGTAGTTAATAGTAGTAAATTACAAGTTCAACCCTGTTACAGTAAATTTGCTGTTCTGTTTCTGTATTTATGATTTAAAGTGACACTAAAATACTGTTAGTATCTAGCCTGGGAAAACCCGGACAACTTCCGGCAAATTTAGATTTGCTCTGAAAGTGAGTCTGGCAAAGAGCTCATTCAAGCCCATTTCCAGTCCGCAGAAATCGAGGCACCAATCAGAAACGTTGGGGCGGCTTTACACGATGACGACAGCGCTGGGATTTTGAAGCAGATACATTACAAAGATGGATGCCGCCATCGTACATCACTCGAATCAGCTATCGCGTCTGTTTTAAGCGATTTAAAAAAATTTCTTTCAACAACAAGAACAACACTCAAAGCCTTCATGTCTAAAAAAGATGTTATCGCTGTCTTACCGACTGGATTCAGCAAAAGTCTGATATCCCAGTGTGGAGAGCAGGACGATCGAGCCGAGGGACGTGAGAGAACGGCGTGAGTGAGGCCGGTCTCGATCTCTCACGGAGGAGCGGAAGCATAAAACAAGGAGCGACGACAGTGAAGATCGAGAGAGGACAGGCCTGAATTTTATTTGATGTTTTGTTTTATTATGTGTGGCGGCAGTCGACCGTGAGGGACTTTGTATTTGTTAATGTTCGCCGGTTTCCGCCTCCTCCTTCCCATAACAACGAGCCCCGTTCGGTGGGTCTTAGCCATACCATAGACTGTCTTAGCGAGAGCCCACTGCTTGCGTCATCTCCTTCATCGCTCTGATTGGTTTTTAGGTCTATCCAATTGCGCAAAGAGGCATTTGAGGGACGTCAGGGACGCCCCTTTGGAAATGATTTGTCTATGGAGCTTTGCCAGACCCTAACTCAGTTTCAAACTGAGAAGGGTCTGGTTTTAACCAGGCTAATTAGTATCACTCCCACAACACAAAATATTAACCCATGACAATTCTCTCTGTGATTTGTCATTTAACAGTTGTTGAAATGGTGACACTTCATTTTGATCTAACTTTCTGTTGTCTATAATTAATGTTGCACCAATGTGCCAACTAGGCTAGCTAGTAGCCAACTAGTATTAGTAGACTGTCTGCTTTTTGCTAATTGCCCAAGTCATTTTCATTTTTAAATCTGCTAACACTTTGTTGTGTTGATCCCCCAATAGACATTATACTGACTATAAGTAACTTTGTCAACTTATTCTAACCCTAACAGAGTCTACTAATTCCCTACTGAGACTCTGAGGGTTAGTAGACTTATAGTCAACAGAATGAGTTAAAGGGACCATCAAAATAAAGTGAAAACCAAATATTGAGCTTGTCAATGCCATGATAAATAATAATAATACATTTTAAACCATGCGGTTTTCCCATGGAATTGGGCTACTTGTAAACTGTTGCTGTGGGTTGGTTAAGACTGTAAGAACTATAAGAAATGGCCATGAGTTTTTTCTGTCTTAGTAATGATGTTTTTAATAGCTGTATGAAATGGAATAATGTCAGAAAAAATAGTTGTATATGAGGAATGCATATAGTATGGGAGAACTGGACTGGACATTGAGAACTGGACATTCGTTGTTTCTACTTTTTAGAAATGAGGTCTTTTACTTATGAAGTAAATGTGACATATACTGTCTCTCCAAAATGCTGCAGTAAAATGGTTTCATATAAAGTATGCATATAGTATGGGACATCCCCTAAGAACAGGCCATTCTTTTTTTCTACTTATTATAATGTCATTCTGTCATAATATTTAGGATTTTCAATAAATAATACATTATATTTCTGATTGTTTTTGGCCAAACCCTATTGTGCATCTTCAGGACACTTGAAATATTAAGCGTGAGTCGCATGGGATTTATTAAAGCTTGAAAAGAGAGTCACCGTATATGAAGATGCACAAGCAGGGCATTTTATAAATAAATAAACTCTCCTTTTGTGTTTGAAAAAAGAAAGAAGGTCATGTGGCTTTAGAACAACACCAGGGTGAGTAAATACTTTCATTTTAGGCCTTTCCTTAACAAAATAAATGGAAAACCATATATAAAGCATAACAACAAACCTATTGTTTGTAGTACAGCTGTACAAACTAAAGCACTAGCCTATTTTCTTTAAATATGTTCATTAATTTGTGCATGAGTACTTGACTAAATTCATATTTCCAGAATTACAACTAATGTTGTTTATGGACAGTGTTCATATTCATATCACTAAGAGTGAGTTTGTGTCCGTGTGAATCACACTGCAATAAATCGACATGACAGTGAGGTCAGATCAACAGCAACAACATCAGCGCACTCACTCATTAATACTGTATGCTGTGTGAAGCCCTTTACACATGAATGACACTGAGATTAATGAACGTAATCTTTATATGACGGGCTGTTATGTATTATGGGATGGACTTGTACCTGGCAGGCTCTGTGTTGAAGGATATGAGGGTGTCGGACAGCTCAATCAGGCTCTTAGCACTGCAAGAACAATCAAGAAACTGCATCAACAGAATGTAGTGCTGGATGAGTTTATCTATAGACACACATAGGCTATACACACTGAACAAAATTATAAACGCAACACTTTTGTTTTTGCCCCCATTTTTCATGAGCTGAACTCAAAGATCTAAGACTTCTTCTATGTACACAAAAGGCCTATTTCTCTCAAATATTGTTCACAAATCTGTCTAAGTCTGTGTTAGTGAGCACTTCTCCTTTGCCGAGATAACCCATCCCCCTCACAGGTGTGTCTGATCACACAGCATGATTATTGCACAGGTGTGCCTTAGGCTGGCCACAATAAAGGGCCACTCTAAAATGATTTATAAATATGTTCAGTGTATTTATATTAGATATCCAATGATTTAAATTCAGTTAAATAAAAATATTTATAGAGCAAACCTTTTCTCTGGAATAGGCTCCGCCTTGGTTTCAGATGCTGGTTTTGTTTTCGGCACTGGTTTTGGTTCTGATGTGGGTTTAGGATCAGTTGCTGTTTTAGTTTGTGTCGTTGGTTTAGTTTCAGCTGCTGGTTTTGGTTCAACTGGTTTAGGATCAGTTGCTGTTGTAGGTTTAGTTTCAGCCACTGGTTTAGGATCAGCCACTGGTTTAGGATCAGTTGCTGTTTTAGGTTTAGTTTCAGCCACTGGTTTAGGATCAGTTGCTGTTGTAGGTTTAGTTTCAGCCACTGGTTTAGGATCAGTTGCTGTTGTGGGTTTAGTTTCAGCTGCTGGTTTTAGCTCAGGTTCTGTTATAACTATAGTTGGAAGTTTAGGTTCGGTTGTTGTTGTAGGTTTAGTTTCAACTGGTTTAAGTTCTGATGGTGGTTTAGGATCAGCTGCTGTTTTAGTTTGTGTCATAGTTTTAGTTTCAGTAGCAGGTTTAGGTTCAACTGGTTTAGGATCAGTTGCTGATTTAGTTTTAATTTCAGCCACTTGTTTAGGATCAGTTGCTGTTGCAGGTTTAGTTTCAGCCACTAGTTTAGGATCAGTTGCTGTAACTTGAGTTGTTGGTTTAGTTTCAAGTGCTGGTTTAGATTCAGTTGCTGACATAGTTTTTGTGGCCGGTTTAGATTCAACTGCTTTAGGTTCTGATGTGGGTTTAGGATCAGTTGATGTAGACGTTTGCGTTGCAGGTTTCGTTACAGCCACTAGTTTAGGCTCAGTTATTGTTGTAGTTTTAGTTTCAACTGGTTTAGTTTGAGTTACTGTTGTTTGTGCTGCTGGTTTAATTTCAGCCACTGGTTTAGGTTGAGTTACTGTTGTAGTTTGTGTTGTAGGTTTAGTTTCAGCTACTGGTTTAGTTTCAGTAACTGGTTTAGTTTCAGCTGCTGGTTTAGTTTCAGCTGCTGGTTTAGGTTCAGTTACTGTCTTAGTTTGTGTTGTAGGTTTAGTTTCAGCCACTGGTTTAGGTTCAGATGCTGTTGTAAGTTGTGTTGTCGGTTTAGTTTCAGCAACTGGTTTAGGTTCAGCCACTGGTTTAGTTTCAGCTGTTGGTTTAGGTTCAGCCACTGGTTTAGTTTCAGTTGCTGGTTTAGGTTCAGTTACTGTCTTAGTTTGTGTTGTAGGTTTAGTTTCAGCCACTGGTTTAGGTTCAGATGCTGTTGTAATTTGTGTTGTAGGTTTAGTTTCAGCAACTGGTTTAGGTTCAGTTACTGTCTTAGTTTGTGCTGTCGGTTTAGTTTCAGCAACTGGTTTAGGTTCAGATGCTGTTGTAAGTTGTGTTGTCGGTTTAGTTTCAGCAACTGGTTTAGGTTCAGCCACTGGTTTAGTTTCAGCTGCTGGTTTAGGTTCAGTTACTGTCTTAGTTTGTGTTGTAGGTTTAGTTTCAGCAACTGGTTTAGGTTCTGAAGCGGTTTTTGTTTCAAGTGCTGGTTTAGGGGCAGGTGTAGTTTTAGGTTCAGATTTAGTTTCAGGTGCTGCAGGCTTGACCTCCTTCACCACTGGTGCAGTGGGTTGTTCAATGCTCGATTTAACACTGTAAATACAGTAAAATTGCATTTGAGACAGTGTAAAACAAGAAACAAGAGCATGAAGTTGTATAACTGACAGCCTAGAAACCAATAGTGTCGGCCCAGATCCGTGTGGGCCATGTGGAATCCACTTGTACCAGATGTGGGCCGGATCTGGGCCGACACTATGTTGGTGTCTGGGAAATGTTGTGTAGTTTACCTTTGCTTAGGCACAGACTGAGCAGATGCTGTAGTGTCATCATCATCGCCACTGATAACTACCCTAAAACCACATACATATGCACAAGGAATGAGGATGAGGCAATAGTAATAAAACATAGGGGTTATGTAGTGGGACACTTTAACTTATTGCTGATTTTTATTAATGGAAACATATACACATAATGATAGATGATTAAGATTAATTTCTGCCATATCATTAGCTGGGTCATTTCACCTCTTTCAACCCTGTTTATATTTAGTCAGTTTGTCATGTTTAACCCAGAAAATTTCCAGGTACCTTTTAGCAACAAAGGATGTGCTCGTCTCATCAGAGTTGTCTGGTTTTTCTGAAGATCTGGAAATATTAGATGTGAACATTATGCAGTGATTGTATATGCATTCATTCATTCATTATGCATTCATTCATCAAATACTAGTGGTATCTACTTATCCAGACCAAAAAAACAAAGTGGCGATATACTCTCAAGATACAACAGCTGTTACTGGAGAGACATGCACATTTACTTTATTTAGCCCTAAAGGGAACATGTTATTACCTAGAGTGTAGGACACTACCAAAAATCATGGGATTTCTCTGGTACATTTCCACACAAAAAAAACATTTCATCTCTGTATTTCAGAGATTTCAGAAGACGTATTTTTAACAAGACACTTACCCATATCTCTTTGCAGCAGAGGTTACATATGAACGGCGATTTGTTGCCGAACTTTTCAGCACACCGATGGCGGCCTCTTTCCTGCACACACACACACACACACACACACACACACATACAACAGAAAGGTTATTTTATGAAGAAGTCCTCTTGGATTAATCAGCTTGTAGTGTGTGGACCCGCACCTCTTATCCATTTCTTCTGGATCCAGAGCGGGTTCGGACAGCACTGACTTTTCATTGCTGGGCCGGATCGTGTGAGGGGCTCTGGGAAATTAATATTTATGGAAATAAATCATATTAAGATGTTCTAAAAATGAGACAAAATGTGTGTGACCCACACGCTTGAGTGTTTTCGTCTCACTTACATTTTCTTGTAACTATCTGATGGCTTTTTGGTGAAGGTATTTACTCCGCTAAAGGAGGAGACACAAACAGCATACTATTAAAATGCATTTACTTGACCACATCTTAGATTAGCAATACAGTATATTTGCAAATAAACTACATCTATATTAATGTGATGGAATTTATTTTATGATGTTGTAAAGTCAATAGAAACTAGTATGGTTTCTGACACTAAATGAAAAGCGAATGTTCTTTGCTTACGCATATCCATTGGAGGATGGAGTTGATGTTGGCTTGGATTCGGTTTTTCTGAAAACGCCTCTGCAAAAGTGAATGATCACACATGAGGGAAAGCCACACACAAGCAGTGTACACCAAAATCACTCGACTGAATGAATATTCACATTACCTGATTATGTATCCAGATGTAGGTGTTGGTCTGTGAAATTGAAAATTAAATATTGACATTAACATGTAAACAGACAAATTTTGGGGTTCACAGAGCATCTATACATCACAGATTTATTGACCCTATCCTCGAAATTTTCTACAAGCCATATCTCCTTGTATCAGGTATCCTCACTACTAAAGTACATAACCTTATTAACAGGGCATTTCAGACACTTTTTTCACTTTCTGTCTTCTTTCTTCTCATAGAACAATCAGCTAGACAATTATCAGCCAGGCTTCAAAAGCAGATATTCAATAGAAACCTCACTATCAGTCAACAAAGCCCTGCGGTTGGCAAAAGCTTGCTCTCAATCATTCATCCTCATTCTGCTGTGGCAATCTTCGGCACAGTAATTCACCAGCGGCCTCATTTATTACCGTTGTGTCGTACAAGACAGACCCTGAAAAAGGCGTACGTACTTCCCACGCATAAGTTGTGATTTATAAAAACAAACTTGACGTGAAAATGTGAGCACCTGCACGCAAACTCATGCCATGCGTACGAACGTTTGAGATGGAGCAGTTTGGCGACACCGATGGTGAGCTGAGAGACTGATGAAGGAAACCCACTTTACATCTTCATTATGAGTCCTAATCATAAATACAGTGCATGTTCACAATAACAGTTTAAATAAATAAAAGAATGATTTAAACTCTGTTTTACATCTGATATAGACATTTAGATGAAATATGCCATTCTCATTAATGGAGTTGAGCACTTAAATTACATGAAATCATTACCGAGAAGTTACAACATTTTTTATATTCTAATAAATATAAATATTTGTAGTGGATGTGACGCTTTTGAACACTTTTCCTGTGGCATGCTGTGTTTTAATGTTTGCTCAGCACATGATAGCGCAGAATTAAAGGTCTGAGAAAATATTTTCGCGCAAATAGTGATCAATAATGCACAATAAAGCCTATCTGTTTCCATTAAAAATATAAAGCAATTAAAAATACTATTTGGCCAGTGGAAAAGATTGAGAAAAACTTTCTCTGAAATGTATTTTATACTATTTGATTTATTTATTCAAAAACAAGGCAAGGATTGGCTACTAAATTCTTTTTTAGCAATGTAATGTGACGCAAATCTGTATCACTTATTTTCCTGATGTCTTGTACCGGTAAACGTGGTATCACATGGATGAATATGCATATGCAAATGATATGCAGATGAGGATGTGCACAGTAAAAAGAGGCGTTGTAAGCTCCATATATGGTTATTTCGGGGAGGAGACGCATGTGTGCACAATCTTCCTCTGACTGGGATTATAAAGGGAATTTTATGCAAGTTCTGCCATTTTTTGACGTACGCCATTTTTGTCTTTCGGGCGCACGCACACTTTTAGTAAGTGTTTCCTACGCACAGTTTATAAATGAGACCCCAGATCCTTCTGTCCACCTTATTGTTCAGCGAACTACACTCTGCTGGTTTGAGTATTACTTCACAAATCCATTCTTCATGGTATCTCGGTGTCAACTAACCGCTGGCGTACCTCAGGGTTCGGTTATCGGCCCCTTCCACTTCTTGAAATACACAACATCAGTGTGACTTATCATCTAAACACATCAATTTTCATACTCATAATGGCAAGTTCCACATTGGCCCTGGCATGCTAATTGAATACATGTAAATGGAGAGTACCAGTACATACTTCTCTGTGTCGGCTCTGGGCTGGGGCGCATTAACCACGGGTGAAGACTCAGCACTTGGTTCTTCAAACACACCATTAGAGCGGGTTGCTCGCACCTCAGCGACCCTAAAAGGGAGAACGTGTTAGAAATATTGCACTGTGAACTTTTAACTTAGGGTCGTTTTTCAAGCTTCTTTCTTCACCATGGTTTCTCCTCCTCCTGCTCTCTCTCAAGATTAGCTTGCTGTTGTCTCTGGATCCAGCTGGCGTCTCCTTTCAGAGCGGTGCGGACCTTGACGGTCCGTAAAACTGACTGTCTGTCCCCCTCTGAAATCAACAGAAACATATACATTGCAAAAAATGCTTTTCTTACGTAGTATTTTTGTCTCGTTTCCAGTCCAAATATCAAAACACTCTTAAATCAAGATGAATTTACTAAATACGATATTATGTCTTGTTTTCTGTGAAAATAAATCAAAAGTTTTTGCTTAAAATAAGCACAATGATCTGCCAATGGGGTAAGAAAAATAATCAATAACCCCACAAAACAAGACTCATCTAGTAAATGCATCTTGATTTAAGAATTTTTTGATATTTGGACTGGAAACAAGACAAAAATGCTATATGCTAAGTTAGAAAGCTTTTTTTGCAGTAAAAAGACATATTTTGAGATCTTATTTATTTTTTCAGGGGCCATTACTTCAGGGGTAATAAACGCACAGTTGTTTGAGTATTTAAAAAAAAAAGTATGGCTGAAAGTTGACAGTGTAAAACAATGTGTGACATGTGGCACGACAGGATTTGATGCTGTGACGCAGCACATAATAGTTTTGGTTGTAAGAGTGGAATGCCATAAATTATTAGCTGCAGCTTATGACCCGTGGACAATAACAAAGTACATTTACTTGAGGACTGTACTTAAGTACACTTTCTTAAGTATCTGTACTTTACTTGAGTATGATTTTTACTGGAAACTTTTGACTTTAACTTCACTACAAACACAAATATTGTGTGTGTCCGAAACCATCGTGGACGTTATTGAGTGCACTTATTCAATCTCACATTCAATCCCACGACTGGAACTGTGTTCTAGAAATAATAAATGTGGTATTGATATGAGGGTAGGCATAGATTCAGAGGCATAAGATACTGTAAGTATTACACACAACAATGCAGCAATAATAAAACAATGCATTGACATTTACTTTTGATACTTAAGTACTTTTAAAAATGAGTACTTCTGTACTTTTACTCAAGTAAATATGGGTCTTTATAACTTTTACTTGTAACGGAGTAATATTTGGCTGGTAGTATCTGTACTTTCACTCAAGTAAGGAAGTTGTGTGGTTTGTCCAGCTCTGCAATAAGATAAGATTGTGAATGAAAACACTGGACAGTGTAACGTACCTTTAGACATTGTTAGTGGCAATCAAGTGAAAAATCTTCCTGAGAAGACACCTGGACATTATAAAGACAGAAAAAAATATTATTCATTGTCATTCATTTTCCATTTTCATGTGGTAAAACTTTGTCAAAATGGACAATTTTAACATTGCTATATGTATATGTGCATTCGATGACATAATATACATTAAAATGACAATATAAAAGATTTAAAATTGTCATAACTGACCCCAGACTTTTGATTTGTAGTCTATGTATATTAACCAATTTAATCCCACTGGTAACTTCCATTTTCCTATAATTTATGTCATTTTGTCATCATATTATTTGATTGTTTGTGCCATACTACTGCAAAGAAATGCTATTTTGTCCTTTTTGAAAGTGAGCCTTCTTTGTTAATGGAATAAAACACTCATTTCAACAATTGAACCCAGTCTATGAACTAATTTCTGGAGGTTTGTGAGTTTGTAAATGCATTAACACCACAGACTCCCTTCGACATAAAAAACATTTTTCACTTATTTTTTTGACATATTGTTAAATATCCTTACAAATACCATACAAATTAATATATGTCATCTTTGGGACACATTTGGAATTAAAGTGGTTAATATTAATTATTATTATTATTGAATTGGTCTTATTGCTGGAAGCACTGCATATTTTGTACATAATGTAGGCTCACTATTTATTAAATAAAGGCAGATTGTTGGCAAGTTAAACAACCACCAACACAAACAGAAATTCTCATTGTGGGAGTGTCTCATAACTTTCTTCAAGAAATTCCCACAAACTGAAAAATTCATTCAGCAAATTCTCCAAGAAACTGACAGATTCATAGAAAACAGGGAAGCCGAGGAGCCGTGTCAATGGCATTGTCAAAGAGTTTCAGTCACATAAGCCAGATTACTGAAATAATACATTCATTACATCATGAAGATCTCTGTTATTTTGAACTTCGGATATACATCTGTATATATATCTCTATATATCTGTAGGGATCTGTAACTCTGAAGCATTATGCAAAATTCCAGAGTTTCTTTTCTAAACCATGTAGAAGAGCCTGTCCATCCAGGCAACACACACACACACACACACACACACACACACACACACACACACACACACACACACACACACAGTCTCCGAACCTATTTATAATACTTCCCTTACATTATATCCTGAACATTAACTCACTGATGACACCAATCATTGATAAAAGCATTATTATTAGCAGATTTTTTTGGTAAAACTGACTTCAACCACAACTTCAATCAACCACTCTTAGTATCCATAATTATTTGTTTGGTTTCCAAATGAATATCCCAATATGTGCATAAAGCCCAACACTCGTCATGCAGAGACAGGATGATCTTCATGAGTCAACAGAGCTCGAGCGAGAGGAAACATGTCGTGATCGTGACAGTGGCCGTGTGAAAGACAAATCATTGATATATGACGACAAAAACACTTTCACTGCGCCACACATCACAGATGACACCTATATATATAAGAAACTGAATAAAAATGTCATCTCAAGCTTGCAGTACTTCAGATCAGTCAAAGATTTGCCAACACCAAATAGCCACATTAGGAAGAAACAGTTTGTGGATCTTACAGAACATGAATGCGACTTACCTGACGAATATGAGTTAAGCTGAGGTCGAAGACAGATGCACGGGTGATTTCAGCTGACTGATTGAGCTCTCACACACACACACACACACACACACACACACCGAGGGAGGTGTTGCAGGTATGGGCGTAGCCACAGACCTGCCCAGCCAGTCGGGTAGGCTAACCAAACCTATAGGTGTGTACCTGCATGTGTGTGTGTGTGTTTCTATGTACTTCATGCTTTGGTGTGATACACTCCCACCTTTATTTGTTGAATTCTGTTTTATCCACGTTTCAATACAGGCAAACCTGAGAGCAATTACTGGTGATGTCACATCATGACACTGGTGTCCAGAGGGATGGTGTGAGAACAACAGTGGGACCGTTCTAGAAAAGCTCCCAAAAATAACCACTTGTGCTCTTAAAAAACATTGGGTTAAAAACAACCCAATTTGGGGTTACATAGCATTTCCCTTAAGTTATATCTAAACATTAACTTGCCTAGTATGATGACTCAAGGGATATTACTATTGTAATGTCAGTACAAATGGAAGATAGTTAGTGTTATGTTGTTCGACAGTGTTAATCGAATCATAAGTGGTTCTATCTGTTAGTCACTGGTTCTTTAAGGGGCGGGGTTTTAGCGGGGTCAAGTGACTGGAGCGAGTGAGAGAGCTGGAAGCGGGAAGTCAGAGTGAGTTTAACAGCAGAGACAGCACGTTATATCTCTCCCTTCATGTTGTACGGCGTGGGTTACGGCCATAACAGTAACCCTGCAGTTCTTGAATAAAGCCTTAAAAGGAGGAAGAATCCATCTGTTTACTTTTTAGTAGCGAAACGCTACATTTGGTGTCAGAAGTGACGGACTTCAACGCACGAGCTGAACATTCGCCGCCGAGATGGACTACGTGGCGCGGCCGAAAGTGAAGCAAGAGATGCAGGAGACAGCAAGGGGGAAAAGAGAGTGCTTGTGGACATCATGGGCCCCTTCCCTGTCACTGTAAGAGGTAACCGGTTCGTCCTCACCGCTATGGACTACTTCACAAAGTGGCCTGAGGCCTATGCAACACCGAACCAGGAAGCAGAGACGGTGTCTGATGCACTGGTGGAGGGGATGTTCAGCAGGTTCGGTGTGGCAGAGATCATTCATAGTGATCAGGGGAGAAATTTTGAATCCAAACTGTTTGCAGCCCTGTGTGAACGGCTTGGCATGGAAAAAACTCGCACAACGCCCCTGCACCCCCAAAGCGATGGCCTGATTGAAAGATTTAATAGGACCTTGGGTCAACAGCTAGCTATCCTTACAGCTGACCATCAGCGGGATTGGGACACTCACCTCCCTTTCATTCTCATGGCCTAGAGATCTGCGGTACAGGACTCCACACTGTGTACCCCTGCTTTGCTTATGCTGGGGCGTGAGCTTCGGACCCCCCCAGAGTTGTTGTTCGGGAAGCCCCCGGACATGCCGGCTATACCTGCCGGACCAGAGTATGCAAGGAGGTTGCAGGATCGAATGGAGACAGCCCATGTGTTTGCCAGGGATCAATTGGAAAAGGCTGGCATGAGGCAGAAAAGGAACTATGATGTCAGGAGCAAGGGAAGAGACTTCCAGGCTGGCGAGTCAGTTTGGGTGTAAAGCCCGAGGAAGAAAAGAGGACGCTCCCCGAAGCTTGACTGCCACTGGGTGGGCCCCTGCTTTGTTCTAGAGAAGGTGGGAGAGGTAGTGTATAGGGTGCAGATGCCGCCTAGAGGCAGGAAGGTAGCCTTGCATCGAGACAGGCTGGCCCCGTACAGAGGTAACTTGGCCGTCTCTTTTGAAAAGAGAAAGACCACCCCCCCTGCCTCACAAAACAACATTGACCCCAGGCCCATGCCCCACACCCCAGTGGCTCCTAAATCCCCCGGCCTAAACACCCCACATGCAGCCGTTTTCCATGGACTTTCCACTGATCCCCATGCCCCAACCCCTCATCCCCTTGCAAGCTCAGACATTCAACCTGATATGCGGCCAAGGAGGCAGAGACGTCGGCCTGGGCACCTTAAAGACTTTGTTTGCCCCCTCGTGGACGAGGGTTCTTCTTATTAAAGGGGGGGCAGTGTAATGTCAGTACAAATGGAAGATACTAGTTAGTGTTATGTTGTTCGACAGTGTTAATCGAATCATAAGTGGTTCTATCTGTTAGTCACTGGTTCTTTAAGGGGCGGGGTTTTAGCGGGGTCAAGTGACTGGAGCGAGTGAGAGAGCTGGAAGCGGGAAGTCAGAGTGAGTTTAACAGCAGAGACAGCACGTTATATCTCTCCCTTCATGTTGTACGGCGTGGGTTACGGCCATAACAGTAACCCTGCAGTTCTTGAATAAAGCCTTAAAAGGAGGAAGAATCCGTCTGTTTACTTTTTAGTAGCGAAACGCTACACTATTATTCATTAATAATAGCATTATTATTATCAGAAATTGTTGTAAACTGACTTCAAAGTCAAACACCCTTAGTTTCCATAATTGTTAAAAACAACCCAATTTGGGGTTACATAGCGTTTCCCTTATGTTACATCCTGAACGTTAACTTACCTAGGTTTTAACCCAATGGCTGGGTAACTATAGGACAGAAGACATGTTGGGTTAATTTTACCCAGAACTTGGGTTGTTTATTTAACCCAGCATATTGGGGTGATTTAAACCAGCATAATGGGTTGAATAATTTTTTCCCCACAATAGCTTTTTTTTTCTTCTTTTTTTTACTTCACACATAACTAATGATTAGCCTATGGATTAACTTCAGTCCTCTGATAAACTTTTTTCAAAAAAATACTCCACACAACCACTGGTTGCCTACATTAAAGCTTGTTTAACAAATATAAGAAGATAGAAATATAAAAAAATAAACAAAATATATAAACAAATATAAAAAAATAGACATTTAGAAGTACTAATTCAAGTGTAATATCGGCCATTCTCTAACTTCAAACTTCTAACTTCAGACCGCCGCTCTGCGATTCACTCGGAGACTAAATGTGCTGACTGACTCCATGGCCTCCTAAGTTTCTATTTGAATAAAATCATAACATTTGATTTATGTTGACATATGCAAGTCATCAGATCAAGCGTTTCAATCACGCGAAAAGACATAGTCACTAGTGTAGGTGACGCACATCGCACCCCTGAATGTTGTTTTGCATAAAATGAAACGATATACAGCACAATAACGAATTTAGAGATAAAATAAAATGTACACAAACCTGTATTTTACAGAAGACATGCACCAATGTGACGGAGCTGCACGCTCTCTCCTGAAGAGATCGCAAAAAGCCCGCGATAAATAACTCAACCCCTGGTTTGTTACGTCTGAGCCAGCTGAGCTGGGTAACACAAAAACTACAAAAACACTGAAGAAAAAAAAAAGGTCTCAAAAGGCTCGACCCAGGATTTGGGTAGAAACATTTCCTAAGAGTTTTAAGTGTTGAGGTCCGTGTTTGAATCATGATTCATACAGGACTCATTCAAATAAAAACGATTCAAAATCTTTACGATAACAGTGGTACAGGCATCTCACGGCAACACATAGGCCTACACAATCGAAAGGTTTGGTGAGGGGCAATAACAACCAAATGCACAGAAATCAAGAGATAAGGACATTCAACATACATTCAAAACTCCACAAAGAGACCAAATATGCCAGAAATCATAAGTTAGGTTTTCTACTCACTTAATGTTAGGTTCCGTGAGGAACATTTTGATTCATTTGTTGCTATAGGAGAGGAAGAATTTTGCAAACTTGTTAATTCATCTAAATCGACAACTTGTATGCTAGACCCTATACCGACACATTGGTGCATGTCTTCTGTAAAATACAGGTTTGTGTACATTTTATTTTATCTCTAAATTCGTTATTGTGCTGTATATCGTTTCATTTTATGCAAAACAACATTCAGGGGTGCGATGTGCGTCACCTACACTAGTGACTATGTCTTTTCGCGTGATTGAAACGCTTGATCTGATGACTTGCATATACCGACTAAGCTACTGAAAGAGATGCTTCCAGAGGTCATAGATCCTCTTCTAAATATCATTAATTCATCTTTGTCTCTAGGATACGTACCAAAAACCTTTAAGTTGGCTATGATTAAACCGCTTGTTAAAAAAACGCAACTTGATCCGACAGAATTAGTCAATTATAGGCCAATCTCGAATCTGCCTTTTCTGTCAAAGATACTAGAGAAAGCAGTTTCATCACAACTGTGTTCCTTTTTAGAAAGAAATAATATCTGCGAGGATTTTCAGTCCGGATTTAGACCGTACCATAGTACTGAGACTGCTCTCATTAAAGTCACAAATGATTTGCTCTTATCATCCGATCGTGGTTGTATCTCTCTATTAGTGTTACTTGATCTTAGTGCTGCATTTGATACTATCGACCACAACATTCTTTTAAATAGACTAGAAAACTATGTTGGCATTAGTGGAATTGCACTAGCATGGTTTAAATCATACTTATCTGACCGTTATCAGTTTGTAGCAGTAAATGAAGAGATGTCTTATCGATCACAAGTTCAGTATGGCGTACCACAAGGCTCAGTACTAGGACCGCTGCTGTTCACTCTGTACATGCTACCATTAGGATATATCATTAGGAAATATGGAATTAGCTTTCACTGTTATGCTGATGATACTCAGCTGTATATTTCTTCAAAACCTAACGAAACTTACCAATTCTCAAAATTAACGGAATGCATAGCTGATATAAAAAATTGGATGACCAGTAATTTCCTATTACTAAATTCTGAAAAAACAGAGATTCTAATCATTGGACAAAAAACTGCCACACGTAATAACCCAGAATACTGTCTAACAATCGATGGCTGCTCTGTTAAGTCTTCGTCGTCAGTTAGGAACCTGGGTGTGCTCTTTGATACCAATCTTTCATTTGAAAGTCACGTGTCTAGTATCTGTAAAACCGCATTTTTCCATCTTAAAAATATATCTAAATTACGTCATATGCTCTCACTGACAAATGCGGAACAATTAGTTCATGCATTCATGACATCAAGGCTAGATTATTGTAATGCTCTACTGGGTGGTTGCCCTGCACGCTTAATAAACAAACTACAGCTAGTTCAAAACGCAGCCGCTAGAGTTCTTACCAGAACCAGGAAGTATGACCATATTAGCCCGGTTCTGTCAACACTGCATTGGCTGCCTATTAAACATCGTATAAATTTTAAAATATTGCTGATTACTTACAAAGCACTAAATGGTTTAGCTCCCCAGTACTTGAGCGAGCTCTTAACGCATTATAGTCCTTCACGTCTATTGCGATCTCAAAATTCTGGCCAGTTAATAATACCTAGAATATCAAAATCGACTGCTGGCGGTAGATCCTTTTCCTATTTAGCACCAAAACTTTGGAACAATCTTCCTAACACAGTCCGGGAAGCAGATACAGTCTGTCAGTTTAAATCTAGACTAAAAACACATCTCTTTGGCTTAGCATACACATAACACATTATAGATTTCTATAATTCAATGTTAGGCTGGATAGTTTAGATCAGCCGGAACCGGGAACACTTCCCATAATTCCTGATGTACTTTGTACATCATAAGAAGGATGGCGTCTACGCTAATATTAGTCTCTCTGCTTATCCCGAGGTTTACCGCGAACCGCCGGATCCAGGCCATATCCAGATCTGAGGAAGGACCATCACATGGACACGACGACAACGCATCCCTGATGAGCCAGCCCCATCAACACTGTGAAGGCCCATGGACACCTCAACACACACACTCATCTTCTCACCGGCCGGATGACCCAACCTCCAACCAGATGAACTGGATAAATATCGTGAAAGTTCTGATCACATCTGACTCCTGACATTATGCTGCCTAACTCATAATCATACACTGTTCGTTCATTGGCCAAAGGAGGACTGGCCCCCTGACTGAGCCTGGGTTCTCCCAAGGTTTTTTTCTCCATTCTGTCACCTGATGGAGTTTTGGTTCCTTGCCACTGTTGCCTTTTTCGCCTCTCTTCGCTTTTGTCGCCATTGGCTTTTGGCTTGCTTAGTTGGGGACATTTAACATTTAATTTTGAATTTAACAATACTATTACAACATTGTTTTCCTGTTATCTCTGTAAAGCTGCTTTGAAACAATTTGTATTGTAAAAAGCGCTATATAAATAAAGGTGACTTGACTTGACTTGACTTAAAAAATAACCCAACGAGTAACCCAACTATGGGGTGGTACTACAGCACCTTCCCCCAACTGTGGGTTATTTTAACCCAATACATTATAGGTTAGACTAGACTTGCACTTGAAACACAGTTGGGAAACATAGGGCAGATCTTATGAAGACGTTAAGTAAGTGTTAAGCTGTAAATGAACGTGTGCTCATGATTGGATAGACGGATAACCTCTCCTCCAAGTCTTTCCCCCCGTTAAACAGAAGAATCAGAGAGATCAGAGGGTTTTCTATCTTCCTTTGGAAGAGCTTCAGAGATTTATATTCTAATTCCTACAAATCATTATTAGGTAGATTACATTTCTGAGAAAAATCTATTGTAAAACATGCCAAATTCTTAAAATTGTTTCTCAGGTTTTAACAAAATGTAACGACCATGTTGACCCAAACGTGTTTCACAAAGTATTTGTAACTAATGAAAAGGTTTCCTGAGGTTATTTGCACATCTGGTCTGCAGGAGGAGCAGCACAACACACATTTCTGACATTTTTCAGTCTTTGTTCAAAATTCTTTAGTGAAACTGCAGAATCTAAGGATTCTCAATAGCATCTCGTGTGTGTGTGTGTGTGTGTGTGTGTGCGTGCGTGCGTGTAGTTGTTTAGGGCTGTCAAATGATTAATCGCATCCAAAATAAAAGTTTGTGTTTACATAATAAATGTGTGTGTACTGTGTAAAATTATTTTGTATATATAAGTACACACACGTGCATTTATATATTTAAGAAATTTTTTTTATTTATATATAAAATATTTATATATAACATAAATTATATATAAATCTATATATAGTATATACATGCAAATATTTCTTAAATATATACAAGCATGTGTATGTATTTATATATATAAAATAATTATACACAGTACACACACATTTATTATGTAAACACAAACTTTTATTTTGGATGCGATTAATCATTTGACAGCCCTAAATTTGATTATTATTTTATTTATAATAATAATAATTATTATTATTATTTTATTTACATAATGTAATTATTTAATAATTATTAATTTGTCATTTTATGTTGTTATATTATTACAATTATATACAATTATATACAATTTTCTTATTCTTACAATGCTTCCTATTGTTGTTTAATCGTATGGTTGTGTGGTTTTTAACTTCACAGGACGATGTTGTGAGGTAGTGTTTTTCCTTGTTGTTTTTTTTACTGGTCAGACATTCAGATGAATATATGCAACTAAGATTATTACAAAAGCTCTTCTCATCATCATCCCTTCATCTCCTCCTGCTCCTGCTGGAGCTCTGACATCACACTGGACTCTGTGTTGACAGGTTTTACTGGTTTTGGACACCAGATAAAACAGATATCTTCTGGCAGGAATTAAATATCAGATATATCTATATATTTCTGACGTGGAGATCCATCCTAACGAAACGTATGAGAACTAGCAAACCACACTAAACCATGAACAAGTGTATATGGATAAGTGTATATCCATAGCAAACATGAAGAGACCCAATCATAAGCAACCACAGAAACAAATGAGGAAACCAGAACTGAACAGAGTGGGGAAACAGGAACATGAATATGACAATATGACACATTTTACGTGTGAATTTCAGTAAATTATCAGTCTGTTTTGGTTGTCCTGTCATATGACAACAACACAGCTTGGTTACAACACAGAGGAAATCATTGTTATGGACTTTTTTTTCTCAAATATTAATATTTTGAAACATAACTGCTTCACTACATATAAAAAAAAAAAAAAAAATTTTATTAAAAACACGATTTTATAATTTAATGATGTTTTGTTAAAGTTCGGGAGGAGCACGTTCAGATAATTAAGACGAGTGGAGAGCACTTGAGTAGAAAGTGTAACGTCAGTCAGGGGAGAAATGAAAGTTGTATTTCTGACGTCAACTCGATTTTCATTTTCAACCACAATACAACATCTGTCCAACGTTGGAGATTAACGTCAATCTGCCATTGGATTCTGACACCAACCTGAATTACATTAACATTGGGTTTGGTCTTCTAAATGCGAATTTTGTCAGTTTTGGAGCACACTAGTTTATAGATTAGGAAGGTTTTTATACAAACTAATTCTAAAATCCTAACATATTCATAAAAGCCAAAACACTTAAATATAGTGCACTATTTGAGGGAACAGCCATTTGGGTGACCTTGTCCATTTGGGTGACCTTGGGACGTTATTGAGTGCACTTATTCAATCTCACATTCAATCCCACGACTGGAACTGTGTTCTAGAAATAAATGTGATATTGATATGAGGGTAGGGTAGCCTACACAGTTCCAGTGTTACTGATGTTACAAGTAAAAAGTGGCCTACGCTAATTTAAATATATCTAGTCAGTGACAGAGTTCAAGCATATTCGTCTAAAATAATTCTGTATTTTCATCTTCAGAATCATGACTATTGTTATTCTGGCGTCTCTATTGTCCTGTGCTTTGGGTTTCAGCACCAAGTCCATCTTATTCATTTACACACACAATGCAAAACCAGATTCAGCATTTTAATTCACATTTTTGTTAACCTTTTATCATATGTCTTGGAGTATCGCAATAATACCGTATCGTGACATGAGAATCTCGTTACATCCCTAATAGATTCACATCCAAGTGAGTTTTATTTTATTTTAATTTTATTTTATTAATTTTGAATGCAATGATAGTGAATCAAAACCACTCACACACAGACTTTTCACAGTGATGCCTGACTAAGCAGTAACCGCTTACATAAACTTGTCTAAATGCTAACTGGATGATGTTCAGTGGAGGGGAACAGCTGAGCCAGATGTGTGTGTGTGTGTGTGTGTGTGTGTGTGTGTGTTCGGTCTCCAGGAGACTCACTAACCCAGTGCCCAGTGTTCTGCAGACTCATCAGCACTGGTTTCACCCTGGGTTACACCTACAGCTCTGGGACAGGAACAGGTCTGACCGCTGTGAGTCACACTGATAGCGATTCATATCTACGGGCGGGGAATGTGAGCTATCCGAACGAACAACACCCCTATCCCATCAACGCCCGCTGGAGGAATCACAAACACGCGGCGTCGGCCAAACACTGATGTCGTAATCATGTGCATCACTAAAGCACGGCTAGCGTGGACTGGGAATAGTTCACTGAACCCATTGATGGGAGATTGACAATCTCCGAGGAAGTGGGCAGAGAAAAACATAAATAAGTAGTGTCTATTCATCGAGTAATTACTCACGGATACAATGGATCATGCATCAGAGTGACTGCACTCTTTATAACCGTACAGCCTTTCTAACATCTCGTTCCAGTTATATTTCCAGTTGAGCAGCTTCTGGCCCGTTCACACCAAGAGTGATTACTATAATCACGATAAAGATATAGTTCTAAAATAATTCTAAATATAAAGGATTAGCAGAGTTCATAACACTAACTCAGTAGGCTATAGATGGGTTTCCGATGACGTCACATTTCTCCCGCAACTCCTTACGGCGCCATCTTGTGTGTCAAGTGGGTCAAGCGTTTGTGTTACGGAGCATGATAATAATTAAACTGGGCATTATTCTGAACATGAAAATCATGCGATTATTCTCCGTTTGGCTGGAGTTAATGTTCAGTGCTGCTCTTGTGAACATTTAGAGGTTTTGTGCTCTGGAGATGTGACACTTTATCTAATCATTTCCAAGATGGGCTAGCTAAATGCGCTAACGTTAGCTCTCATCGGCTGTCAAATCGCTGTACCCAGGCGGCTACTATCGACACAGGCCTTGAGAGGTGTTGGCTGGGCAAAACAACACTCTGACGATTGTCCACCTTCATCACTTTCTCTGTGGCCACATCAGCTGGTCGAGCCAGAGGCAGAGGCTAACTTACACCTGGAGCACATCGCTCCGTGCTTCTGCTCTCCATCTCTCTCCTACACTAAATTAGTTCGGAGCGTTGTGTTGTTGTTTTTTTACCCAGATGGTGTTGTCTTGACACTGAGTCTAAGGCTGAATCCCAATTTTCCGACCTTACCATCGTGTCGATTTATTTTGATTAATATGTGCGAGGGAGAGAGATCAATACAGCGCTTAGTTTAGAGACGGTGAAGCCTTTCGCTTGGCTCCGAAGAGAGAGAGAGAGAGAGAGAGAGAGAGAGGGCGCGCGCGACCGGGGCTCCCTCTCTCTCTCTGCTCGTTCAGGTAAACATGCGCCCTGTCACAAGCGCAGCAGTTCATCTACATTTCTCTTCTCCCTTGATTTCTGCGATTTGTTGCAGACAATAAACACACTTGCAGACGGCATCTTGGAAGTTTGTGATAAACACTTGTCGCCCCTGGTGACACAGACGCCAGTCAATGACGATGTATGACGTAACCTAGTGGCGTCTCATTTCATAGGGGTATGTTTTCACCCCTAGCGCTTACCACTCGGTTTCGAGGGACAAGGGCTAGGGGTAGGGGTAGGGGAAGGGGTAAGACAGAGAACTAAAGTTTCATGTAGGGCATTCGGAGATTTTTTTCCCTGACGTACATGAACGCTAAACAAGTGATATGTTGATGTGCATTTTAGCATTGCTAATAATCCTGTGTTTTCGTCTCGTTTGGGATCCGTTTGAAGCTGAATGCATCACCTACAAAGCTGGCACGTACGTGTCAGTGTCAAATAATGTACACATAATGAATGGCGACTGTAGAAAGTAAAAGCTGAATCCCGGACATTTTGGGTGATCTCGAAATGTAGGACTGATTGTGCAAATCAGCAATGTAACGTTAGCATAGCCTAGCGTAGCAAACTAGCGATTTTTAAAAACATTAAAAACGTTTCAATAAACAACATAGTTGCAAATATATATATGTACATAACTGTGTAGAGCACAAAACAAGACTCATAATTTTTTAATCAATCATTTAAGCCAAAAATACTTAAATGTATGGGACTCTCTGGATGATATCCCCGCCATTGTTGCCGGTTGCGCAGTGCATTCTGGGTACCCCTTGGTTTCAAGTAAGCTCGCGAAAATTCTTGGTTTTAAGGGGTATCTACCCCTTCCCCTTAGCCCTACCCCTAGATCAAAATGAGAATTGGGATAGCCCTTACTCTCACGTGAACGTGCAAAACTAAGGGGAAGGGGTAAGACAGAGAATTGGGATTCAGCCTAAATGTACCGTATAATAAGGGCATAAGGGCTGTGCAGATATCAGCCGCCTGGCTACAGCGATGTGAATCGTCAATACAGGGCTCCAGACTAACTTTTCCACGAGGGAGTGAGAGCAAGACAGCGCTTAGTTTGGAGACGGTGAAGTCTTGTTTACACTTTCGCCTAGCTCCGAAGAGAGAGGGAGTGCGCGCGCGCGACCGGCTCTCTCTCTCTCTTTCTGCTCGTTCTTTCAGCATGCGTCCGTCCATAGACTGTAAAAAATAGGTCCTGTCACAAGCGCAGCAGTTCATGTACATTATTCACCGATCAAATAAGAAATCAAAAATTTGATTTGAACGAATAACACACAGATTTAAAACACGTACAAAAAAATTACCTCAACACAAAAGAGTCAAAAATACTTGGGTAAATGAAAAGGCGGTAAACATCAGCATGACAGACGGGCTTTGATGACAGCTTTGACACACAACATGGCGGCGCGCCGCAAAGGATAATGGGTAATTAGAGAAACGGAAACCCATCTATACCGATAATAACATAGTGAAATTATATCGTTGGAATCAATTTCAGTACCAAAATGCATAAAAAGATTAAAGTTCTTAGTTAAAGGGGCTATATGTAACTTTTCTACTAAAATGAATCCTTTTTTTATTGCCTGTGTGTGAAGGGGTTGTAATCACACATTACAATGATCCACTTGTCAGGTTTTGCTATTACCTCTGAAGGCCAGTATTCCTATTCCTATGTGAAGGCTCCGGGTCGGATTTCCCACAAAATCCATCGGATGTGCCGTGCATGCGCTCCCGAGCCTCTCTCCTTTTACAGTCTATTGTAGACGGTCAGGGAGTTACGTCCGGTCAAAGGCGCACGTGTTTCGGCTTATATCTCGGTCAATCTTTGATCAATATTCCCAAGACTCAAATCGTTTGTAGTGCTGGACGGGGCCTTTCGAACGAGCCCACCCCTGAGGTCCAACTCACCCGGGTCCCCGAGTTATAGCCGTTCGAAATCGGGGGTCCCAGCGAACGGCGATCCGGTAGGGGGCGTCCCCGGGGCCCGCCACTCTAGCGTCCGGGCAAGGCTCCCCCTGGGACCTCCTCCCCCGAATTTGAGCTCTCTGGGTCTTCGCGTTCCAGAGATACGAGCGATTTTCTTCTGAGATCGTGACGTCACCGGCGTCTGCAATTTTGCAGCGCGCCCGATGGTTTTCGGCTAATATCTCCGCGAAAACACCACCAAAAATTATGAAACATATGGTTATTTTCAGCTCGACTAGACGGTTTTCAGCTTCTCGGTGCTCGCCGAATCTGTCTGGCGTAATAGACGGTATTGTCTATGAGTTCGAGCAGGAGCGCTCTTGTAAAAATTGGTTGCAATCTGAAACTTCACCGCTAGAGGCCGCTAAAAACTACATATAGCCCCTTTATAATGTGTCATAAGAAAAAGTCTCTTCAGAAGACATGTGGCTTGCTTCATATGGATTACATTAGGTATACAGTCTACATGTAAAGTTTTAGGTCCACGCATATAGCAGAGAATAGACTGGGCACGCGACGTTACTTGATGTTAAAGTTATTAAGCCGCCTCTCGGACAGTGTGTGATCCCTCTTTCGCAGCTTATTTGCTCTCAAGCGGTCACACACACCAGAGACTATAGAATGCTGCTGTTCACTTTCAGAAGTTTTCTTCAGTGTTCTCAGAAAAAATGAGAAACATTTTTAATTTTCAGTTTTTAATTTAAATTGATTTTACACACTTAAAGAAATATCATATTGCATATAGAATTTCACATTATTTGACAAGTTATTGCATATCAAATTTTTCCCTTGATTACATTTACACTTAATGTCTTTATGAACATTTTGAGGAGTCAAGTTTTGCTGTAATTAACTTGAGGAACAGAAACCTCAAGTACATCTAATTAAAAATATGTTCAGTGTTTTTCTTGTGAAGACGAAGGAAACTCTTATGGGTTTGGAATGACAAAGTACATTCTTGGGTGAAATATTCCTTTAAAAAAAAACAACAGGAAGTGAATGCCATTTCATGTTGTACTGAAAAAGGGACGTGACGATTAGAAACTTTATTTGAAATTTATACTGACAAGTTTCAAAACAATGAATAGCTTATATAGTCGAAATTCTTTCGGACAAAAGTCGGAAGAGACAATCGTCCATATCTGCCATCTGACATGCGGTCACACCCTGGTGAAGAGGCACATTTAGCATAGGAATGATTAAAGGAGTAGTTCACTTCAGAATGAAAATTTCCTGATCATTTCCTCTCCTGCACGTCATCCAAGATGTTCACGTCTTTCTTTCTTCAGTGGAAAATAAATGAAGGTTTTTGAGGAAAACGTTCCAGTATTCCTCCATATAGTGACTCCAATGGGGTCCAACGGGTCGAAGGTCCAGATGTGAGTTTCAGTGCAGCTTCAAAGTCTCGACACGATCCAGCCGAGGAATAAGAGTCTCATCTAGACAAACCAGCGACATTTATAACACAATACACATTTATATACTTTTAACCACTAATGCTGGTCTTGCACGTCCATGACTTCATGCATTACGTAATCAGGTTGAAAGGTCACGCGTCGGCAGAAGAACAGACCTAGTGTTTACAAAGCGAATGTGAAAAGACTAAATTCCATCATTTACACAAAATAAATTAAATAAAAGTAAAATAACGATGTTGGACCATTTTGAAGCTGGAGGAGAAAATGAGATGGAGTTTTTCACCCTAGAATTATGAACCGGAGCACGCGTGACCTTTCAACGCCTTCACATAATGTGTGGCGCATCACAGCGAGTGCAAGACCAGCATTAGTGTTTTTAAAAGTATATAAATGTGTATTTTGTTATAAATGTCGCTGGTTTGTCTAGATGAGTCTCTTATTCCTCGGCTGGATCATGTCGAGACTTTGAAGCTGCACTGAAACTCACATCTGGACCTTCGACCCGTTGGACCCCATTGGAGTCACTATATGGAGGAAATCCTGGGACGTTTTCCCTTCATTTCTTTTCGACTGAAGAATGTAAATTATCAGGAAATTTTAACTGTGAAGTGAACTACTCCTAAGTGCGTTGTTAATAAACACGGGTAATCCCACAGATCCTGAAACACGGCTACGCCCCGCGGCGCAGGTGCGGGTAGCTCTCCACGGTGCGTGCGATGGCCTCCTGCAGGCCCACCGGCGGCCGGTAGCCCAGGTCCTGCTTGGCCCGCGCGCAGCTGTAGTAGTGGTGTGTGCCGGCCAGAGCGACCCGCATCGGGGTGAAGGTGGGCTTGATCCGGACGAGCGGGCGCAGCACTAACACGATCAGCCACAGGAGCAGAGATAACCCGTACACCAGCGAGTAGGGCAGGTGGAGCCGCGGAGCGCTGTAGCCCAGACCCACCAGGACCTGCGACATGAAGTCCCAGAAGCGCACCGGCTCGTCATTCGTTATGTGGTAGGCCTGAGTGAGAGAACATTAGGGAGAGAACAGCTTTTAATGTTGTTTATGTGTCTATGTGGTGTTTTTAATATGCATGTGTAAGTTCATAAGTCGACAGCATTGCTGAGTATTTCCTCCTTAAAACTGCAGTGAACCAAAGACAGTCTCAAAAAAGGTGTGAAATCGCTGGTGTTTCTGACGTCACAAACGACCTTGTAACCAATCAGATCAACGTGTGATCGTCAATCAGTGGATCTCTTACATATTATAGAACTGCGAATACTAAATGAGGCAAGGGTGTCGAGTTACATTCAAGATATTTTAAGGCATGAAGAAATTTTGTGTTTTTGTAATTGGTGTAAATGTAATGTAAATGCAATTTTGGTGATCAAAAATGAGTTTTAAGGGATACAATTGTCTACGAGGGGACTTTAAGAATATTTTGTATTCCTAAAACCTTTAAGAATGTTTAACTTTGTCTAAAGATAGTCTAATGACAAAAAGCAAGAATAATATAGTACGAGAACATTAAATAAATGTATTAAATTATCAAATTAAAGTCCCCCTGTAGTCATTCACTGTATCCCTTAAAACTCATATTTGATTAAAAAAAACACTGGAAAAACTATTAAAGAGCATATTACAGGTTAAAAAAAATCTAAATTAATATATAACCTTTTATGAAAATACCATATGAAAAGTTAATGCAGGATATAATATGTTTTAAAACGACACAAGGGCACTAATTTAGTAGATAAAGTGAGCGTTTCTTGGACTGCTCGTAAAAACTGCTTTTTTTTCAACATCGCGTCATTTTACGTCACGACAGGGAGTCTAGCCTCGGCTCAGTGCAGAGTAGGCTGGGAAGAGCTGTCGTGAGTCAGTGTGGTTTCGGTAGTTTTTGTATTTTAATTTGTCATCGTCATGGTAAATTATTGTGTTTGTGGAGGTTGCAAAAACTCTGGCCTGTCAGGACATCGAGTCCACAGGTTTCTATAACAAGAGTATTGATCGTCTTATACTGTACCAATGGCATCAAATAGTCTGATATAGGTAGTCATACCCTTAATAGAGGCAACTTGTAATTGAAAAACAAAATTACTAGGTTGTTTAAATATTCAAATCTTTAATTTTCTGTTTATGTTATAACCCAGGTGAAAAATATGTATTAAAAATGTACTTTGGTATGTTTTTAGTACAATACAAACACACTCAAGTATAGTTTTTATACATTTAATAGTATATATTTACCCTAAACATACTCATGTCTGCTGTCCTGATATACGATGGTAATAATCTGTACAATATTGTGAGAACAGTGTATATATCTAAGTTATAAGCCAACACTGGTCTCTCTCACCAAGACACCTCTCCTGTTCTCCACTGGTTCTCCTCACACCACAACTCAATTTGTCTCTGACCATTCTGAAAATTCTCACAAAAACGTCTCCAGAAGCTTCTGTGTAGTGTATTTATAAGTATATTTTAAAGAAAATATAGTTCCTACATTATTTTTCTATACATTGACTCGTTGGGTCCTCTAACCTGCAATATGCCCTTTAAATGTAATTTTGGTAATGTCTTAAAATAGTTTAAATGTAATTCGACACCCTTGCCTCATTTAGTATATGCAGTTCTGTGAATATGCAAATGAGCTCCGCCTCCACTCACTCAGAGATCCACTCGCTCAACTTACTGAGTAACCGCTGCACAAGTTTCACTTTATACAAGGTTAGTGTTGGGCTATTTTGAGCCTTGTTAGTGGTATTAACTAGCGATTTTTATTTTCATTACTCTATGCCCAATATACTAGCGTTATAAGCTAAACAGTTTTTAGAGATAAAACTATTTACATTCGATAATCATGAAAACAAATCTCAGAGAACGGTTGACTATGTACCAATGTGTAATTAGACCAAAGGTTTGTTTTGCGCCGGAGTTGTCCTTTAAGTAGAGAGGTTTAGATAAAAGGGTTTGAGTGATTAATAACCAGTAGCGTATCTAACCTGAAGAAAATATACTTATGTGGATAACATTTTAATATTTCACCTAAAACATCACTGTGAACTTATAAAAATGCATTTGGTCATTTACTTTTAAATGCATCATTATGCAAACATGAGAATTAAAGACCCATGATGACTGGCAGATCACCGTGTGACTACATTTCTCTCCAAAAACGGTAGGAAATTAATTTTAATTGAATGTGGAGGATTTTAACGGTGACGAGATGATTGACAGGCCAGTTTAAACAGTGACAGGTTGCACTTAACTAAGAGACGTCCGTTAAAGACACAATTATGAGACAGTAGTATGTCCCAAAGCTTGCACTCTTCTGCTTCACACTGAAAGGCATGTACTTTTTCTTCTCAAAAACAGTACATACTTTTAGAGCATAGTATAAGTAGGCAAATTGGGACGCCACCTCAGAGTCGGCCTCCTTCTGACAACCAGCAGAAACGCTTTAAACTCAGGACGTCAGTGGAGAAAGGCATATGGTTCATCATAACGTCGTCATACATCATACACCTGCTATATTCCACCAGATTTTCCATATCAACAGAACAATATCCCGGGATATCCTGCTTCTCTCGAGACTCACTGCTAGTGTGTGACGTCAGAAACACCAGCGATGTCTTTGGTTCACTGCAGTTTTAAGGAGAAAACACTCAGTAATTGTGCAACTTTAATTGCATTTGCGATAATATCGCGATATGATGAAACGCTAAAAAAATGTAAGCTACATTACACTCTGGTCATGTGACTCGCTAGGCAGTCTGAAGCATCACCTTGGCACGCTATGCATTAGTCCTGGCATACAGGAAAAAACAGTTTTGTTTAATTGATGTGATATTGTGTTGTAGATTCTCTCGCCAACGATTCTGGATCGATTCAGTCGTATGTTAAGGGATTACACAGACAGGACAAACCACATATTATATTTCAAGAGATCTGTATTAGTGTGCATTAGTGTGAATGAGGCTTATCGTATGTAAACAGAGAGGAAAGTCCCTCTCAGCTCCAGAACTGGAACAGCGAGATGAAAGCACTCAGTAATTGCTTGTAATTTGTTGATTTTTTTTGTTCCTTTGTTATTTACTAGCTTTATTAGTTTATATAGCCTATTCAAAATTCTTAACATGCAGTCGGTTTAATGTGTCATTATTTTTAAAAGTACTTAAAATATTTAATTGCATATGTAATTATAAGTTTTATTAACAAGAGTAGTTAATAAGAAAGAAAAGTAGATCATGTCATGTGGTCCTTACTATATAATGAATTATTGCTTGTCTTTCTTGAATACAGAAAATAAAGAGCTTAAAAATAATAATAATTATAATAATAGTAATAATAATAAATAAAAAAAATAAATAAAAAAATAAAATAAAATATAAAAAAAAAAAAAAAAAAAAAAAAATCGCAAAATTGGTACTAAAAAAAACAAACTCAAATTTAGATTTTCCAAAATCGTTCAGCCCTCATTTACACATGGTTAGTCTTAAAGCATGTTAAACACATATGCTGGATTTCCCCCACAGAGGGACTTTACATGTTAAACCGAGTCAACGGTGACAGATAGTCCATCCGTCGCTCCCACAGGTTTGCTAGAACTTTACCATAGTGGAAGAACTGAATATTTGCACAAGAGCTGTTCGATAGTAGTGTCAATGTTGTTTGTGTTCTGCAGTAACATTAGCCACAAGATCACCAACAATTAATAACTTTTGTGAGGTTCTCAGATACTTTTTCCAAGACATCTTATGTGAGCAACACCTGTAATGTGTAAGTCCTTTCACGCAGAGGAAGCTCTGCTACGTCATGTCTCTGGAGAGCCTGTAGGGCAGCATTTTTTTTAGTAATGCTCAACTAAACATTGCTTAATGGGTTTTACTACTACTACTACTACTACAACTAACATGGCCTCCCTCATGATAAACAAACAGCTCAGTTGCAATAGGTAAACGAGCATTTATGATAATATAACATGCTACTAGTAGTTCATTAGCCAGTTAATGTGGGTTACTGCAAGACTCAGATCATACACTGTTAAGCCCTACCCGGACGGGGTTAGCTTTACCAGGGTGGATGGAGTAATGATGTAGTTTTACCATTAGGACGTCTGTAATATTAATGGCCAATTCACACGGGATAAGAGATCTCAGTAAAACCAGCAGAAGTGGGAGAGAAACTCGATTTACACACCGCCGTCATGTGTGTATTACGCTGCTTCCTGATATCATCATGTGCACACACACATATAACATATATATATATATATATAAAAAACAGTTATGTCCGGTTGAACGATGTATTAATTAACTTCAGACTGGATTGTGTTGGTAATAGACACTTATCTGACGCTAAAGTAGTTTCGTGCCTCTAACAAGTGCTTTCATCTTCCTTTCTGATCTGGGTGTGTAAAACACTTCTAGAGCGTCTAGAACGACTGAATATTTGAAAAACCACGGAAAACTACTTTTACACAGGGAATGACGGAATATTTACGTAATATTCTCGTCCGAATAGCGCTTTAGTGGTTAAAGAAAGCTAATCAAACATATCTTTAGCTGTCCCAAGCTCCTATTGGTCGTATCTTACAAAAAAATAATAATAATAATAATTTTGGTACCACACAAAAAAACATGTTTGGTTTCCAGGAAATTCTCATTTTCCATGACTGGACAATTGCACGAAAAAAACTCAGGTTGTGCTAAACTCTGCATATAAAAAGGTTCATTGACCATCGCTGCACTCATGAATGACTGAAAACCCCTATGAGAGTTTGTTTTATCACTGCATTTCCCTTGAAATGATAGTCAAAACTTTATGCATCAGTAATGCAGGATGTTTACACATTACACACACACACGCGTGGGCCTAGATCTAAGCGTGCGCATCTAGAAACACTCGTTCGGCGTCTCGTTCACATACCTGAGCACAGAGCGGAGAGTCAGCCTTGAGGTGTTCGGCGGCTAAGATATGTCCGTGAACCACATTCTCCACATAGGTGAAGTCCACCAGATTGGATCCGTCTCTGCATCACAGAAGAGCCAATCACAGTCAGACAGCACTGGGTTATACATGTCCATCACAGCGCCAATGACCACACTGAAAAGATTCAGCATCTATCTTGTAAAAAGGGGCATAATAGGTTCCTTTTAGAGCGCCAAAACGTTATTCATTGCTTGAATTTCATCATAAAATTGACATGATCCGAAACCAAGTCTCAGCTTTCAAACTGTAAGTAACAAAGCTTGTTGTGATTTATTGGATGTGAGGAGCTACAAAGCTTTGTTCATCAACTGAAAAAAATTCATTTAATGTTCCTTGAGGTTCTCTTATAATGCAAAAAGTGTTTTGCACAAAAAACAAATATGTTGAAAAACAATTTTCAACCCTCATTTTGATCCGCTTTAATGCGCGGCTCCTTTAAGGCTGGTCAGTGAACGCCCACTGGTCTGATTAGCTAGCGTCGCTGTATAGGAGACAGTATCAACGCCCACTCGCTACTGCACGCTTTAACAACATACTCCACATAAAACCATCATTTTCAGACAAAGCATTATGATGCGGTGTCTTAGCGAACTCTCCATTACACGGTGCCTCGTTTATAGTGGCCGGGACGGGGTCAACACGGACCAATAAGGGCCGGTCTTACATTAAGGCCAGGGGAAAATTAGTGTACACTCAAAGACGGACGTGCTCAGCGCTTAATATATCACAACTATTCTGTGTTTTTAACCACAATGTTTATTTTAGGTTTCAGACATTTAAATGCATATAATTTATAGCAAAACAATACATTTACAGTTTGTAAAACACACAATGGTGTCGATGGAAGCAGCAATAAACCATTCAAATATATTTGCTGAAGTGTTTTATTCATATCAGACACACAGTGTAACTTTAAAGTTAACTATTCATCTCCCAGTTCACGGCCACTTACTTTCATGTATTCGGGAGAAACTGATGATTTCACGCGCTGTAATAAATCCAACAGACTCTCTGAACTGCGACGCTCATCTCACGATACAGATCAAGATCATTTATAAAGGGTTTTTAAACGACAAAAACTCACTTACACGTATTTGAGAATCGGAATGGAAGAAAGTTGATGTCGTCGTAAGCAAGTTTATTTAGAAATAAAAGCGCTACATCTGTTATACAGCGGCACTATTTCGGCTGTGGTGAACACATGCCAAGCATGACGAATTAGAAATAAAGGCCTGCCTCTAACAAAAGCCTGCTACCATCTGCAGTTCAGGTAAATAAAGGCCCCAGTTTTTATTTGAGGAATTACGGTAACACTTCAATGTCTAGCTCTAGAGGCGGGCTTATGCAAATGTATTTGCCCATGTGACATCACAGATCCCACAATATCCAAACGAGCCGGTTTTGGAGCTTTATTAAAGCTACACTGTAGGATTTACTCCCATCTAGCAGTGAAATTGTATATGACCACCAACTGAATATTACTTTCTATCCCCTCCCGTCCCGAGGGTGTTTAACTCCTACGGTGGTGTATTATATCTCTAACCTGCCGGCAGTCGCGAGTGATCTCCCCTCGCATTCGTCACGCTGCCACTGACTGTGGAAACACAGGAGGCAAAGCTTGAACTTCCAGGTTTGTCCCTCTTTGGCTCATGTATTTTCAAGATGGATGACCATTCGAGGAATGGCAGTTTCTACGCTTACGAGAATACTTGATTATTTGGTTGAAGTGAATACACATTAATGAGAACATATCATTTTGAAAGAACAGTGTTTTTTGCTAAAAATCAACTTAAAATATTACACAGTGTAGCTTTAAATAAAGGCTTTGTTCATGAGGAGGATTTAAGCTATGGAAGGTCAAAAGATCAAGGCAAGTTTGATTTCTCATCTCTCATCTTATTTCTCATTATGTGGCACGTTTTCTTAAATGCGATGGAATATGCGGGATATTTATGCAATTTTATGCGAAATTTGCAATGAAATGAAATTGCGGGAACTTGCAGAAACTGCGGTTTGATGAAAAAAAAAAAAGGAAAAAATAAAACAGTGATTCCCCAACACCTGTTCCCACTAGGACACTGCCTTACTGTACAGAGTCGTCTCTTATTACTCCTATGATAATAAGCACTATCACAGAAAGTGCTGGAATATTTCAGTTCTCATCTTGTTTTATTTAATAAACACACGGCTAAAACATTGATGAGTCAAACAAGTTCTGTAGCTTTACTAAAGGAATATGCTACAACTTCTGTAAAAATTAGTACAAATATTAAAATAAATAAGTGTGGTTCCTGTTTTACAGTTCTGTTCAAATAAGTGCTTCCACTGCACAGTTATCTCTTCCTGTAACGTAAACGTACATCATGTGACACACCGGGAAACTGCTCTGCGCGGTGTTTTGCGCTTATTTTTGTTGGTAAATGATATGATTTGCTTCATTACGGGGTTTACAGCTTTTCGATGATGTTCACGTTGCGTAATTACGTCACTTCATAACGTTCCCATGGCGACGGGGGGAGCGGCTGCTCGTGTGGGAAGGAAACACAACATTTTGAGTGCGGCGTATTTGAAAACATGCGGCCACCGTATAAATATGCGGACTTTGGCTGATTATGCGATCGCATAATCGTGTTTTTCTGGAGGGACTGCATGTCATGACCGCTTTAAGAATCGATCTCAGTTCTTCAAAATGTCCTACAAAACTGTAACCTCTACCTTGAGTCAGCTGGACAGTTTACCAACAGCATTATCAATGGATAATTCAGGGTGCTTTTACATACTCCTAATTAGATTAAACATTTGTACACATTTCAGTTATTTTTCTAAGTAACAGGTGTGCACTATAGTTGCTTAAATTAGCCACCTGCTCTCTAGCTATTGGGATCATTGAAGATAAAGCCATTGAAAAACCCAGACACGTGTCTCTCGATCACATATGTGGTCTCACAGTGAGCAATAAGACCGAGAGGAATGAGAATATGTATTTTTTGTCATTGTCTGTTTAGTTCCCCAAAACACTGCCTCCTAAAGCGATGCTCCTGGCGGTAACAAAGGATTGAGGAACCCAAACTGTACAGTGTGGGCCACTACAGACTGAACATGAGCTCTGCTTTTAATACCATCGAGTCATTTAATCTTTATTTTAATGTAATTGAATGTCAAATATCTAGCGGGTACTGGTTCAGTAGAGATGCTCTTTGGTCTTATTTAGTTGATTTCTTCTTCTGAAAACGATATTCTTTATCCAGTAGTTCCTACTGCTATGTTTACTAATATAATTAGTATAATTTCATGTCAAAAACGAATGCTGATAATATTGCAGGTGTGATTCTGCCCCCTAGTGGACGGACCCGCTCTGCTCCCGAGACCTTAAGTTATAGGAGACTTTATTTTTTCTTTGGCATTTGGATCAATGTAGTTTTATTGCAGTTTTTTTACAATCATTAGGACCCATTTATCAATAGCTAGGTCACTTTTTATACTGATATTTGTAATGTTCGGCGATCAAATGAAACCCTGCATACACTCTCTCACACAAACACGTTCCTTCAGACATGACCACACACACACACACACACGAGCAAGTGCTGTGAAACACATTCTTCTCTAGTGAAAGCCTAACATCTTCACTAATTCATCAAAGTTAATTTAAGCTCTACCCGGACGGGGTTAGCTTTACCAGGGTGGATGGAGTAATGATGTAGTTTTACCACAGGACATCTGTAATATTAATGTTTTACACAGGACGTCTGTAATATTAATGTTTTACACAGGACGTCTGTAATATTAAATGGACAATTCACACGGGATAAGAGATCTCAGTAAAACCAGCAGAAGTGGGAGAGTAACTCGATTTACACACCGCCGTCATGTGTGTATTACGCTGCTTCCTGATATCATCATGTGCACACACACATACAGGTGAAACTCAAATTTGAATATTGTGCAAAAGTTATAATTGTGATGATTGGAACCCCAAATTCAAAATCTCAGAAAATTTTAATATTACATGAAACCAAAAACGATTTTAAATACAGAAATGTCGGCCCTCTGAAAAGTATAATCATGCATATGTATATAGTTAATACTAAATATATTAGTTTCACCTTTTAATTTGAAATACAAACTTTTGCACAATATTCTAATTTCTCGAGTTTCACCTGTATAACAGTTATGTCCGGTCGAACGATGTATTAATTAACTTCAGACTGGATTGTGTTGGTAATAGACACTTATCTGACGCTAAAAGTAGTTTCGTGCCTCTAACAAGTGCTTTACATCTTTCTGATCGGTGTGTGTAAAACACTTCTAGAGCGTCTAGAACGACTTGAAAAAACACAGAACACTACTTTTAAACAGGAAATGATGGAATATTTACGTACACATTACGGTCAATCCGCAAGGGATCAGTTTTACCTGAGGTAATTTTCCAGACCTTTACTCAAAGTAAAAGTCTTCCTGACATTGTCCATAATGATCAGTGAGATAAACTCACTGAAGCTCTGGTGGGAATCACTTTACCCCACATGTTAAACTAGTCCTGTCCGAACAGGGCTTTACTGAAGTCTCTCACCCGATGATGAACTTCATCTTCCCTCTGCGGGCCGAGTCCACCAGGATGGGCACCAGCTGAGGGTCCCGGGGCCCGAAGATGCCATGAGGACGGATAGCGACCGTGAGGAAACCTCTCTCTTTACTGCAGGCCTCCAGCACCAGCTGAACACACACATCACGGACCACAGGGATTCAGCAACATCAATCCAAGCAAATAGTTCAGTTCAGAAGAGCTGAAGATCAATACTATGGAAGCTTGTTTCCGCCACAGAATAAAACATTTAAAAAACATAATTGCGACATTTTATTGACTTTATTTCTCAGAATTTCGAGATATAAACTCCCAATTCTAAGGAAAAACTTTTTTTATCAGAATTGAGAGTTTATATCTCACAATTCTGACTTAACAAGCAATTATAACTTTATATCTCCCAAAAGTTATAAAGTTGCAATTCTAAAGAAAGTCAGAATTGCGAGTTTATATCACGCAGTTCTAAGATATAAAGTCATAACTGCTTGTTTTAAAGTCAGAATTGTGAGATATAAACTCTTTTTTTCTTAGAATTGGAGTTTATAACTCACAATTCTGACTTTAAAACAAGCAATTATGACTTTATCTCCCAATAGCTTGTTTTCATATGACGTCACTGCGTTGAAACGCAGATGGAGGGCAGGAAGTGATTTGCTACATTTAGGAAGCACTATAACAAACTCAAAATGCCTATGTTTTGCGTCGTTTATGGTTGCTCAAATCGATCAAACCGAGAAACACAAGGTTGTTGTTGTTGTATCGTGCACCAAAAGTTGTTGTTCATAAGGGGGAAAAATACAAGAAATTGACTGTAAAATGCCGGAAAAAATGGCTTGCAAACCTCCGTCTGCGGTCGGGAGGAGCCGAGTCGGAAAACGCCCGTGTGTGCAGTGATCACTTCGTCAAAGGTGAGTTAATACACCTTATGTGGTTATGTTTGTGTAACGTACCAGTTTCTGAACTTTGTAAAGTCAAAGTAATTGTTTCTTCTTTTCTTTGAGTTTGTAAGTGACCCCTGTAACTGAAGACAAACATGGCAAATCTTTCAATTCAGTTGAAAAATCGCTCCTCTTTATAACGTAAGGATCACGTCCAACATATGTTTAGATTTTTTTTATATATATTTCTCTTGTAATAGCGTCTAAAGTAGTACAGTACGGACTTTCCTCATCACTTCCTGCCCTCCATCTGAATTTCGCGCGTCATCACAATCACGTGACTGAAAACCACCTATTGAGTGTTACAAAGTTGCAATTCTGATATTATTTTTTCAGAATTGCTAGATGTAAACTCACAATTTTGAGAGAAAAGTCAGAACTGTGAGATAGAGTCACTATTACCTTTTTTATTTTTTATTCTGTTGCGGAAACAAGCTTCCACACAATACTGAGTGAAGTAATAGAGCAATAATGGCAGATATGATTCACACACACCTTCTCCTGCTGGATTTTGGTCGCTGTATAATCATCAATTGGCTTTTTTGCATAAGGCAAATCCTCTTTCCCATTCTTGATGTCAGTTCCTTCAAACACCACACTGGCACTGCTGGTCAAGACTAATTTCTGTGAAAACAATTTAAAAGAATATTCCAGATTAAATAGACTTAATGCTGCCGACTACCACAGACACGTCTTTGAAATCCCTGGGTGGACAGAGATGGAGACACGGTGCATATTTTATACAATTATAACAGTATTAACTACTAAATGAATACATGTACATACTTTAGCATGATGCTGCTTACATTGCAGAACCATTAAAATAATGATTATTGATGTACAGAGCGAGTCATGTACTTTATACTTGGGTTGATTTTTGTTTTTTTATGTTTAGAAAGTAGTCTCTTCTGCTCGCCAAAGCTACAGTACAGTACATTTTTGAAATATTACAATGTAAACTGGTTGTTTTCTATGTGAATATATAGAAAAGCATCATTACTCCAGTCTTCAGTGTCACATGATCCTTCAGAAATCACTCTAATATGATGATTTGATTATCAGAAACATTTATGATTATTATCCATGTTGAAAACAGTTAGACATGTTTCATATTTCTGACCCCATGGCACAATTTAAGCATAAACTCAATTAACTTGAAAAACGTTAAAAAAAAAAACTTTATATCTTCAGTCATTTTGCTTCAAGAAAATCTTGTTTTAAGAATGTTTAGATATTTGTGCTGAGAAAAAAAAGACAAGGACACTGAGGAAGAAAATAATGTTTAACAATGTTCAAAAGAAAGACATTTATTTTTTTATTAGAAATCTTTTATAACATTATAAATGTCTTTACTGGCATTTTTGATAGATTTAATGCATCCTTGCTGAATAAAAGTAGTAATTTCTTTCAAAGGAAAAAAAAAATACTGACCTTAAACGTTTGAATGGTAGTGTAAATTACATTTATTTACACAATACTTTTTAATATGGGATGGCAAGAGAAACGTTTAGTTGAACTTTAGCTCATTTACTATAGCTTTAGTAGACTAAGTAAATATGTATTTAATTATGTATACATTCAATCTTACGCACGATGTGGAATTATTAGGGGTGTAACGAGACCCTCACGTCACGATTTGATACATATAACGATACGGTATTATTGCAATACTCCGAGACATATGATAAAAAGGTTAAAAAATGTGTTGATTAAAATGCTAAATTTGGTGTTACATTGTGTAAATGATTAGGGTATTGGAGCTGGAAACCCAAAACAATAGAGACACCACAATAAACATATTCATGATTCTGAAGCTGAAAATACAGAATTATTTCAGATGAATATGCTTGATCTCTGTCACTGACTAGATATATGTAAAATAACGTCGGACACTTTTTACTGGTGACATCAGACATTATCAGGACACACACATATTCCCCAGTGCATTATTATACATTATATATAGTAGTTTAATGTAGTACTGACACTAAAACTCTGAAAACTTGAATTTTTTAATGGACATTAATTTTCATTTTGGGTGAACTATCCAGCTCAGTATAACTCGGCTCAATCCAGACGGTTGTCGTGCTGGTCCACTAGGGAGACCACAGTGTAGTTGCAGTCGTCGTGTGTGCTGACGCGCCAAGTACACTGCAGCCGTTAACGCCGTACAGAAGGGGAGTCACACCCTCATATGGAAAGAAGCGTAAATGGATGGAGAAGCATAGTTTACTGTAAAGCTACGTCTTAGTGTTGCTTATCTTGGCGAAAGCCGAGTACAAATCAGCATGAAGTTTTAACATCTACTCTCGTGTAATGGAAATCATAAAGATCTGGATACGTCCAGTGACTGCGGTGAATAGTGCTGCTGGCAACAAGGGAAAGACCTTGTGACAGCCTGGAGAGACAGCTGACAGGAGGAAAGAGACCCCAATGGGGCTGGTAAGGGTTAGCTACCCTTGTCGGCAGTATCCAGCTTCGTGTTTACAGGATGCTGGAGACACCCGCCCAAGGCTTCTAAGAAATTAAAGAGAAAAATACCCCTAGAGTCTGCGAGAGCGGGGGCGGAAGATGACTCGATGTTGGACAACATGGTTAACGACTTAGGAATGGAAACGGATATGAGTATGGAGAGTAAGACTAGCTCAAGATCTGCAGTTAGTAAAGTCATTGAACTCCAGGTTTGTGTCTGTGGCTTGAGCAAGGCGACAACGGTCAGGGGTTTGAAGGTTCATCAAGGGAAAATGAAATGCTTGAGGGAGAAGGGACAAGGGCCTCGCATTGATCAGTACTTCTTACGAAGTCAGTCAAGTCAGTCGAATGAAATCCAGCGACAGGAAGCAAACCACAGCTCACAGGATATCAGCACCCCTGTCATAGAGGAGAGGAGGGCTTGCACAGTTAGTGATGAACATATTCATACTTGTGAAACCGGTCAGATTAACCAGCATAAGAGAGAAAAGAACCTCAACGGGCATAGGCCTGGAGTTAGATGGCCAAGAGCTTGTGAGAAAACTGCATGGGACACGGTAAACACAGATCTATGCTTTGCATTGGAAAGATTAACTGGTACAGTTGAAAAGAAGCTGGATAAATTTGGGGACATCATTTACGCATATGGAAGTGAGAGGTTTGGTGTGGAAAAAAGGAAGGAAAAAGTACAAACTACTCCTGGAATGTCTAGACGGCAGCAGAAAATTGAAGGGTTAGTTAGAGAAAGGAGACAGCTGAGGAAGCAATGGAAAAGAGCAGAACAAAGTCAGAAGGAGGGACTCAATCTCTTACAAAGGGACATAAAAGATAAGCTGGCAACATTACGCAGAGCTGAGCGTCTACGGAAACGCTACAAAAAGAAGGAACGTGCGAGGGCTAATTTCTATAAAGACCCATTCAAATTCGTAAAGAAGTTATTCACCAGTGAGAAGAATGGCACTTTAAAAGCATCTAGAGTTGAGCTAGAGAGATATTTGGAGGAAACGCATACAGATGCAAAAAGGCATGAGCATATGTCAATTCCATCAGACATACCACCTATCAACCCACCAGAATACCAAATGGAGGTCTGTGCACCTAAGTGGAAAGAGGTAGAGCAGGCTGTGAGAAAGGCAAGGGCTTCATCATCTCCAGGGCCTAATGGAGTTCCGTACAGAGTGTACAAGAGTGCTTCAGGAGTTCTGCGAATTCTGTGGAAATTGTTAAAAGTGGCATGGGAAAAACAGGTTGTACCTAGAGCATGGCGCAGAGCAGGTGGTGTCTTTATACCTAAAGAAAAAGATGCTACAAGCATCAGTCAGTTTCGTCCTATTTCACTATTAAACGTTGAAGGTAAGATTTTCTTCAGCATTATTGCCCAGAGATTGTCCACCTACCTATTAAAGAATGGCTTCATTGACACTTCAGTTCAAAAAGCGGGCATTCCAGGGTTCTCAGGATGCTTAGAACACATCAATGTTATCTGGCAACGAATTCAGTCAGCAAAAAAGGAGAGTAAGGAGCTCCATGTGACATTCCTGGATTTGGCTAATGCATATGGTTCAGTGCCACATGAGCTTCTTTGGGCAGCATTTGATTTTTTCAGAGTACCAATGTCAATAACAAATTTAGTGAAAGCCTATTTTGGAGATTTGCAATTTAGTTTCTCAACTCCAAAATTCAGCACTGCATGGCAAAGCTTAGAGGTTGGAATAATGGCAGGATGCACAATTTCTCCACTGGCTTTTACCATGGCAATGGAAGTAATTAGAGATGTTCCGATACCCTTTTTCCCTCCCCGATACCGATTCCGATACCTGGACTCAGGGTATCGGCCGATACCGAGTACTGATCCGATACCTGGGTGTGTGTGCATCTATACAGCTGCAATTCATACTAGCCCTGTATGAATTGATATAATTATTTTATGGTGTGCTTCAGACTCATCCCTTAATTAAACATGAACAAATACATACAGTGAACTAGAGTATTTTTATTATCTGACATACCTTTCACAGCAATATATTATTTATTTTTCTTAAGTGAAAAAGAACTTCAAATGCAGCCACACATCTGATACTGTAAACTGAAAAGGGTATTTTAGTTTTACCATATAACTGTATAAAAAAGTGCAACAAATAAATCTAGGAATCTAAAAAATGATATATGAATAATATAAGAAAATAATCTCTTTATGACTTAAAAGTCCAGAAACAATTTTGTTAAATAAACGGCATTTCAGTTTTGACAGCGGCTGGTCATCCAGAACAATAAACTCGATCATTTTGTCGGTTATATTTATTGCTCTTTGGCTGTCTTTTGAAAACTTTTCTCTTTGTTTGAATGAAGCTTCCAGAGATTGTTGATTCTGGCGCGTCTCGTTCTTCTCTGCCCTTGCCTGTGTGTAACCCTCGTGTTCTGCGGGGTGACGCGTCTTTAAATGCTTTAAGTTACTCGTGTTGAAGTTGCTAATACTTGTTCCACCCCTCGAAATTGCCATACGAGACATGTCGCCGTTTTACTAGCTGGTTGGTTCAGTCTGAAATACTACTAAACAGCGGACGCACTGATAGCGCGCGCGCGCGCGCGTTTTCTTCTTCGCTGATCTAAACAGTGGTCGCTTGTGGCAACAGCACAACTTCCTGTGTTGCCGCAAGCAACAACTGTTTAGAGCAGCGAAGAAGAATTGATCTCCGATTTGCAGCGTTAAGCAAAGCTCGCGTGCATAACTAGGTATTTTTTAAGAAAATGGTATCGGATCGGTACATGGATAGAAGTATTCGCCGATACCGATGCCGGAATTTTTATTGGTATCGGCGGCATTTCCGATACTAGTATCGGAATCGGAACAACTCTAGAAGTAATCATTAGGGCATAAAGATGGGTAGTAGGAGGAGAGCGCTTGGCTTCTGGAATGCGTCTACCACCAATCAGAGCATACATGGACGACATGACAACCATGACTACAACAGTAGCCTGCACTAATCGGTTATTGGGGAAGTTAACAGATAATATTGAATGGGCACGAATGCAATTTAAGCCCTCTAAATCAAGGAGCATCTCGATAGTTAAAGGAAAGGTAGTAGATAAAACATTCTTCATTAATGGTGAGGCAATACCAACAGTTTCTGAGAAGCCAGTGAAAAGTCTTGGGAGATGGTACGATGGAGATCTAAAGGACACAGTTCGAGTGGGAGAAGTTAGACGACAAGCAGTGGAAGGGTTGAAGAGCATAAACAGCTGTGCTCTACCAGGCAAACTAAAACTCTGGTGCTTTCAGTTTGGTCTACTGCCGAGGTTGCTGTGGCCACTGACTGTGTACGAGGTTTCTTTGACAACAGTGGATAAGCTGGAAGCGTTAATAAGTTCATACATCAGGAAATGGTTGGGAGTTCCACGCTGCCTCAGCAGAGTGGGACTTTATAGTAAAGGCATATTGCAGCTGCCAGTCTCTGCTTTAACCGAGGAGTTTAAGTGTGCCAAGGTCAGACTGGAAATGACATTAGTAGAGTCACGTGACAAATGTGTAAGGGAGGCAGCCCCTGTGTTAAAAACTGGTAGAAAGTGGTCAGCAAAGAAATCTGTAGTAGAGGCAAAGGCTGACCTTCAAATAGGGGATATCGTGGGACAGGTACAGCATGGAAGAGGGGGTTTTGGGCTCAGTTTAGCTCCTCCTAAATGGCACAAGGCAGGCCCAGCTCAAAGGAGGAAGCTGGTAGTCAACGAGGTGCAAAAGCAGGAGGAGAGGATGAGGAGTATAAAGGCCATTTCCCAGGCCAAGCAGGGAGAGTGGATGAGATGGGAGAGTGTGGAACAACGCAAAATGGGCTGGCAAGACCTTTGGTCAATGGAAGAGAGTAGGATCAGTTTCCTTATTAGGTCAACATATGATGTTCTCCCATCACCGCAGAACCTAAACCTCAGGGTAGGAGAGGATCCCTCTTGTCCTTTGTGTTCATCACCTGCCACATTAAGGCACATTTTGACAGGATGTAAGGTGGCTCTTAGCCAAGGTCGGTTTACTTGGCGCCATGACCAAGTACTGAGATGTTTGGCTTTAGCATTGGAAGGCAAGCAGAGTATGACCAATAAGTTGCCGCCTGTTCTAGCAAAACATTACACGCAGAAGACAACATTCCTCCGCCCAGGCGAGCAACCACCAAGAAAAGGTGTTAACACCAATTCTCGCTCAGGACAACTGGAAGCTGCTAGGGACTGGAAGATGCTGGCTGATCTTGATCAACGGCTTATTTTTCCACCTGAGATTGCCACCACTAACCTACGACCAGACATTGTTTTGTGGTCTGGATCAGCACGCATTGTTCAACTGATAGAGTTGACAGTGCCATGGGAGGATGCTGTAGATGAGGCATATGAGAGGAAGAAACTGCGGTATGCTCATCTGGCCACTGAAGCAGAACAGCGAGGATGGAGAGTCCAGGTTTATCCAGTGGAAGTGGGTTGTCGAGGTTTTGTGGCACACTCTACAACCCGGTTCCTCAGAGACGTCGGATTCAGCGGCCAAGAGTTGCGTCGCACAGTAAAGAACTTATCTGAAGCAGCAGAAAGGAGCAGCAACTGGCTGTGGTTGAGACGGAAAGATTCTAGCTGGCTGTGTACAGGCCGCCACACTACGGTTTCGTAGAATTCTTGAAAAACTTGAAGAGTCTGTTGGTTTATTTGTATAGGTTGTATAGTATAGGTTGTATAGTATACTATACAATTTGTATAGGTTGTATAGTATAGAATGACGGGTGGTTGGGCAGATATTGTGTTTTGCGGTAGGTGGTATGCCATACGGAACCGTTGCCACTGTAACTGCTTTAACGCACCAGTGGGGCTCGACAGCCTTAGTCAAACGGGTTGGCGCGTATGGTTGGGTTGCGGAGAGATTGTGGTTAGGTCTCAGCAGCAGGAGGGATGTAGAGGTCAGTAAGCTGGGCTGAGTTGAGTGGGGGACGGAGGGGGGTGACTCTGGGACGCCAGAGTCACTGTCGAGCCCTCTTGAGGTGTCGTGGGCTAGTCGACGAAACACTGAGGACGGAAGGTGCCCACTTGAAGACCCTAGAGATGTCCCCTACTCGGCTCAATCCAGACGGTTGTCGTGCTGGTCCACTAGGGAGACCACAGTGTAGTTGCAGTCGTCGTGTGTGCTGACGCGCCAAGTACACTGCAGCCGTTAACGCCGGACAGAAGGGGAGTCACACCCTCATATGGAAAGAAGCGTAAATGGATGGAGAAGCATAGTTTACTGTAAAGCTACGTCTTAGTGTTGCTTATCTTGGCGAAAGCCGAGTACAAATCAGCATGAAGTTTTAACATCTACTCTCGTGTAATGGAAATCCACAATACATAATGTCAGTATCCACGATACATGTTGTTGTATTTTTGTATTGACACACGATATATTGTGACACCCCTACTAGGAGCACATGCTAAAAACGTATGCCTTTTAACTCACAGGCATCAACCCATTTAGTATCATTAGTGTGGTCTGGAAGCACAACTACTATACTTCAGTGGTTTGTTTGAATGACTAAAAATGAAAAGAAAAAAACCCTTAGACTTAGAGGGACTCAATCATGTATCAGAGACACCAGCACCTGACGCGCACACCAACAGTCCAACACTTGTCGCAGTAGTTTAATGTAGTACTGACACTTAATCTCAGAAAACTTGAATTTTTTCACACAGTAATTTTTATTTTGGGCGAGCTATCCACGATGCATATTGTGTATTGCGATATATTGAGACATGAATATATTGCTACACCCCCAGGAATTACACCGTACCTGAACCCCGGCCTCCAGACAGGCCTGTATGACGGTCCGTGTGCCGTCGATGTTGACCCTCTGAAACAGGGAGCGGTCGTCACTGCCCGGAGCCGGAGAAGCGCAGTGAAACACTGTAGACACTTCCTTCAACGCCGACAGCAAAGCCTGAACAAGACATGAGGAGAAGCGTGAGGAGACAAGGTATCGGCGTCAGACTATAGTCCAGTCATTTTAAGCCAAAATGGGGGTCAACCTTGAACAAATTGCAACTCAACTGATTTTGTATCCTCAATATGTCCTGACTTGAGTAAGGAAAAAAAAGCCCCAAAGAATCCCATTAGGGGAAAGTTTCGAAAAAGACCCAAATATAGCCTATCCATACGCCTATACGGCATTTCAGAATGTTTGTAAACAATAGGCACCAGGCTTCTACCGATAACTGAAGAGATCCAGCCGGCTACTGTAACAGTTACATAGTTAAAAACATTGTTGTTGATAAAAGTTGAAACGATGATGAAAACGCGTTGTCTTTGGGGTTGCGCTGCCTGATACACAGCAGAAGGTGTAGGGGTTTATCGATCTCCCGTGGGTGAGGAGGTTATAGCGAGTGGACGTCGTGTCGTCAAACGTTGGAAATCTTAATGATCCCCTAAATTATATGATTCATCAACGTTTACATTTCTGCTGCCAATACTGCTTCGTGTATTCTCAAAACGGTCCATCTACAAAATCATAGCAGAGCATTTATCTTCAGCCGGGGAAATTCGAGACAATATTAGTAAACTTGTCTCTTTTGAAGATCAGACTCACTGCCAGTCGCTGCCTGAAGTAAAGAGGGCTGTACTCTCTCACGCAATTGTCACTTTTCACACACTCTCATGCCACACATCCATTTTCTCACGCAACTTGCCGAAATGTATATTCCTCATACATAATATCGACCAATCAGTGTTTTTCAACAGCGCCAAGGGGTCAATATAACAGCTTTTGGCTAGAAACAAACACATTTTGGCTAGAAACAAGAGCTAGAGAGTATTTAGCTAATTATGTGTAGGCCTACTATATAACATATTTATTATATTTTTTTTACTTATGATATCATTAAACACAGTTGTTATTATGATTTTAAAAAAAACGCATTATATTTAATTACATTTTTTATTTTTATTACATTTTTACTGTCGACGGTGGGTCTCCCTTCCAAGCAATTTACTGGCGTTGCCATAGGAACGCTTCGGCTTTTGCCACCCGGAAGAGCGTCTGTTACTGTTGTGACGTCGCGGTGAATTGTCGTATTCATACTTTTTCTCACGTGAATAGGGTATAAATTTTAACCTTTAGATATCACCAGGAAAATTACTGAGTTGATTACTTGCATCAAGACAAACAAAAAATGTATTACAAGTTCTTTGAAATTGTTTGTTAGCATAGACAAACGGTGCATAATCTAATTACATATGTGCTTATTGTGCTAATTTGCATAAATACCCAAACAGATCTAAACATTGGGTATAGACAGGGGAAAGTGTCTTGGTGAATCTTATTGACACCTTACAGTAAAAGACTTAATGTTAAGGTCTGAATGCAACCCATTTTTGATCCAGCCACTTTTTATTTTACCCTTTTGTCTTGTTTCAGCCCCAAACCCCATCTCTGCAATACAAGTGAATAAAGGCTGGTTTCTGAAGTACTTCTTCCTGCCTCCATGTATTAATGTTCATGGGTAGCCTGAATGGGTTGCATTCAGACCTTAACATTAAGTCTTTTACTGTAAGGTATCGTTCCTAGTTCCTGCGGTCAGGGGCGTCTCTAGAAGGGGGGCACGGGGTGACACCCATAGATATCCATAATAAAGGCTAGATGTCTTACGGCGGAGTCTCTATCGTCATCACCGGCGGCCATCTTGTCACAGGCTAGCTTTCTGGCAGGCTCTGTGATACCTGATGTAAGGTGAGAACACAAATACTCTTATCTCGCGGAAATCTTGTCCGATTTACTAACGGTTTGGTTTCTTATTAACATTATTAATGTGGCTATAATACTGGATGTTTATATAATTATTCATAAGTGTGCAGTGTCATAACTACAACTCTGACGTTTATAACGAACCAAACCGTTTGAAAATCGGTAGAAAATTGAGCAAGTTACGGTTATTTAAAAAGCACATGCACCATAAAACACAATGTTACGAGTGAGCGAGCGGCCTGTGACAAGATGGCCGCCAGGTGCTGACGTCAACCTCCATTGGCCAGCAGCGCGGACGACACATCTAGCCTTTATTATGGATATCTATGGAGGCACCGGCCACCCCTGGAATATGATTGGCCCCCCCAATATCATTGGGCTAGATTTACTGTCAACGCCCAACGCCATTGGATCAGAGCGCTGTCAATCACTGCTTGATTTGCGATTCACAAAGCGGAATCACAGGTCCGCGTTCTTCAAACAGTTGGAGAGAGAGAGACACCGACACGTCACTGTTTATGGTATATACACACTGAATTACAGTAGGCCTATATATTTTGAAATATCGCACCGTATGTTGGTCTGATTACTTTCATGTGTGACTGATCCAGCTATTGTATGTCGCCAGCAGCCAAACGTATTCGCTAACGTTACTTCGGTAGATAGAGATGACTTTCAGTGTTATTCCACGGTAGCGCACACGACCACATAGATAAATATTACTTTATTTGTTGTTTTAAAGACAAAACACAATACTCTTATTCCAAAAAAAGCTGTGGCGTGGTAAACATTAAAATGTGAGAACGTTAACTAACACCATAGCTACATGCAACGGTGTAATTTAGATACTTAATGGGTTTTTGTTTATTTCTACACAGCAACAGAACATCCAAGGTTTCTTTAAGAAGAAACCATGTCAGAGACATATTTCATGCAGAGAACGTTCACACACACATAGATTGTGTTGAGAATAAAGCATGTTAAACGATTAATTAATACCTATGTCATGTTTTTTATTTAATAGAACAAAACTGTGGTCCAATCCCTGCAAAATACAAAATGATTTTCAGGCTTTTGTGCAGTGCCACATTAAATACCATCTACATTAGGGCACTGGGCATTGCAAAGATTTTTGAAATCGTGCTTAATTTTTTCTAAACAAGAATTTATTTCCAGTTGAATTTTCTGATTTCCCATGGCCCCCCCCCCATTTATACAATCTTGGAATTGTGTGTGTGTGTGTGTGTGTGTGTGTGTGTGTGTCCTACTGACACTGAACGATCTTCACCTGTTTGTCACACAGGTCTCCTTGGTGAAACGTCACTCCTGGAAGCTCATAGGCCTGTCTGATGTCGAACACACTCACGGTGTAACCGCGCTCCACCAGACGCTCCACGAGGTGCCGGCCCAGGAACCCCGACCCCCCGATGACAGCACAGCGCTTGCTGCTCTGCGGAGGAACACCACAGTCTCAAACACAGATGGAGTTACTGCCATCCGGGTGGCAGAGGAGAAGATGAAATATCACCACAAATGTTGAACAATAAACAGTTTAAAGGGAAACTAAACCCCTGGCAGGGCCTGAAGAGGGCAGCACTCAGACGCGTCTACAACATATATTGTAGAATTAAAACACTTTATACCCAAATGTCAAAAAAATTATTTGAATCAATGAACAGTATTAATAAAGCCCCAGTCATTAACTAAAAAACGTTGTTTTAGTGTTTAGTTACCCTTTAAACAAAGTAATAAATACAAACATCCACAAATGACAATAAATAAAAGTGAACTGAATCCATGATGTGATTTGGGGTCATACAGTCAAACATTATTCAGACAACAGATTTAATTTTTTACTTTTTTTTTTACTAGTGTGTGCAGGACACTATGGTTCATTTATGTAAGTGAGGAGAGCAAAATAAAGTAAACTGTGACATTATATCCAAAAATTCCTCATAAAGAGTAAAATTTATTTAAAAAAAAATAGGGACCGAAAATGATCCAGACACTTTGAGCTGATCATGTTTTCTTCAGTGTTTTTTCTGTAACTGCTAATGCTCTTTTACACACAGACTGAACAACATGAAGCATTTATTGGTCACTGGTCGAGCTAAACTGGTATTATCTAATTGTGTATTAAATTTAACAGCTGACAGATATTCAACATAATTCATGTGCGAGTCTAACAGAAGGACGGACAAAACCAGTGAAATATCAACTGAGTTAATGTTACAAAAGAGAGCAATGAGGAGAGTAAAACGTTTTACAGAGTTTAACACTGCACAGATGTATAAAGTATATAATCAATTTACTTCCAAATTGTTTTCAGAGGCTGTTTGAAATAAGAGAAAGTCAGTATAAACTAAGAGGGATGTTTCAAAAAAGTATGGGCAAGAACCAATACAAAAAATAGATGCATATCTGTCAGTGGGGTAAACCTATGGAATGTATGTGCTAAGAAATTAATTGTGCATTTCACTCTGTAAATTCAACACGAAAATAATTATATAATTCAAAATGAACGATTTGTGTATATTTAAACTATTGTAATAATATCTGAAGTGTGTACCTTAGTAATAATGAATGTACATTTTAGAAATTGTCTTATGTAACGGTTTATTTTGTATGATCCAGAGAAAAGTGATGCTCATTAGATAATTATGTATAAAGGGTAGGCATAATAAGCAAAGGCTTTAGCTTACACCTTTTTCAGTTATTATACACACACACAGACAAACATACATACAAACAAACTTACTGTTTTTAGTTTTGAGTACTACAGGATTTCTTTTTTCACTGATTTGAGAACTTTATCCTAAAAACAGTGAGGCTCAGATCAATGACGCCTACGATCAGCCAGTTTAAAAAATAAATACAAAACCTGTCCTAATTTAAAGAAAACAAGTTGACAAAAAAAGATTTTTGGTTATAAGGGGCATAACGAGAGATTTATTAGCAATTTTTTCAGGCCGGTCATTTTTACATCAACAGGAACATCACAAGTGTTTTAGGGTTTATTTACACTTATTATTCAATAACAGTATTACAGATGTTACTGTACTGAGTGACGCGGCTGTGTGAGAACTGAAAGACGGACACTGTTTTCTGCAGAGCTGCTGTATAGATGAACTAATGTAATAATTGATGATCTTTACAACTGAACTGAATCAACACTGAACTGACTTCAGCAGAACAATGACACTAGTTTATTTTAAAGCGTATGTACAGAGGAAAATAACTCTGTTTGGATCACTGAGTCTCTGTAAAGCTGCTTTGAAAGTATATGTATTGTATAAAGCGCTATATAAACAAAGGTGACATGCCACAGGTGATAGTGAGGTGTTTCAGGTGTTCATACACTCACCGGTCTGACACGAGTCGCCATGTGTGTTTCTCTCAGCTCCCGACAGAAGTCTACACAACAGTCACAAATATAACGTTACTGCTTAATTACTTCTCAAAAACGATGTCACACGGTGGATAACCACTTATACCATTTTAGGTTTTACTCCGAATGAACAGTTCGCTACAACCAAACTTACTTTTAAAAACTAGTGCTCGAAGCCCAGTATAAAATGTATAGTTTGTTCTAGTTCTGTGAAGTTTTATTTAGCAATATCAGCACTCACCTGTTCACCTTACACTCGAGTTACAGCTAACGTTAATGAATGATAATGAGGAGGGAACCACAAGAGCCGTATGAGCAGAGAGCGGAGGAACATCTGATTGGTCGAAGCAACTATCAGGAATCAGCCTGACATGTGAGTTTAACCAATGAGAGAAGCGCTACGTCAAAGAGCGCCACTACGCGGCCCAATCAGTAAAAAATAACATTTTACCTACTCATGACATCACCAATCAAGTTCCTACCTACATGTGCTTTTTATTATTTATATATTATGGGAACATTTAATTTAATATAGCGCGTTTTTGTATTTGTTTACAAGATACTTTATGAGATATACAAATAACACAATAGAAATAACATGACCAGTAACACATCTGAGCCAATCAGAAATCAGTGCGGTAAAAGATCGGTGTGCGCGCGGAACTGGATACTATTTTTATTCTCACAGTTTGTTATAATCGGTATAATCGGGTTAAAATGGTTTTGTACGATTATACGAATCTTACTATGGCGAATAGACTTGATTATTTAGGCTGTGTGAGAGTTGCTTCCTCCAGCTTCCTAATTATTATTCATGACGAGTCAAGAGTTCCGCCCACTTGCCAACGTCTTCCTTTCAGCCAATCAGTTGGGCCTACAGACTGAACGTCATGGAACGTAATTAATATTCATAAACCAAGCCTTCACCATAGTGTGGTTTATATTATTCTCCTCTCGGTGAAGATGGTGAGTCACGACGAATGCAATCGCAATCTCTGATTTGTATATTTATTTTTGCGATTTATCAAAGTAGTGTCACTCCCTTTTAGTGTATCCGTTTAATTGCCATTAGTATGTAAAAATGTCCTTCTTCAGGTTTGTGTGACATATGTGTGTTGCTTATTATTGCTACTGGTCTTCTTTTTTTCATCGGGGGAAAAAAAAAAAAACGAAGAAAATTGCCATGGTATTTAGGAGTGAATCTACAACCATATGCTAGTCTTATTTAAAAGCAGAGAATTTATATTCCTTTTATTCTCTATTTCTTTCACATAACAATTTTATTCTCTCTAACCTGTATCATCTCTTATGTGCACTGTCTAATTTATGTTTACAGTATGTGTCTTGTATTCATAAACTGTATTGTAATGTGCACTGTACTGTACTGGTCCTGTTTTAATAGAGGTTCTATTCTATTCTATTCCATTCTATTCTATTGACAGGCCACTAGTCCCAAAAGACCCTCTCTGGGAGCCGTAGCCCCCCGTAAGAAAGCCAGCCCGAAGCCCGAGCTGACGGAGGAGCAGCGACAGGAGATCCGGGAGGCGTTCGAGCTCTTCGACACCGATGGCTCCGGCTTTATCGAGGTGAAGGAGTTAAAGGTGAGGTATATCACGACATGCATTTATTAGAGTCCAAAACCCTGATTTGATTTAATTTAATTTATTAGACAAAATAATAGTGAAAAATACACTAATTTGTCAAGGATAACACAATAAAGTTTTTTTCCTCAATGTTTATTTTTTATTTTTACTTAAAGATTATGAAAAATATACACTATACAGAACATATAGGGACGTCAGCTGTTTACACTCTATAATCTCAAATCATATCCGTAAATAAGATATAAACATAACAGAGGCTTTAGGGATCGAGTGAGTCATACAACGACTATATTTTTGTTCAATATCTTTCTTTATATGAACGAATCTTATGTTTCAAAATAATAAAATAATAAATTTAGCATTAAAAAATAAAGCAAATTTTTAAGGTTTTTGAAAATAATAATAGTAAAAAAAAAATGAAAAGATAATATGGACACGACAAATAGAACTTGGAACTTTTTTTGCAAAAAAAGAAAAAAAAGTATGACTAATGAAAGTAATACAAAAATGTAATAATAATCAAAAACGTAATACCGCCAGCCTGTTGTGTGTATCTGGCGTGTGTGTGTGACGTCTCCTGAGAGTAACGACCCTTCTGCTCCAGGTGGCCATGAGAGCGCTGGGGTTTGAGCCTAAAAAGGAGGAAATCAAGAAAACGATTGCAGAGGTCGATAAGGAAGCGACCGGAAAGATCTCGTTCAGTGATTTCATGGCAGTGATGAACCAAAAAATGGTACGGTATTTTTTAAACAGAAATATTCTAGTTGTTCCAGGCGGCTAGAGAAGAAACTCTCACTGCTGTTTGCAACATCTCCAGGCTGAGAAGGACTCCAAAGAAGAGATCCTGAAGGCTTTCCGGCTGTTTGACGACGACGAGACTGGGAAAATATCCTTCCGGAATCTGAAGAGAGTGGCCAAGGAGCTCGGGGAAAACCTCACGGACGAGGAGCTGCAGGTACGAGACCGCTCACACACACACACACACACACACACACACACACACACACGTGACCCGTGATGATGATGTAACATGTTGTCCCGCTGTCTTCAGGAAATGATTGATGAAGCCGACAGAGATGGTGACGGAGAAGTGAACCAGCAGGAGTTTCTTCGCATCATGAAGAAAACAAGTTTGTACTGAATGTTGCCAGAAGCACATCGGACGAAAAATCCTCTCGATGTAAACATAATCAAAAAATTATAATTTATATAATTTCACTGTTTTATGCACCGTACCATTCCAAAACCTTGATGCCTGTCAACCCCAGTGATCCGATCAGATCCGCGCGGGTTTGCCAAATGTCGGCTGTTTACACTAATAGTCTCGCATCATATCGGGATGATATAAACATAACAGAGTGATCGAGTGAGTCATACAACGACTCAAATATTTAGGCAATCTGTCATTATATGAGCGAATCTTATGTTTCGAAATAAATGTAAACAATACATTTTGCATTAAAAATAACGTTTTTTTAAATAATTTTTATTTTACAGTAAGATACATGGATGCTTTAGTTGAAATGGGAAATAAATTATAGGGGAAATGTGCTTAATTTTCCTGAAGTAGCTCCGTTTACATGCACATTTACAGTCTCACATCATATCGGGAACATATAAACATAACAGAGGTTGTAGTGATCGAGTGAGTCATACAACGACTCAAATATTTAGGCAATCTGTCATTATATGAGCAAATCTTATGTCTCGAAATAAATGTAAACAATAGGCTACATTTTGCATTAAAAATAAAGTTTTTTTTAAAATAATATTTATTTTACAGTAAGATACATGTATGCTTTAGTTGACATGGGAAATTATAGGGAAAATGTTCTTAATTTTCCTGAAATAACACTCTAATAATCCGATTGTGAAACTTCTAGCAGTTTATAAAAGTTGTACAACTCGCATGTAACCACTTCAATCTGAACGAACTGACCCGATCCCATTTAAATGTCATCTGGATTGTAAGGACTGGTTTCATCATTTCCTGATCCGTTTGCTGGACATGTAAACCCTGGATCGGGCTGAAACTGTGAAGCACTGCACATGTGCCGTGATGTGTGATGGCGGAGAGACGTATGCTGATGCACGGGGACAGACGCTGATGTGTCACATATGAAGCTTGTTTCAGCCACAAAACATTTTAAAAGATAAATGCGACTTTTATCTCACAATTGCGAGTTTACATTTCAAAACTTTAATTTGAACTCTATTTCTCAGAATTGTGTGATTTAAAGTTAAAATTGCATGATATAAACTCGCAATTGCGTGTTACAAAGTCACAATAAACTATTGTGAACAATAAACAGTTGCAATTCTGACTTTTTTTCTCAGAATTGTGAGATATACAGTTCAAATTAAAGTTTTGTCAATTGTGAGCTAAAAAGTCAGAATTGCGTGATTTAAAGTCAAAATTGCGTATACTCCCTTTTTTTTTAATAAAATTACAATTGTGAGTTATAAAGTCCAATTCTAAGGCAATTCGGACTTTTCCCCTCAGAATTGCGAGTTTATATCTCACAATTCTGACTTTATAACACGCAATTGCGACTTAAGCCTATATCACGCAATTCTGAGATAAATAGTCAGAATTGTGAGATAAAAAGTCGCAATTACCCTTTTTTATTTTCTATTCTGTGGTGGAATCCAGCTTACTATACATAAATGATTGTCATGTTAATCTAAAATTGTCCTTCCATTCATCGTCAGTGAAATAGTGCAGGACAACACTGTCCCATCAGCCCTTGCGTCCACAGATCCTGGTTTTCGGCTCGGGCTGTTTTACTGCCGTCGTCTTCATATTAGGACCCGAAATAGATTCATATTTAGTGGGAAACTGTGAAGATGTCAGAAGATCTCGTTACATAAATCCCACGTCAACCCGATCGCTTATTTAGCGTTCTGTAAAAACTGTTCAGATTCATCAATTGGAAATTAAAGGTGTTCTTGTAAACGTGCAAATTAAAATGTCAAATGTATTTTTTCCCATTCTCTCATCTATATAGGCCTACTTTACATGTTTCTGCCTTGTCAGAGTACGTCCCTGATTAACCCGCTCCGCGTGTTGAATGATGATGATGCAGGGTCCGTAACATCCGCTACTGTGATCCTGTTTTCCTTTATGCACCATCTACCTTTAAAATTGGTTTCATATGTTTTGTATTTAAGTATATTTCAGATGCTATTTAAAATAAAATAAATTGTATTAAGCTGGTGATGACTTTTATTGTCAATTTATTTCCTTGCCCAGTTTTTAATTATTCAGTATTTTATTTTTGATCAAAGGTGACAATGTTACAAAAGATTTATATTAAACACTGTTCTTCTGAACTGTGAAGTATGAAGAAATCAGAAATATGTTGATAATAATCATAAATGTTTCATGAGTATCAAATCATCATATCCTGATTTCTGAAGGATCATGTGACCCTGAAGACTGGAGTAATGATGCTGAAAATACAGCTTTGATCACAGGAATAAATTACGCTTTTATATATTATTTTAAATCATAATATTTAACAATTTTACTTACTATTACTGTATTTTATCAAATAAATGCAGCATTGAGCTGAATAATTTAAAATCTTCTGTTTAGATTCAGTGATGTGCACAGAATAAAGAGAAAAGCAGAATGTAATAACTAAATTGTTTATTCTGAAAAAATAATAAACATTCAAACACAAATAGAGCACAAGATGGGCATAACTAACCAACGTGACACACAGACACAAATAAAGAGGGATCACACACACTTCCCTCGATCTCAAGATTTAACAGGAAACTCACCGCAGAGTAAATGAACACGGCTCATATTATAACGCTTCTGTGGCCTTTGATCATAAATAAAATCATTTCACAGTATAAAACAAGTAAAAACTGAGTTGATATTTCAAGTAAGTTGACGCTGCATATGAACAGAACTCAAACTATGGTTGGAGGTATTTGAGACTCTTGTGTGTCTGATCAGCTCTGACTAAGACTCGTGTGTGTGTGTTCAGAGATCAGCTCTGACTGAGACTCGTGTGTGTGTGTGTGTGATCAGCTCTGACGGAGACTCGTGTGTGTATGTGTTCAGAGATCAGCTCTGACTGAGACTCGTGTGTGTGTGTGTGTGTGTGTCTGTTTGTGTGTGTGTGTGTGATCAGCTCTGACTGAGACTTGTGTGTGTGTGTGTGTGTGTGTGAGAGATCAGTGGTCAGCTCTGACTGAGACTCGTGTGTGTGTGTGTGATCAGCGGTCAGCTCTGACTGAGACTCGTGTGTGTGTGTGTGTGTGTGTGTGTGTGTGTGATCAGCTCTGACGGAGACTCGTGTGTGTATGTGTTCAGAGATCAGCTCTGACTGAGACTCGTGTGTGTGTGTGTGTGTGTGTGTGTCTGTTTGTGTGTGTGTGTGATCAGCTCTGACTGAGACTTGTGTGTGTGTGTGTGTGTGAGAGATCAGTGGTCAGCTCTGACTGAGACTCGTGTGTGTGTGTGTGTGTGTGTGATCAGCAGTCAGCTCTGACTGAGACTCGTGTGTGTGTGTGTGTCTGTTTGTGTGTGTGTGTGATCAGCTCTGACTGAGACTTGTGTGTGTGTGTGTGTGTGTGAGAGATCAGTGGTCAGCTCTGACTGAGACTCGTGTGTGTGTGTGTGTGTGTGTGTGTGTGATCAGCGGTCAGCTCTGACTGAGACTCGTGTGTGTGTGTGTGTGTGATCAGCGGTCAGCTCTGACTGAGACTCGTGTGTGTGTGTGTGTGTGATCAGCAGTCAGCTCTGACTGAGACGTGTCTTGCTGGCGAAGTCTGCGCTGAGTTTGCGCATGACCTCTGCGTGACCCTGTCCTGCGAGCTGCTGTCGGGCTGAGCTGTAGTTCTCCTTCACGAAGCTGGCGAAGGGTGCCGGTGCCCGCGGCTTCGAGGGGGTCAGCAGGACCAGCTGTCCGGTGCACAGAGCACACACAAACTTCGTGGTGTCCAGCGACTTCGAGTGGCGGCCGATCCTGAGAGATCGAAACTGAGTATTAGAGACAGACATCCATGTATGCAGTATCAAGTATGAGCGATTATTTTAGTAATAAATAAATTGACGATTAATCTGCAGATTATTTTCACGATTAATTGGTCGATCATTGTGACGGTTAATCAAGCGATTTGGTCAGTTAATCTGTAGATTTATATGTCAGAACGTAGGCTCACTATTGGCCGACGCTGGTCATGCGTGTGATGCTGGCCAATAGTCAAGTCAAGTCCAATATATTTATATAGCGCTTTTCACAATACAGATTGTATCAAAGCAGCTTCACAGTATCAATCAAAACAACAATGTTTGTTTATTACTGGAAAAAAGACCTCCACGTTTGGTAGGGCTGATCAATGGTATTAATGATGCCAACTGAGCAAGCCAAAGGCAACAGTGGCAAGGAACCGAAAAACTCCATCAAGTGACCCAGTGGTGTCCTAAAACTCCATCAGGTGACCCAATGAAGAAAAGAAAAACCTTGGGAGAACCCAGGCTCAGTCGGGGGCCAGTTCTCCTCTGGCGTTTATGAACTAAAGGCCGGATTTACAGTAACTGTAAGATAAAAAATGTATATGAATGCCTGGCTGAATAGATGCGTCTTTAGTCTAGTTTTAAACTGGGAGAGCGAGTCTGAGCAACGAACAATATCAGGAAGGCTATTCCAGAGTTTAGGAGCTAAATGTGAGAACGCCCTCCCTCCTTTAGTGGACTTAGATATCCTAGGAATGACCAGAAGCCTCGCATTTAGTGATCTTAAAGAGAGCGATGGATTATAGGGCGATAGAAGGTCCGTTAAATAGACTGGAGCTAAACCATTTAGAGCTTTATAGGTCAGAAGCAATACCTTGTAATTGATACGGAACTTTATAGGTAACCAATGAAGTGATGATAAAATCGGTGTTATATGATCATATTTTCTTGATCTAGTAAGAACTCTAGCGGCTGCATTTTGGACTAACTGTAGCTTGTTTATTGAAGATGCAGGACAACCAGCTAATAAAGCATTACAGTAATCTAGTCTCGAGGTCATGAATGCATGAACTAACTTTTCTGCATCAGAGACTGATAGCATATTACGTAGCTTAGCAATGTTTCTAAGGTGGAAAAAGGCTGTTCTTGTTACATATGAAATATACTTTTCAAAAGACAGGTTGCAGTCTAATATAACACCTAGGTCTTTTACTGTAGAGGAAAAAGTACAGGGCATCCTACTATGTTAAAGTAGTGTTGTGAGAGGTTTTGTGGACGGTTTTTAGAACCGATAAGTATTACCTCTGTCTTGTCTGGATTTAATAAAAGAAAATTACGCGTCATCCGATCTTTTATATCTTTAACACAATCTGTCAATTTGGATAATTTAGCGTATTCATCTGGCCGTGATGAAATATATATTTGAGTGTCATCAGCATAACAGTGGAAATTAATTCCATGTTTTCTTATAATATTACCAAGTGGCAGCATATATATTGAGAATAATAAAGGGCCTAACACAGATCCCTGCGGCACTCCATAGTTTGCAGAAGTTATGATTGATTTTTCTCCATTTAAATAGACGAAATGGTAGAGGTCAGATAAGTATGACCTGAACCAGCTTAATGCCTGTCCTTGAACACCAGTGTAGTTTTGTAGTCGATCTAAGAGTATTGTGTGATCTATAGTATCGAACGCAGCACTAAGATCAAGTAAAACTAGTATTGAGATACAGCCTTGGTCCGAAGCTAAAAGTAAATCATTTGTGATTCTAACAAGCGCAGTTTCAGTGCTATGATGTGGCCTGAATCCTGACTGAAACTTTTCATAGATATCATTTTCTTGCAAGAAAGAGCCCAGTTGAGCGGACACAACTTTTTCTAGTATTTTAGACATAAATGGAAGATTTGAAATGGGTCTGTAATTTGCTAGATTATTTGGATCTAATTGTGGTTTCTTAAGAGGTTTTATAACTGCCAGCTTGAACGTTCTTGGAACATGACCTAAAGATAAAGATGAGTTAATAATATTGAGAAGAGGCTCTTCCACTATAGGTAACACTTCTTTCAGTAGTTTAGTTGGTATAGGATTTAGATGAAGTGATAAGTTTATTTAACTCTTTGTTCTATAGTTGTAAAGCATTGTAATTGTTCTTGCAGGGTGATAATTGCGGCTGAATTATAAGGCGCGAGCAAAGATTGAACGTTTACAATTGTGGTTCTGATGCTTTCAATTTTCTCGGTGAAGAGGTTCATGAAATCATTACTACTAAACTGTAATGAGGTATTTTGTTCAGACAACGTCTGTTTATTTGTTAGTCTAGCCACGGTATTAAATAAAAACCTTGGATTGTTTTGGTTGTTTTCAATTAATTTGCTGAGGTGCTCAGCCCTGGCCATTTTCAGGGCCTTTTTATAACGTGACATACTGTCTTTCCACGCGATTCTAAAGACCTCTAAATTAGTTTTCTCAATAGTGTAGTGAGCCTACGTTCTGACGTACAACACAGAAGCACTGCGCTGTTACACTACGTGAACTCACTCAGAGGCACACACACAAGAAAACCATTTTTATTTTTATTTAACCATTTAGGCGTGAACCCGAAGCTCACGGTTCACTTTTCTTGTCTATGTTCCGTCTCTAACGCACACAGAAACCGGCTTTGAGAACAGCATCTTTCACGGCTCAATGCAGTTTTGTAGAGTCTGGACCAATCAGACAAACACTAATTATTCATATTCATTATATTTAATGAATATTAAGGTCTATGAAACTAACTCCCCCAAAACTAACATCACGAATGAAGTTACTATGTCGGCCAGGTGTCCTGTTACAGAGCACCTTAAGACTGATAGCAGACTTTTATGACCTCAAAGGAATGTGGCCACATGCGCCACATGTGCAAGAGAGAGAGAATGGGAAGATAGAAACAGACTTTAAGACAGACTTCGCTCCATTCATTTATGGATGAACTTATCTATAAAATAACATGCATCTCCGGACAATGTGTGTGATAATTTACTGTCTTGTGTAGTGTCTTTTGATACTATTAGTATTATTGTTTTATATATATATATACTATGTGTTTTATAATAAGAGCCAGACGTCAATGTTACCTCCCCTATAACATGTTTGGTCTTTATAAACTGATACTTTGAAGATCTAAATGATTGTGTATATGATATGTTTATAGCTGCGATAGCTAAGAATCTTTCCTATTTTGCACATCGGCAAGCCAACCAGCTCAACATGCAAATGAGCACGTTTTGGAACAAAGATCCATAAATCAAATTCTCCCGCTTGGAATCTCACCTTCTTATTGGACAAGCCAACCCTAAAAGGTGTGGTCTCTCTCCGGCTTTAAATGGCCGCTACACAAACTCTGCCCTCTCTTTTTTTTTTCCCATCCGACCACAACACTGTTCCTGAGGATACAGGGGGAATCCCTTCCTCCGTCACTGGGGGCCCTAGGCCCAGCAGGCCGTGAGCACCATCAGCCATGCTTTCATGCTCCCAAAAGGGAGTCAGACTGTCTTTTCTTCAATCCAGAAACTGCAACCTTACCAACTGAAAAAGAGAACCTCAGGAGTGTTGGCACAAGACTTCTCCTAAGGCAGAAGAAGTCCGTCACAACTCACACCCTGTACTCTGCGTGTCCTAACCAGACCAGGGCTGAAAGTTCATCATATATTCTTCATCCAATGAAGAAGAAAATGATTGAGACTTCAACATTTGACACTCGCAGAATCATCAACAACTTAAATTTTCAACAACTTTGATAATAGTGTACACTACCCAGGCATGCAAGTATACTTTTGATTTGATGCTTTGAAAATTAAATGCTGATGTTTCTTCTCATAGTTACATGGAACTTCTCAATAGTTCCGTTTCCGGTTTCGTCCTATCACTCACCTATTTATGTATTCATGTTAGGGCTGCACAATTAATTGAATTTGTAATCGCTAGTGATGCTCCGATTGATCGGCCGTCGATCATGATCGGCCGATATTGGCTAAAAATAGCTTGATCGGCGAACCCCAAAAGCACCGATCAAAAAAGCCGATCACGTGACGTAAATTACTCGCGCAACTTTTTTCCACCTGCATGCATGCGCACACAACATCAAAGCGGAGCTTGCCAGTGTCAACATGAGTTCTCCCTTCTGGAAGTTTTTCAAAGTGTTTGACAGAGACGTTGCTAACGGCGAGAGTAAATACATAGATTTAACTATTTGTAGCGTGTATTCTAATTCTATTCACGAGTTGCATGCGCTTGATGAACGCTCTACTAGTTAACTGGAGATTAATTAGATGTCCGATGTTCGCGGGACACGAGTTGCATGCATGCGCTTGATGCACGTCTCATAAATCGTTAAAAAATGTAAACGTCTGGGAGAAAGAGAACAGAAGACATATAGATCTATCTATCTGAATAACAGTGACGACGCGAAAGAGCTTTATGCGGTATGTTTTTCTGTGCGCACACACACATACACACACACACAACCGACGCGAAGTGTGCAGCCCTGCACATAGATCGCTATACAGCGCGCGAGGACTGAACTGAGCTCTCTTTCGCGTCTGAATGGACAAATACACACACAATTATGTCTAAATGTCAGTTTTGGAGAGTATTCGCGTAAACAGTCAGTTATGTCTTTACAGAGCGTACAGCTGTGAGAATATCTGATGTGCATCAGTGCAATTGGATCTGCACACTCGGTCTTAAAGTGACAGTGCGTAATAAACCTAATGCCGTCTGAAACAACAAAATAAAAAGAGAAAAGCATTCATTGCTCTTTTAATAGTTTTAATAAGGATTAATTATATTTAATTTATAGTCTACAAATAAATATGTCTGCTTGAAAGAATAAAGAATGATGTATGTTAATTTAAGAGTGCATCATTCATTGACTGTTTTACTTTAGGAGAAGTGTTATTTAATTTTAAGATATTATTTTATGTCACAGTGCTTAATCTGTGTCTGTATTGCATGTTCAATCTTTAAAAATTATTCATATTAACAGGTTAATAGATGTTTTCTACAGGAATATATTATGGGTTTGGAAATTTTAGAGAAATTCTAAATTAATGCATTACAATTTAACTAAACCCATTATATTTTAGTCGACTAACTCTACTGTAGATTTAGTCAACTAAATTCTTATTGTATTTCGTCAACTAAAACTAGACTAAAACTAAAACAATTCAGATGACTAAAATATGACTAAAACTAAATGGCATTTTAGTCAAAAGACTATGACTAAAACTAAATCAAAATTAAAATTAACACTGCAGTATATTAAGAGTATGCCTAAGTATGCCTAAGTGTAACTTGATCCCATCCCACTAAGCTGATCTAGTGTGTGTTGGTCTGCCTGACCCCTCTTTGTTTGGAATAATTTTATGTTAATCTCCCTTATTTGGGGAAGATGGCCTAAAGTACCCTTAAGTTATCTCATTTTCTAAATACAATTAAATAAACACTTGGTGGTTCTTCAAGATCTTGACTGTAGCCTATTTATTTCTACTAGTTTTTTCTTGGTCAATACAGTTAATTCATAGTTAGTTTCATTTCTACAAATGGTGCAAACTCTGCTAGATTATAGATAAAAGATTCCCATTCCCCTGCCATTCTGTGATCGGCAGTAATCGGCAGATCATGATTTTAGTGATCGGTAATCGGCCCCAAAAATACTGATCGGAGCATCTCTAGTAATCGCGAATACAATTACGGATTCCACAATTATGTAATCGTTTAAAGGTGCAATTACAAAAAAAAGTTCACTTATATTATTCTGTGTGCTTATGTACAGTTTTTTACAGATGTGTTTTCTACAGCTTATCTTTAGGGTTTTTTACTTTGGTTTGGTTTCTTTAAATAAATAAAACAATACATTTGAGGCTAAATGCTATAGAAAAGTAAAAAAAAACGTTTTTCAGAAAGAGTGTTTTCAGCTTGTATTTTGATATGACAAAATGGCATGCAGTCGCTTCAAACAATGGCATAAAGCTATTCAAAACATTATTCAATGTAAATTATGATAATCGTAATTACTAATCGCAATTACAATTTTAAGGGAATAATCGACAATTATGATTTTTGTCAATCGTGCAGCCCTAATCCATGTGTGTACGTTGTTTAGTTTATGTATATTTATGATTTAGTTAATAAAACTTGTACATATGAATTTGGTTCTGATTTGCTGCAATACGGAGTCCCTTTACGATTTTGATTTGGCTACATGCTCAAAGCGCTGTACAAGCTAAGAAATAATTATTCTTCTGTGGCCATGGAAGGTACCTTTTTCTTAGAATAAATGAATAATCAGAGAGTTCGTTGGACGAACTGATTAATTGATTGTAATATTAATTCAGCCACATCAAGTTAATCCAATTAACTGACCCAAATATTCATAACTAATTATAACGAGTTATTATTGATTATTAATATTCCAAAGAGCTGATTTGTTACATTTTAATAACTCTTTATTAGCGAGCACGTCCTGCAGTTAAGCAACAGTAGACTATTCTATGCAAAGATGTTGCAAATGTTGTGTGTCCTTTCAGGCACCCGGTAAAACTCCCAGAGCGGTGAATGTAGAAGAAATTTTAGCTGCGCATAGAAAAATTATCTCGCGAGTTTTGCGTCATATAATCTACTGTCAATCACGTAGAGATGTATAAAGCACAACTCAGACTAGGGCTGTGAAATTGAATGGAATATTTGTCCAATTTAATCAAATACATCTGTGTCAAGAGGCGTGAGAGCCATGACGATGTGGTTTGTTTTGTCATCTTATCCAGTATACAGCAGGTGTGGTGGTTATTTGAAAAATGAGCTGACAACAGTCAACAGAAAGAGCTCAGATCAAGCTGAGCGTCTGGTGTTTTTAAGAACAATATGTAGATGTAGTGAGCAGAAGTGAGTGTTTCTGAATGGTAGTTTGCCATTTTGTGTTCTTGTAGTTCATTACACTGTGTTTTCTCAGGTCACTGATGCACGAACACAGTTTTATGCACTATTGTAACCTAATTTTCCTTGCATGCACATTAAGGAAACAAAATTTTGACTTAAGAACAATTGTTTGAAAATGTAGTGCAACTTAAAGAGTAAATGTCATTTCATTTCAATAAAAGATGCGATGCTTGATTTGGTTTATCTCCTGTAACATTAAGTATTGCCTTTAGAATTTGAATATTGCTCATATTATTATCTTTTCAGCCATTTTGACTGTCCTAACTCACACAGATGTCACTTCCAAACCAAGCAGCTTTCGGTTGGCCAACAGAGCAAATTGACCAAACTGTTGAAAATCTTTAGCCTCACGGGAAACATGGTAAATGTGACAGTGCCATAAAAACGTGACCCATAGCAGCAAAACCCAGGAGAGTTGTGCACTCACGAGTTCTCGCAGCGGTTACACTGATACTGGTACTTGTAGTTGATGTCGTAGCTGTGGCAGCGGGTCACCATCGGGAGCTCGGGATGAGCCAGCATCGCTTTACGGGCGTAAAGCCTCCAGAACGGCCCGTGCCCATCACGAACGCCGTTTATCAGCCACGTGGCAGCGTGACACATCTCATGGACCAGCGTGTCCCGTAGACGATCTGTCAGAGGAAACATCGGCTTTACTGGCAAGCATCAAAAGCTGTGGAGTATTTTAAACCGGTGAAGACAAGCACCTGCAGAGTCGCACACTTTGTCGGACAGCTCGATGCGGGCGTATCGTGTCCCAGTGCCGCGCTGCTGGCCCGACACGCAGTACCCCGCCGTCTTACGCATCTTCTTGTTCCATGTGACAGACATGTCCGTGGGAAGCTGAGGGGTGGGAAGACATGTATTTGAAAGTAATGATTTTAAAACAACCAGAGACCTTTTCTCCCCATTCCTCTTCCCCAGATCTTCAGGGGTTCTGCACTTTTTTTTTAATCTGCGTTTTAAAACTCATTCTGTGTGAATCTTGTGGTTGTTGCCGTTGGTCAGTGTCTGTTGGAACAGTGTAAATTAGCCTAAAAGTGTTGTGACTGGTTGCCAGTGCAATGCTAAGGTGTTTTGCTAATTTTAAAAATGTAGTTTTCATCAGAGGGGTCAAAGACCCTAGGACTTATGGGTAGTTGATGAACCATAAAAATACACACACACATTTTTGGAGGATTTGAGGAGTTTGAGGTTGAAAATTGTAAAAAGTAACAAATCCTTCACTCGCGGGTCAATTTGACCCTCTCAGGAATGAATGGAGTGTGAGGAATGCTTCAGTACACACACAGAAAAACCACAAAAAAAGACCCAGCAGGATTGTTGTCCATTGCCCTGATTTCTCACCTTAAACACCGTGACCTGCGTTCTGTCAGATTACTGAAGACTACTCATGTGTGACATGAGATATAAAAACGCCTTTCAACGTGATTACGTAATGTGGCGCATCACAGCTAGTACAATTTCTGGTTAAAAGTATATAAATGTTTATTTTGTTATACAATTTTTTGGTCCTAATTCTAAAATGTAACTTTTACTGAAATTATTAATGTGTTGTAAATTGTCCTTTTGTATGCTGTCTTGCTGTAAAATCAATTGCCCTTCGGGAACATACAAATAAAGATAAAATGTCGCTGGTTTGTCTAGATGAGACTCTTATTCCTCGGCTGGATCGTGTCGAGACTTTGAAGCTGCACTGAAACTCACATCTGGACCTTCGACCCGTTGGACCCCATTGGAGTCACTATATGGAGGAATACTGGAGTGTTTTCCTCAATTTTTAATTTTTTTTGACTGAAGAAAGAAAGACATGAACATCTTGTGGGGGAGAGTAAATGATCAGGAAGTTTTAATTCAGAAGTGAACTCCTCTAATTTAACAGTGAATATGACATGAATACGGTGTGTGTTTAAACAAACCTCGAACCCTAGATATCAGCCCTGGTGATGCGCGTGCCTGATCAAACACTACTGAGAATCACTGGACGCTGGAGATCACATGTACCTGACAGTCAAACACGCTGGTGTTGTAGAGCTGGAAGAGTTTGCAGGTCAGCTCCTCTTTCTTCTGCTTGAAGCTGCGGCAGAACGAGGATGATCCCGGATCAGCCAGAGACTGCAGGAAGCATCCGGGAGTTTTACACACCAGCGCTCTGGCAAACGAGAACAGCAGGGAATGAGCGTCATCATCCAGTGTAGGGTCGGCTACCGAAACCAGGAAAAACCCTTTTCGGTGCCTCATGTCTGGGCCACTTGACGGTGCAGTGTTCACTTTAGCGGCATCTAGTGGTGAGGTTGCGAACTGCACCCAACAGAAGTTATGGTGGCTGACAGGAAGTGATGTCGTCGTGTGAGACACGGTTCGAAAACTCAAGCACTTTCAAGGTCCATTTTAAAGCTTTTTCCAGCAGCTTACACCACCGTAAGTTACATGCCAATACATAGTCAAAATTATTATTGAGTGTTTTTTTTCACATTGAAAGAGATAATGCTATAAACAGCCAAAATTGTGTTTCGTAAGAGCAGAAGTATCAGAAATGTAAGCAAAACCGGTTTTATTTTTCCAAATGTATCACTGTCTAATATCTGAGTGGGAGGATTTGTGCCACATGACACGCAGCTCGTCATTCTGGGTCAAAGCAGACACAATCCAGGAGAACTGTTGCTGCACCCTCTTAGATTTTGCTCTAAGTTCATGCTACCCTTAATGTCATGTCAGTCTTTTCACACTTTTTTCCAAATCTAGAGCATGCCGTACAAACTTGCCAGGATGCCGTGATTTTCAGGCTGTACAACTGAAGTAATTTCAAGGGCTGAAAATATGAAGAGACAGGATTTGAACAGAAATATTTTACAGGCCTTGGTTTTGGGACACATTCTTGATAAAGACAAGGTTTAAACAAAATCTGAGACAGTGTCACAACAACCTGTAATTCCATTTTAACCCAGAAGACCCGTACCCAGTAACCCGTAACTCAGTACCCGTTTAAAAGTATTGCAGGGCTTAAAGTGAAAAAAAATTCCTGAGCCTGAACTTTTCTTTTTTTTGGGGGGGGGGGGGGGGGGGGGGGACATTTATTTTCAAGTATTACGGCTCTATCTTAATGGCATCTTTTTATTAATGAAGGCCAGTATCAATGATATGTGTGTGTCAGGAGGACATTTACTGAAGCGCGTTCTCTTTTGTCTTGTCGCACATTAATGGTTTAAAGCATTTGGTGGACAAACTAATAACTCATAAGAGCGTGATCATAACCCCAGCTAAAGAATGACAAAGAACGGATGCAGCGTTAATTGTGTTAAATACTTTAAAAATATTCAAATAAAATATTCATAAATATATTTTAAAAAAGAAAGAAATCGCATAGGCTACGTTGACAGCACTACTTGTCATACATTGCTGACAGAAAATGTTAGCTCAGTCAACGTAAGGCTAACATCAAAAGGTGTAGACAGAAAATATGATTATACTGACCTGAGCTAATTTACGAAATCAACCAAACTCACATCTCCTTTCTTTCTTTTCATCCACGATGACATTAAAGTCACCTGATGTTGTTTCTGGAGTTCTGCGCTCCATGCTTTCACCGACGACTCTAACGTCAGGTATGGATCTCACTCTCACAGTGTTGCCAGGACCCGCCCTGCTCTGCTTCTGATAGGCTTGTGACGTTAGTTAGAGCTGCGCTCCTCTCATATGATTGGTAGGTGAAATCAATTGACTCGAAAATATTAAACCGCAGTCAAGTTCCCAGTTTCAAATGCAGCCGCGTTTTTTACAAGCGCGTCCGCGCCGAAAGTGCGTCCGACTGTAATTTGCAGCCTGATTAATAAATTTTGCCTGCGCCGGAGGCCGGACCTCAAGCCGGAAATCCGGCCCCCGGCCGGAGTACTTTAAGCCCTGGTATTGGTTTAGGCACCAGTACCGTTTTAAAAGTATCGATTTAGGCGGCGGTATCATAAAAAACCGAAGCGATCCCCAACCCTAATGGCGTGTGTCCGGCGCCCAGATGTGGGTCATCAGTACCTGCTGCTGGGAGGAGCTCTGGGTTCAGTTCGGCTCACGGCTCTGATGACGGGACTCTGGTGCACCGGGGTCTGGGTCACTGACGCTCCTTTAACCGGTGCTGGGTTACCAGCTCTCTTACCCACGGCAGATGGTGTCGACAAACAGGGAGGCCGTGGTTTGGGTTCTACATGGAGAGAGAAAACAACAAGAATATGATCAAATAAGGAATCTGAGGGTGCAAAAAAAATTAATAAATAGAGATTTAAATCGCTTTAAAGTTGTGCATTTATGTTGGCGATTGTGCCGCATTCACTAACAGAAAGAAATGTTTTATATATTTACGGTAGGAAATGTACAAAATATCTTCATTGAACATGATCTTTACTTAATATCCTAATGATTTTTGGCATAAAAAATAAATAAAAAAATCAATAATTTTGACCCATACAGCGTATTGTTGGTAATTGCCACAGATATACCCGTGCGACTCGTGACACGTACAGGGTCACATATAGGGTTCAGGGAGTGAAGCATCACTCGCCGCATCGCCAGTGGAAATCGCTTGGGTATGAATGAACACAAAGGCGCACCGGAAAACGCTGGTGATAATAAAAGCGTAATAATCGTCCCGCTGTGCACGGGCCTTAGCGCATTACTTTTCTAAAAATGCAATTAGATCCTTTTTAAGGGAGTAACGCAATGTTGTAATGCATTACTTTTCAAAGTAACTTTCCCCAACACTGCTCACTGTTGTGTGTCCCTCATTCACAAGTGACTTGTGTGAAGCACAGTGAACAGTGTGTGTGTCGGGGGGGTGTGTGTGTGTGTGTGTGCTGTACCTGCAGGCGTCCGTGGGCTGGCCTGAGCTCTGCCGGAGAGACACTGGTTCTGTCGGACCCGGTCCAGTAAGGACTGGAACTCCTCCTCAGAGCTGCCGCTGTGGTCTCCAGCGCGGGTCACGGGCACACGAGGCGGGTCCTCTCGGGTGTGTCTGGTCCTCCAGGTGCTCCTGATCACAGCGGTGCTGTCCTCGTCACTGTCGCTCAGGAACACTGGGGGATCGCAGCGGGACGGGGGACGGCTCTCGCGCTTCTGGACGGATTTAGGAGTTCTAGCACTCTTGGGTTTCCCTGTACAGAAGCAACAGAACAGTGTTCAGCAAAAAAAAACAACACTTGATATAATGGCTATTTTATATTAAAGGAACAGTGGTGTGTGTGTGTGTGTGTGTGTGTGTGTGTGATCCATGAATGAATAATTTAGAACGGTTTTCAGAACCGGATCAACAGATTCATTAATACGATCAGACTCAAATAGGCATTCGTTTATAAATATGATGATCAGAAGCAAATCCAATTTATCAGTCACACTTTGGATGCAAAATAAAAAAAATTCACCACAGTCCCCCTCAAGCTTTTAATGTTGTTTATGTGTATGTGGTGTTTTTAATATGCTTTAAGACAAACCATGTGTAAGTTCATAAGTCGACAGCATTGCTGAGTATTTTCTTCTTAAAACTGCAGTGAACCAAAGACAGTCTCAAAAACACGGTGTGAAATCGCTGGTGTTTCTGACGTCACAAACGACCTTGTAACCAATCAGATCAACGTGTGATCGTCAACCAGTGGATCTCTGAGTGAGGGAGTGAGTGGAGGCGGGGCTCATTTGCATATTCATAAATACAGTAACACTTTACAATAAGGTTCATTAGTTAACATTAATGTATTAACTAACATGAACAAGCCATGAGCACTACATTCGTTACAGTATCTATCATATTTGTTAACGTTAGTTAGTTAATAATCCAGCTGTTCATTGTTTGTTCATGTTAGTTCACAGAGCATTAACTAATGTAAACAAGATTTTAATAAAGTATCAGTAAATGAAATTAACATTAACACAGATTAATAAATGCTGTATAAGTGCACTTCATTATTAGTTCATGCTAATTAATGCCATTAACTAATGAACCTTATTGTAAAGTGTTACCATAAATACCGCTACTATTCCCTTAAAAAATAAGATTGTCAATTGTGATTTCATGGTGACCTTAAACACTCGGAGATAAGCATACCTTTATTACCGGAAGGCTTCCTCTCAGAGACGAAGTCCTCGTCAGATGAGATGATGTCCACTATGAAGGGTTTCAAACTGAAGGGTGAAATAATAACTGATGATTGACAGTCATGATGAACGGTGATAAACTGAAGAACGGGTTTAGTGTAACACTGACCGCTCATCACTGCCGCTCACTGACCGAGAACAGACTTTAGTCTTCGGGGTTTTCACTCGATTTAAAACTGGACAGAAAAATGTAAATGTAAAAACTGTGTGTGACATCGTATTTGATGTGAAAGCATTTGATAAAGAACTTACATATTTCAAATTCATCATCACTATCTGAAGACAAAACTGCAATCGGTTCTCTAGGGAAAAAAATAAGGTGATTTAGTTTGATCTGATGTCATGATGTTAATATACAGACACCCACAGCACGCACGCAGGGAGTCACTATTTTCACCATAACACACTCTCCTGCCTCCAAGCGTGGACTACTGTTATGGTCTATTGTTATGGTCTATTGTCAATATTACAGTGATGCATGAAGCACAATTCACAGAAATCACTGTTTCAAATCGAGCAGCTTTCTGATGGTCACATTACAGCCATGAACAGTTGCCAGACAGCGATATATGTGACCGCACCTTTATTGCTTTTATAAAACATCAATCAGTAGATAAAACTATTAAAGAGGATGTATTGTGCTTTATAATGAAGTCTTGATGTTGTTTCAGGCTCGACTAGAACAGGTTTTCCTGCTGTAATGTTGATTATTTCCTCATATTCTCCATTGTTGCGGCTCCTCTCTTCCCAGTCTGTCAGTAACGCCAACGAGTATAGAAGACAAGAGGCAAAGCTCTGATGCTTTTGGTAACAGCCACTAGGTGGCGCTTCGGTAGCTGGACAACAGCACAGATGCACAGAAACAGACAGGATGACAACGAAAGAAGTCAAAGTGGAATAAAAGAACGCAAAATTAAGTCATTCGTAAATTTTATGACACCTACAGTAAATTTTGTTTAGTCTTATACGGGTTTTATGTTATCAATTGTGGAATCCAAACATTCATTAGGTCGTTTTGTTAGCCTACTTTATTGAGTATTTCCATTTCGTGCAACTTTGCACATTTACTATTACTATTATTAGTTACTATTACTCCATTAGGTCTGAAATATATAGTGTACGTTTAAATCACTATTCACTATATTATAATTTAAATTATAATGCTAATACTTGAACTTCAAAGAATTTCAACCAAAACTGACATTTATAGAGAGCAAAGTTTTTTGTGAAAAAAAGTGGTAGACTTAAACGTACTGTTTAATTCTGTCAAATAAACTGTTAAAATAATTTGATGATCACTAGTCTTGTGATTGTAGCCTTCATTATTCTGTGTTGGCATCAATCAGGGTGGATTTCATGCTACTTGTGTTTTTTTTTGGTGTGTGTGTGTTGGTGTGTGTGGTGTCGAGTCGCTTTCACCCCAAAATGGCGTAAGCGTAGCGCTGATGCTGCAATGGAACGTTCTATTGGCTTTCACTTCTTGTCAATATAAGTTCTTTGGTAACGCTCTGTTTACTTCCTGTCTCTATGAAGCCCCTCCTTCTGAAAAGCACACTGTGCTCTGATTGGTCGGCTGGATCAGTGTGTTGTGATTGGTCGAGAGCTTTGAGTGTGTTTGGGAAATGTCCCGCCCCGTACCATAACCACCAGTTTAACACACTACTAACTAACTCACTCACCCAGGCACTTTATTTTGCGTATTAATTATTATAATGAGGAATATTGTGACGTGTTCGTACTAGGGATGCACCGATCCGATATTTGTATCGGATATCGGGTCCGATACTGCCATTTTTGCCGGATCGGGGATCGGTCAGACGAGGCCGATCCAAATCCGATATTGTGCGTATACTATTCTGTGTTGTTGTTAAGCCCCACAAAAGGCACACAAACATTATAAGCACCATAAAGTTTTCGTGCACTATATTACAAGTGTTCTTAAGCCATTATAGTATAATGTGAGATAGAAATGAACATTTAAGTCATTAAATTCGAGATCACGTAAACTTTTCCCTCTGCTGCGGCTGTCAGTCATTCTCCATTCAGCATTCGCGTCGCGTTCGGTTACGAGTCAGTCAACGATGAAACTCTCTCCAAGATGATTCAATGTTACTATTATTATACTTGATCTGTAGATAAAGCTCTATGGTTTTGCATAAAACAACTTTATCTTGCTAGACTTTATTGCTGTAACTCAATCCTGTTACTTCACAACGCTAGAGTCAGCTACAAGGCTACACTATAATTGTTCTTCACTCGCACAGTAACTGAAATTTAAAACTGTTAAAAGAAAAGGCTCAATGAACTATTGCAAAGATAGATACTGTATAATACACTACATATCAATATGTCTTTCGTTTGTGCTTTGAACTTTTCAATGCGGACTCGACGCGCTGCGCGCTGTGACTCTGTGTTGCTTCAAGCGCATCATTCTGCGCTCGGGATGCGCATTAGCGCTTTGTGCCGCACTGTATTGCAGCCTTTCATAATCATAATACAGTGACGCAATGGAAGATTATTAATAGCCTTTCTTGTTCTGTTCTATCATATGTTGCTGCCTCATTAAACAGCAGTGCTATACATTTAAAACATGTCTCAATTGTATAGTAGCCTATATCTATATATAAAATAATTTATCTTTTTGATTTTTATCTTGTTTTTCATGAATGTATTTTACCATACAAAGAGCAATGTGTAACGTTTTACCAGATTTAGTGTTACACTTATTGTGTCTTATTTGTTTTTTTCACTAAATGTTCAGATTTTATACAATTATTGTCAACTCATGATTTTTCTAGACTAAATTTTACTGCTGAATTATCCACTAATCTAGTTTATAATAGCATTTTTGGCATAGATTATGATCATATATTTTTGGGATTTGTTTTTCTTTATAATGAAGTTGTCTGTATTAAGTAGATTGTGTTTAACACAAAAGAGTGCTTATCAGTTCAACACACAAAGAGTTACATAAATTCTACTTGATTTAAAAAAAAAAACTGTTGATATCGGATCGGTATCGGGTATCGGTCGATACTCGGAATTTTTGGTATCGGATCGGATCGATTCTGAAAAAAGTGGTATCGGTGCATCCCTAGTTCGTACCCGGAAGAAACTCAAGATACAATGGAGGCGTTTCAGGAGTTCAGAAACACTGACACTGATATATAGAGAATCACTCTCTTTCATGCTCAAAAGACACCTTTCCACACTAAACACAGATGAACGTGTGGAAACAGCAGAATGGGCATCGAGTGCGATCCTTCTGCTAGGTGATATGATGCTAGTAAAGTATGTTTCAAATATATAAAGTTCTCACCTAGGCTTCTGGGCAGCTGATGCAGATTGTTTTAATGTGGATTTTGGTGTAGCCTTTGCAGCAAGAACTGGAGAAAGACAAATCAAACACAAAATTCATTCATTCTCATAAGATAAGAATCCATGCAAGCAAATAAAGTGTCCAACCGAAGCCAGACTGAAACATGTCTGCGTCTGAAACCATGCACTACACTACTGTAGTAAGTTTTGTCTGAATTCACAGTATTCATTCAAGAGTAGGAAAAAGTACCGGATGATCTACTACTTCTGCTGAGATTCTGAGCACTGTGATGATTTTATAATTAATCATCATAACTAACATTTATTTTTCTTGCGGGAACAACATTCATATGCTTTTGAACTCTGTGAAAAATGTTTCGAAACCCTTGGTCGAAACCTCGTGACTTTGGGTGTGTGAGTGTAAAAATAACAAACATGGGAAATGAAACTAGACAGATGTCAAGGCCAGAAGACGACCACGCAAAGAGTGACTTTACAGTGCAATTTTAATAATGTGAATATTTTCTAGAAATAAAGATTTTTTTTTATGTATAAAAATTATATTAACTATGTATTTGATTATTCTTTCTTACCAGTTCTTCAAAAAGCCTATCACAATCAATCCCAACAATGTACACAATCATAGATGACTCACAAATAATAATTTAGAAAACATTATGCGATAAAATTTCAAATTGGGGCCTGTAGGTGATTCTTGCACCCAACACAACAAGATGACATTTAATAAAGATCAAAGCTGAATGTTCATCATCATTACTCCAGTCTTCAGCGTCACACGAACGATCCTTCAGAAATCAGTATAATATGATGATTTGATGCTCAATTATGATTATGATCAATGTTGAAAACAATTGTGTAAAAAAAGTATCAGGAATCTTTGATGAATATCTAACTTATAAACGTAATATATTTATGACTTATTTGTTACTTACTAACTTATTTGATTTCTTTTTAAATTAATTTAATGAGCAGCAAATCATCATATTAGACTGATTTCTGAAGGATCATGTGACACTGAAGACTGGAGTAATGATGCTGGAAATTCAGCTTTGATCACAGGAATAAATTACACTTTACTATACACTCACCGGCCACTTTATTAGGTACACCTGTCCAACTGCTCCTTAACACTTAATTTCTAAGCAGCCAATCACATGGCGGCAACTCAGTGCATTTAGGCATGTAGACATGGTCAAGACAATCTCCTGCAGTTCAAACCGAGCATCAGTATGGGGAAGAAAGGTGATTTGAGTGACTTTGAACGTGGCATGATTGTTGGTGCCAGAAGGGCTGGTCTGAGTATTTCAGAAACTGCTAATCTACTGGGATTTTCACGCACAACCATCTCTAGGGTTTACAGAGAATGGTCCGAAAAAGAAAAAACATCCAGTGAGCGGCAGTTCTGTGGGCGGAAATGCCTTGTTGATGCCAGAGGTCAGAGGAGAATGGCCAGACTGGTTCGAGCTGATAGAAGGGCAACAGTGACTCAAATAACCACCCGTTACAACCAAGGTGGGCAGAAGAGCATCTCTGAACGCACAGTACGTCGAACTTTGAGGCAGATGGGCTACAGCAGCAGAAGACCACACCGGGTGCCACTCCTTTCAGCTAAGAACAGGAAACTGAGGCTACAATTTGCACAAGCTCATCGAAATTGGACAATAGAAGATTGGAAAAACGTTGCCTGGTCTGATGAGTCTCGATTTCTGCTGCGACATTCGGATGGTAGGGTCAGAATTTGGCGTCTACAACATGAAAGCATGGATCCATCCTGCCTTGTATCAACGGTTCAGACTGGTGGTGGTGGTGTCATGGTGTGGGGAATATTTTCTTGGCACTCTTTGGGCCCCTTGGTACCAATTGAGCATCATTGCAACGCCACAGCCTACCTGAGTATTGTTGCTGACCATGTCCATCCCTTTATGACCACAATGTACCGAACTTCTGATGGCTACTTTCAGCAGGATAATGCGCCATGTCATAAAGCTGGAATCATCTCAGACTGGTTTCTTGAACATGACAATGAGTTCGCTGTACTCAAATGGCCTCCACAGTCACCAGATCTCAATCCAATAGAGCATCTTTGGGATGTGGTGGAACGGGAGATTCGCATCATGGATGTGCAGCCGACAAATCTGCGGCAACTGTGTGATGCCATCATGTCAATATGGACCAAACTCCCTGAGGAATGCTTCCAGCACCTTGTTGAATCTATGCCACGAAGAATTGAGGCAGTTCTGAAGGCAAAAGGGGGTCCAACCCGTTACTAGCATGGGGTACCTAATAAAGTGGCCGGTGAGTGTATATTCACATAGAAAACCGCGACAGTTTTAATTTGTCATAATATTTAACAATATTACTGTGCCTTGTTTGTATTTTTAATCAAATAAATGCAGCCTTGGTGAGCAGAAGAGACTTTTTATAAACATTCAAAATCTCCCGGGTCCCAGACCTTTGAACGTCAGTGTGTACAGTAGTGAAGTCTGTGATTGGGGACGCAGCCTTACACTGATCGAAGTCTTCATCTGACGTCAGGAGATCCTCCGGAGCCTGATTCTCCTTGCCGGAGCCGCCGGGGTTAAAGCTGCCCAGCGCTGGACGCCGGCTCTTCCTCAAGCTCGTCCTCAGCTGCGAGAGAACCACACGCTCGGGTGAAACGGGATCATGGGACGGGTTGTTTTGTAAAAGACATGCGTGTTGATTATAAGCACTAACCTTCTCTTCAGCTTCATCAAGACCCCCGTCTCTGTCCCAGCCCAGCTTCTCAGAGACTCTCTGAAACAGAGACACGGTCTCGGGATCCATCGCGGGTCGGCACCTGAACACAACACTCATGTGGTCACTAGGGCTGTCAGAATTGCTCAAAAATGACGTTCGAATATTCCCGAATATTAAAAAACCACATATATTCTAACTATTCGAATATCTGGTTGCGCATTTTGTCAATGACGCGCATTACGTCAATAACAGGACAAATTAATACAAAGAGACACAACTACTTGTATAGGTAGTTTATTTAAGTTTAAACATATTTGACAATGTATTAACTTACACAAAAACAAGAAAATCAACTAATGGCCAAGACCGCAGACCTTTCTCTCGCGCTCTCTCTCTCTCTCTCTCTCTCTCGCCCTCACGCTCTCTGCGCATAACGGTTTAAATGAACAACAATACACACATTGAGTGCTGATCAAGAGTTTTGTGCAAGCAATTTAAGGTTGCGACTCTTGTCCTAAATATAGCAGGCTTCATTCAGTGATTGAAACAAATATTATTAACATTAATTGAAGTTTTACAGTATAGAACCGACATTGAACTCTCCGAGCAGCTCGTGCTGTGGTAAACTGCTGCTACTATGGCTATTTCGGGGACGTCTGGCCACGCCCCCTTGGCGGGCTCTGTATGATGTAATGCTAGCTCATTGGCGCACACGTTGGAGGCGCCCACGCCATTGGATGTGCAGTTGCCGCAGCACAGCCAATGAGTGAGCCATGAGTGCTATCTGTGCAGCTGGAAAATGCGTTTTACATTTTAAGCTTCAGAATTTTGCCACTAGCAAAGCAGACAGCCGCACCTCTGCTACCGCGGGCATGTTTTTCCACATGATTCGAATATTAATTTTCACCTTCGAATTTCTGTTTTTTAAAACTATTCGATATATATTTGAATTTAGAATTGTCGTTGACAGCCCTAGTGGTCACGTGACAAATCAAACTGTGCTGAACACGACACTCATGTGGTCACATGACAAATCAAACTGTGCTGAACACTAGGGATGGGCATGATTAATCGACGATCGATTATTGATCATTAAGAATTTCGTCGATCACGTTAATTTGTTATCGATTATCATTAAACTAATGCTGCTGCGTTGCGTAGTGTGAGTAGAAAGTGACGTGTTCCCTGGCCCGGGCTGGTCATGTTAGCGCGGAGGTACCTGTGCATCCCGGCAACGTCAGTCCCCTCATCAGAACGGTGTTTTCAGCGGCTGGACTGAAGCCTTGTTTACACTCGACGCGTCCGCACGAGCGCGAAGGTGAGCGCGGCAAAAATGCGGTATTCGGTGTTTCACAGGCGAGCGCGTCGAGTATAAACGCCTCGTCCGTTTGGAGAGGTGCGCGCGCAGTCTGCGGAGACTCGTGCTGAAGAGCCAGGCGAAAGTGTAAACAAGGCTTAACGGTCACCAGGTTGCGGTCGCGTCTGACCCCAGATCATGTCATCAACATGCTTATCTTTCTCAACAAAAATAAGTAGACTGGTGTAGAAGTTGTATGCGAGTTATTTTTTATGAGGCTTTGTTAAGTAGCCTAGCCTAATTGATTGTTAGGTAGGCTAATCTCTCTCTCACCCTTTCTCGACTCCGTGCCTTGGATAGTTTTGAGTTACATTTTGACAAAACCTGTCAGATCTAAGTATTATTATGTTTTTGGTTAAGTTATTGTTTAACATGATTTTTTTATTATTTATTATTTTGGAACAAACGAGGGTCTCTGTTTAAGAACGCCAACTCGCAGCTGCACGTTCCGCTGCGTTAGAGCACCGCAGCGCATACTGTATCTTCAAATGTAGCCTAACCGAACGTCCAGTTTAACTGCCACAAGTTGATCATCTTGTAATAAAGATCTAATCGAGGAAAAACACGCTGTATTTTTGTATTTTCATTGCATTTTTAATTTATAAAAAGTTAAATAAATTATAAATTTGAATATAAAAATATTAATGATTAATCGATAGTCGATCGTTAATTCTCCCGACGATCGATTAAGAAAATTTAATCGAATGCCCATCCCTACTGAACACGACACTCTCCTGTGGTCACGTGACAAATCAAAACTGTGCTGAACACGACACTCTCCTGTGGTCACGTGACAAATCAAACTGTGCTGAACACGACACTCTCCTGTGGTCACGTGACGAATCAAACTGTGCTGAACACGACACTCTCCTGTGGTCACGTGACGAATCAAACTGTGCTGAACACGACACTCTCCTGTGGTCACGTGACGAATCAAACTGTGCTGAACACGACACTCTCCTGTGGTCACGTGACAAATCAAAACTGTGCTGAACACGACACTCTCCTGTGGTCACGTGACGAGTCAAACTGTGCTGAACACGACACTCATGTGGTCACATGACAAATCAAACTGTGCTGAACACGACACTCTCCTGTGGTCACATGACAAATCAAACTGTGCTGAACACGACACTCATGTGGTGACATGACAAATCAAACTGTGCTGAACACGACACTCTCCTGTGGTCACGTGACAAATCAAAACTGTGCTGAACACGACACTCTCCTGTGGTCACGTGACAAATCAAAACTGTGCTGAACACGACACTCTCCTGTGGTCACGTGACGAGTCAAACTGTGCTGAACACGACACTCATGTGGTCACGTGACAAATCAAACTGTGCTGAACACGACACTCTTCTGTGGTCACGTGACAAATCAAACTGTGCTGAACACGACACTCCTGTGGTCACGTGACAAATCAAACTGTGCTGAACACGACACTCCTGTGGTCACGTGACGAATCAAAACTGTGCTGAACACGACACTCTTCTGTGGTCACGTGACAAATCAAACTGTGCTGAACACGACACTCTCCTGTGGTCACGTGACGAGTCAAACTGTGCTGAACACGACACTCATGTGGTCACGTGACGAATCAAAACTGTGCTGAACACGACACTCTTCTGTGGTCACGTGACAAATCAAACTGTGCTGAACACGACACTCTTCTGTGGTCACGTGACAAATCAAACTGTGCTGAACACGACACTCTTCTGTGGTCATGTGACAAATCAAAACTGTGCTGAACACGACACTCTTCTGTGGTCATGTGACAAATCAAAACTGTGCTGAACACGACACTCCTGTGGTCACGTGACAAATCAAAACTGTGCTGAACACAACACTCTTCTGTGGTCACGTGACAAATCAAACTGTGCTGAACACGACACTCTTCTGTGGTCATGTGACAAATCAAAACTGTGCTGAACACGACACTCTTCTGTGGTCATGTGACAAATCAAAACTGTGCTGAACACGACACTCCTGTGGTCACGTGACAAATCAAAACTGTGCTGAACACGACACTCCTGTGTTCACGTGACAAATCAAAACTGTGCTGAACACGACACTCTCCTGTGGTCACGTGACAAATCAAAACTGTGCTGAACACAACACTCTCCTGTGGTCACGTGACAAATCAAAACTGTGCTGAACAAGACACTCCTGTGGTCACGTGACAAATCAAAACTGTGCTGAACACGACACTCTCCTGTGGTCACGTGACAAATCAAACTGTGCTGAACACGACACTCTCCTGTGGTCACGTGACGAGTCAAACTGTGCTGAACACGACACTCTCCTGTGGTCACGTGACAAATCAAAACTGTGCTGAACACGACACTCTCCTGTGGTCACGTGACAAATCAAACTGTGCTGAACACGACACTCTCCTGTGGTCACGTGATGAGTCAAACTGTGCTGAACACGACACTCATGTGGTCACATGACAAATCAAACTGTGCTGAACACGACACTCTCCTGTGGTCACGTGACAAATCAAACTGTGCTGAACACGACACTCTCCTGTGGTCACATGACAAATCAAACTGTGCTGAACACGACACTCATGTGGTCACATGACAAATCAAACTGTGCTGAACACGACACTCTCCTGTGGTCACATGACAAATCAAACTGTGCTGAACACGACACTCATGTGGTGACATGACAAATCAAACTGTGCTGAACACGACACTCTCCTGTGGTCACGTGACAAATCAAAACTGTGCTGAACACGACACTCTCCTGTGGTCACATGACGAGTCAAACTGTGCTGAACACGACACTCATGTGGTCACGTGACGAATCAAAACTGTGCTGAACACGACACTCTTCTGTGGTCACATGACAAATCAAACTGTGCTGAACACGACACTCATGTGGTGACATGACAAATCAAACTGTGCTGAACACGACACTCTCCTGTGGTCACGTGACAAATCAAAACTGTGCTGAACACGACACTCTCCTGTGGTCACATGACAAATCAAACTGTGCTGAACACGACACTCATGTGGTGACATGACAAATCAAACTGTGCTGAACACGACACTCTCCTGTGGTCACGTGACAAATCAAAACTGTGCTGAACACGACACTCTCCTGTGGTCACGTGACGAATCAAAACTGTGCTGAACACGACACTCTTCTGTGGTCACGTGACAAATCAAACTGTGCTGAACACGACACTCTTCTGTGGTCACGTGACAAATCAAACTGTGCTGAACACAACACTCTTCTGTGGTCATGTGACAAATCAAAACTGTGCTGAACACGACACTCTTCTGTGGTCACGTGACAAATCAAACTGTGGTGAACACAACACTCTTCTGTGGTCACGTGACAAATCAAACTGTGCTGAACACGACACTCTTCTGTGGTCATGTGACAAATCAAAACTGTGCTGAACACGACACTCCTGTGGTCACGTGACAAATCAAAACTGTGCTGAACACGACACTCCTGTGTTCACGTGACAAATCAAAACTGTGCTGAACACGACACTCTCCTGTGGTCACGTGACAAATCAAAACTGTGCTGAACACAACACTCCTGTGGTCACGTGACAAATCAAAACTGTGCTGAACACGACACTCCTGTGGTCACGTGACAAATCAAAACTGTGCTGAACACGACACTCTCCTGTGGTCACGTGACGAGTCAAACTGTGCTGAACACGACACTCTCCTGTGGTCACGTGACGAGTCAAACTGTGCTGAACACGACACTCTCCTGTGGTCACGTGACGACTCAAACTGTGCTGAACACGACACTCTCCTGTGGTCACGTGACAAATCAAACTGTGCTGAACACGACACTCTCCTGTGGTCACGTGACGAATCAAACTGTGCTGAACACGACACTCTCCTGTGGTCACGTGACGAATCAAACTGTGCTGAACACGACACTCTCCTGTGGTCACGTGACGAATCAAACTGTGCTGAACACGACACTCTCCTGTGGTCACGTGACGAATCAAACTGTGCTGAACACGACACTCTCCTGTGGTCACGTGACGAGTCAAAACTGTGCTGAACACGACACTCTCCTGTGGTCACGTGACAAATCAAAACTGTGCTGAACACAACACTCCTGTGGTCACGTGACAAATCAAAACTGTGCTGAACACAACACTCCTGTGGTCACGTGACAAATCAAAACTGTGCTGAACACGACACTCCTGTGGTCACGTGACAAATCAAAACTGTGCTGAACACGACACTCTCCTGTGGTCACGTGACAAATCAAACTGTGCTGAACACGACACTCTCCTGTGGTCACGTGACGAATCAAACTGTGCTGAACACGACACTCTCCTGTGGTCACGTGACGAATCAAACTGTGCTGAACACGACACTCTCCTGTGGTCACGTGACGAATCAAACTGTGCTGAACACGACACTCTCCTGTGGTCACGTGACAAATCAAACTGTGCTGAACACGACACTCTCCTGTGGTCACGTGACGAATCAAACTGTGCTGAACACGACACTCTCCTGTGGTCACGTGACAAATCAAACTGTGCTGAACACGACACTCTTCTGTGGTCACGTGACAAATCAAACTGTGCTGAACACGACACTCTTCTGTGGTCACGTGACGAATCAAACTGTGCTGAACACGACACTCTCCTGTGGTCACGTGACGAATCAAACTGTGCTGAACACGACACTCTCCTGTGGTCACGTGACGAATCAAACTGCTGAACACGACACTCTCCTGTGGTCACGTGACGAATCAAAACTGTGCTGAACACAACACTCCTGTGGTCACGTGACAAATCAAAACTGTGCTGAACACGACACTCTCCTGTGGTCACGTGACGAATCAAACTGTGCTGAACACGACACTCATGTGGTCACGTGACAAATCAAAACTGTGCTGAACACGACACTCTCCTGTGGTCACGTGACGAATCAAACTGTGCTGAACACGACACTCTCCTGTGGTCACGTGACGAATCAAACTGTGCTGAACACGACACTCTCCTGTGGTCACGTGACAAATCAAACTGTGCTGAACACGACACTCTCCTGTGGTCACGTGACAAATCAAAACTGCTGAACACGACACTCTCCTGTGGTCACATGACACATCAAACTGTGCTGAACACGACACTCTACTGTGGTCACGTGACGAATCAAACTGTGCTGAACACGACACTCTCCTGTGGTCACGTGACAAATCAAACTGTGCTGAACACGACACTCCTGTGGTCACGTGACAAATCAAACTGTGCTGAACACGACACTCTCCTGTGGTCACGTGACGAATCAACTGTGCTGAACACGACACTCTCCTGTGGTCACGTGACGAATCAAACTGTGCTGAACACGACACTCTCCTGTGGTCACGTGACAAATCAAACTGTGCTGAACACGACACTCCTGTGGTCACGTGACGAATCAAACTGTGCTGAACACGACACTCTTCTGTGGTCACGTGACGAATCAAACTGTGCTGAACACGACACTCTCCTGTGGTCACGTGACAAATTAAAACTGTGCTGAACACGACACTCTCCTGTGGTCACGTGACGAATCAAACTGTGCTGAACACGACACTCTCCTGTGGTCACGTGACGAATCAAACTGTGCTGAACACGACACTCTCCTGTGGTCACGTGACAAATCAAACTGTGCTGAACACGACACTCTCCTGTGGTCACGTGACAAATCAAAACTGCTGAACACGACACTCTCCTGTGGTCACATGACACATCAAACTGTGCTGAACACGACACTCTACTGTGGTCACGTGACGAATCAAACTGTGCTGAACACGACACTCTCCTGTGGTCACGTGACAAATCAAACTGTGCTGAACACGACACTCCTGTGGTCACGTGACAAATCAAACTGTGCTGAACACGACACTCTCCTGTGGTCACATGACAAATCAAACTGTGCTGAACACGACACTCCTGTGGTCACGTGACAAATCAAACTGTGCTGAACACGACACTCTCCTGTGGTCACGTGACAAATCAAACTGTGCTGAACACGACACTCTCCTGTGGTCACGTGACAAATCAAACTGTGCTGAACACGACACTCCTGTGGTCACGTGACAAATCAAACTGTGCTGAACACGACACTCTCCTGTGGTCACGTGACGAATCAACTGTGCTGAACACGACACTCTCCTGTGGTCACGTGACGAATCAAACTGTGCTGAACACAACACTCCTGTGGTCACGTGACAAATCAAACTGTGCTGAACACGACACTCCTGTGGTCACGTGACAAATCAAACTGTGCTGAACACGACACTCCTGTGGTCACGTGACAAATCAAACTGTGCTGAACACAACACTCATGTGGTCACGTGACGAATCAAACTGTGCTGAACACGACACTCTCCTGTGGTCACGTGACGAATCAAACTGTGCTGAACACGACACTCCTGTGGTCACATGACAAATCAAACTGTGCTGAACACGACACTCCTGTGGTCACATGACAAATCAAACTGTGCTGAACACGACACTCTCCTGTGGTCACGTGACGAGTCAAAACTATGTGAGCATTGAAATGAATTAATAAAATATATAAAATATGAAATATATGATGAATACAAAACATTTTTTTTAAAACTAGTAAAATAAGAAAAATTTACCTTTCATGGATTTTCTGTATGTTGCTTCACTCCAATAAAACAAGTAAAATTATGTTTGCATTGAAATAGATGAATATAATTAATACAATGTATGTAATACATGTTAAATACAATACATTGACTTTTAAAAAATGAGTAAAATTATGTTTGCATTGAAACAGATTAATAAAATAAATAAATTTAATATATGATGAATACAATATATATTAACTTTTAGAAAACGAGTAATCTTATGTTTACATTGAAATGCATTTAATAAAATATTACAATATATGATTAATACATTATAGCTACATTAACTTAAAAAAAACAAGTAAAATGATATTTTCATTGAAATTGATGATTTTTTTATTGATAAAATATTAAATGTTGCATACAATACATTACCTTTAAAAAAAAACAAGTAAATTGTAGTAGTATTAAAAAATACAACATTATCAATACGAAATTGCTAAATCTAGAAATATATGTAATAATAGATAATAACCATTAAAATAGCATAAAACTAGAATTAAACAATAGCAAATTGCAACATTTATGAACATTTGATGTCTTCGTGAATACATGATCATATCATATGTCGTTCTTCGTGTCTGTGGTTAACTAAACAATCGAGCATGTGACAAACGCACACGCATACTAACACACTTAACAAAAGTTTAGCTTTAGCCAAAATGTTTTGTTTGTTCAACATACCTTATAAAAGCGGGTTGATATATCGCGCCTTCAGTCAAATAAGCAGAACTTATAAGCGTTAAACCATCAGCTCAGTGCGCGACTCCACATTCAAATACAGCCAACCGGAAACCGTCATCAGTGTGAGGAATAAAAACTTCCGGTCTGAGCAGCGCTCCTAAAGAACGGACGGGTTAATAATTATGCAACACAACCCTACAACTTTGATGAATAGCACACAAAAACCTAATATTAATTAATTAAATAAACAAAACAAAAATAACATCACATATATATAACATATAACACATATATATATATATATATATATATATATATATATATATATATTAATAATGTCTAAGTGAATACTTGTTCAAAAACTTCACTTTAGCGAAGTTTGCACTTTTTATGTTTATTTTGATCCATTAATTAATTTTGGTTCATGTAATATACTGTCATTAAAATGTTAATATAGAATAATATTTTAATCAGTGCGTTAAAGATGACATAATACAGATTTACAGTAGTAAAGAGGTAGTAGGAGACTTTCCAACTATGAAGATTCATTGTAAAACTATGATAAATTGAAAATAAATACACATAAAAACATTTCAATACTTAAGTGAAAACGATTTCTATCAATTGTTAAATTTACACCAGACTGCGGTTTTCCCACGAGTAAAGTTAGTTCCCCGTTTACCACAGAGAGACAGCTATGTGTTTTTATTCTGCAGCATTTCTATCAATCATGTAGGCTAATAATGCAAAGTTTTTTTTAATCATATAAAATATGATTTGAGTGTAAACATTAGCCTTCGCAACGACTTCATAACGAAAATGTTTAAAATGTTTTGAGTTGACGCCGATTTTAAAATACATGTTTGCTCAACTAGTTTCATAACTGAAATATTCTATTTAGTCCAATATTTAGGACTCTAATGTGAAGAGTTTTTCCCATGTCACATGACTAGAAATAGTTGTCAAACTTTACTATAAAATATTAAATCACTGTATTAACTGCATTTAAAGCACACATGAAAACACATTCAGTTTTTCTTTCGCCATGGAACGATGATCAAGAAACAGATGCTTGACATGCGTATAATGACATACAAATACAAAATTAACTATTGAATGAATGTATTTCCTAAAGCAGTAATTGGTCGAGTGCACACACTGCGTCATCACGTGCTCTTCTTACCGTTTGTCCAATTGTGGTCAACCTATCATGTGAATCACGTGAGTGTATAGTTGTCCTCCTCACTGCAACTATACATGTGTAATCCAGGTTCATGTCTTCTCGATGATGACTCTGACTGCTCATGCTGGTTTTACAGCTGTGTGTGCAAAAACACACTGGACTCATAACATCCTCAGAAAACTGACTTGTGAATGTACATCAAAGCTGAACCAGTTCCACTGATGCATGTCAATGCATTCTTCCTAGATGTTGGATTACATAAAGAAATGACCATATAAACTTATTTCTTTTTTCCCCCCTTCCCCTTTTCTTTCAAGACTGCTAAATTGATATGTACAAGTGAAACTAAAAAAATTAGAATATCGTGCAAAAGTGTATTTCAGTAATTCAAATTAAAAGGTGAAACTAATATATTTAGAATATATAACTACATACATGCATGATTATACTTTTCAGAGGGCCGACATTTCTGTATTTAAAATCCTTTTTTTTTTCTTTTACTGATTTCATGTAATATTCACATTTTTGAGATTTTGAATTAGGGGTTTTCATAAGATGTAAAACAATCATCAAAACGATAAAACTTTTGCAGGATATTCTAATGTTTCCAGTTTCACCTGTAATGCTCGCCCTGTCCGTTTGTTTGAATGGATGTTATTTTGTTATATTTAAAGATAATAAAAAGTTGATCACAAAAAAAAAAAAAAATAATTACAAATTTCACTCACAAACCCTTTGAGTTCTTTGCGAGTGAACGCAGTTTCTCAGGGAAACAGGTTTTTGTGACGGAACGCAAAGGTCATGCGAGAAAGACATGTGAGAACACAAAAGCAAAAGGCATTTCATTTTTCCTCCATCTCTCTTTTACCCATCCAGGGTTCGTAGATACAAATTCCAGGACTTTTAAAGCAATACTTTCTTGCTTTTCAAGGACAGAGATCTCACTTATCAAACAATATCTTTATTAGCTTTTCAATTATAAAAAAGGGTAAATAGATGGATAAAAATAAACTAATAAAGGACATGGTACAAATGACTGTGGAAACTTAATCATTGAAAGGATAAGATTTATCACTTTCCTTATTCAAACGGATGTATTTCCATAAAAATATGATTAACCTGAAAAATTAAAGCTGTAACATATACTTGGATGTTTATGAGCAACACCACACTCATAACCGTGTGAAATGGCTCTATATCTGTGTAAGATGGGCTTCAGCATTCATTTGGTGTGAAAAGTATTAACACTAATTAAAATTCATACAAAAATTAAACACTAATGTTACATATATTGTCTTTTAATAATTCAAGTACTTTTCAAGTTCCTTTTCCTAAATATGAGGGTTTTCCAGGACTTAACTCATTCAGACCCTGCGTCCATTACAATGGACATCACATGTCAGCCCCATTTTTTTTTATACTTCTGGGGCATTTCACCTAGTTTAAAGCCTGCAGTCCATGAGATTGGACGTTTGTCATCCAATCAAATGGCAGTAAAGCTCTGCATGTAGTAATTTAAAAAAAACACACTACATTGAAGAGAAGCATGGCAGCACTTCATTTCAAACATAGAGGCAAGCAACATTTTCTATGGTTTTATTTGATAAATGTTTTTATGTTTTCCAGTATTTCATGGTTTGTATGTAAAGCAGAGGGATTGAACTTATCAATTAAAGTTAAAAATCGATTGAAGAATTGCAAGTTTTAAATCAGGATTTTTTTCAAATGTGGCTGTCCATTAGAATGGACAGTGGGTTCAAACGCCTGTTACTGAAATCCCATGTCCAGTAATGCTGATTGAAATTACTTGTATAAAAAAATCCATATCACAGTACAATACATTTTTTAAACTTTTTCATATGCAGAATATACAAGTGCTTGAACATATAGCTGATGGAAAATCTCAGATGTTGACTTTATGTGGAGTGATAAGGAAGATGGAGATGTAAGAAAAATATCCATATTTAAAACTTTATAAAGTAAAATAACTAACTTCCGGCCAAACGAACATACGGATTTGACTTGGCCAATCTAAAGCGCAACTTGAATACGAATATTTTTCTTACACAAATGCATCGCTTCACTTCAGAAGGCCATTATTAACCCACTAGAGCCACGTGGATCACTTTTATCATGGATGGATACACTTTATGGACTTTCAAAACAGAAACATCCATTCACTGCCATTGTAAAGCTTGGAAGAGCCATGACCAGGGGCGGACTGGCCATCGGGAGAGTCGGGACTTTTCCCGATTGGCCGGTATAGTGTTTCGAGCCTGTGTGGGCCAGTCTGATAGTTATACTGCAAGTTCTTAGCAACACACAATCCGGCGGCCACTGCTGGTCAAACTGTGCAGCGTTTCTGCTCAACCCGTAAGTAAATGCATCGATCCGCATATTATGTTCTTTAGTTCTTCAATGATCTGGTGGTAGGTTTTGCCAAACGTGTCAGAGGTTACAGTTGACAGAAGCCACTGACTTCCATAGTATACATTATATTTTCCTTCTATATATTTTCCTAATAACTACAATACATATTATTATAATATAATATTATAATTATTATTAATTATTTTGAAAATTATAATAATATTTAGCAGTAATTTATCAATATAGATATTACAGTACAATACCGTATAAATAATTACACCAGAAGCAGACCAAATTACGAAATACGGTAAAAATACAGTAAAGTAATATTTGGTAGTTTACAATACTGATCTTGTACTGTTCACTGTAGTGAATTACAGTACAGTTACTGGAAATCAAATTACAGTAACTTGCTGGCAACCGTGCTGCAGTAATGTACTGTAAAAACAGAAGAACATTGTTAACGGAGACATTGTTTCAAAGATCACACAGGAAATGACTCTAACGTGAATGCATTGATTGATTCCTAGGTTTATTTTGTCATGAATAAACAAATGTGCGATCTATAAAGCAAAAACCTTACAAATAAAGGTGAAATGTTATAATGTTCACGTTTTTTATCTAAAAGAAAGAAAGACGCACACAGAAAATTACTCTAATTTGACCATATTGATTGATTCTAAGATATTTAGTTTGTTACAAACCATGTGTAATCTGTAAAACAAAAACCTCAAAATTAAGGATGAAATGGTACACTGTTGAAAAGTTTTTGACCTTGAGAAAAAGCTTAAAGTATAGACCAACAATTGTTATGTTTATTATTTTATTTCATGTTGGTACATTTTTGTGAAGTACACCTGTTTTGACCTGATGTCCATTGAAATGGACAAAAAAAAATTACAATTAAAGCCAAACAATTTTTTTTTTTTTTTATTTAGTCTCATTTATAGAAGCCTCATTCACTGCGGGCTCGTTACAGCTCAGAGTGACCGCACACAGGTCCAGCGTGACAATAGACCTTATTCAGACCAGCGCCATGACAGGTATGAAAGTGAGGCTGTGAGGGATAGACTTACTGTGTTTTCAATGGGATCCGCTGTAAAAAGATGTATAAAGCTCCTAGATCATATTGTCAGGATTATTTGGTCTACTGGAATTTCTCAGAAACATATTTTTGCATGGTTTCGTCAGCAGAACAATCCACAAACTAATTTAATAGCAGTACAACCCACTGAAGAGATGGAGGTCTATCACTCACAGCCTCGCTTTCATTCCTGTTAAAAATCAAAGATGGCGCTGCTGTGAATAAGGTCTATGGAGAGATTAGGCGTTCAGCCGTACATTTTTGAGCCTGTTTCATATGAAGACTAGATTTTGAGGAACAACCAGTTGTCGTGAGTTTTGGAAATGGACGCTTCTGAGTGGTACGTTTATTTTTTAAACGGTCACGTCAATGCTAGAACTTCCACCTAAACATTAACTAGCATATAGCATTAACTTTACACGCTAACTCATAACGTCAGCAGTCACAATTTTATTTTTAACATGGTAAAAGTAAAAACACGTAAATTATTATAATGTAACTATCATTTTACAATGATAGGTTTTTCACGTTGAATCAAGAACAAAAAACAGCGAACTGTGTTTGGAGTCGTACATGTTAATGATCCGAATGTTGCGTCACAGTCGGTGTTATGTGGAGATCCGCCGGTTTTTCAGAAACGAGATTTAAATAAGGAGAAACAATGGTGTTTGAGACTCACTGTATGTCATGTCCATGTACTGAGCTCTTGTTATTTAACTGTGCCAAGATAAATTCAATTTCAAATTCTATTGCAGCTTTAAAGCACTCGTCCATCACAATCTTACTGATAAAAGAGTTGTAACCCAATGTGGAGGATCTAGGACAGGCAACCCAAGTGTAGAAACATCTTTAGCATTTCTTTATTGAACTAAACTGAATACAGCGATCAAATTTACAATGGGTGCACATCACAGTTCAGTCAGCAACAACGTAACAGCAATATAATCACAATAACCAGTATGTTACTATTGTTAGTTTCATAATGTGTTGGCTCCTAAAAGGGACTGGAACAATGAAAAAGAAAAAAGAAAACCGCAGCCAAGTATGTGCAACTCTCTTCAAGGTTTGCCACATCTCTTTATTTCAGTTTATGTAGAGAGCCTTGCAGAACCGACACTGACAGCATAAATAAAACCAGTTAGAGGAAGACAGTGTACAAAACCAAAACATCAGAACATACTTACCTACACCTTTCCTGGTAAAACCATAAAAAATAAAGAAAAATCAGGAGTCAACACTTGAGCAGTTTGCAGGGCTTTTGCAGGGTTAATAAGACGCTCCTCTGTTTAGCATGTGCTCTAAACAAGAGGAATTATTCTCTATTGACGGCATACGGAAACAAAGTTGGCATTCATTTTGGGGGAAAAGACTGGAGATCCGAGGAGGCATCCGTCACCCGGGGTTTAGTCATGATGACAAAGCTAAAATAGTTCAAGACGCACATAACCTAGCTAGCTAGCTAACTAACAAAAAACCCCAAAAAAGACCTGTCCGTGTTGATTATGTTTGTGTTGATGGTTACATTTTCAGGATTATTTCCTTGGTACAAAGTCGTATTTCAGATCCACTTCAATCAACCACAGAAAAACAAACAAAACAAAACCAGTGGAGCCAACAAACATCAATGTTGTCAGAGGAAGGGGAAGAGTGCGCGGTCTCGGTCCGGCTCGCGGGAACAAAAGCTGTCCGGGGTGATCGTGGCGGTGCTCACCTGTGGCTCATCGAGTCTCTGCGACTGTCTCACACACACACACACACATGCAGTGCCGGCCTCGCTCAGGTGCTCTCGCTGCCCTCCACGGACTGCATCTTCACCAGGTGGTCGGGCTTGGCGCCGGCGGCGTGATGCTCCCACATCTGCAGGTACAGCCGCTCCAGCTCCAGCGTGTACTGTTTGGTGTTGAACAGCGGGCTGCAGATGCGCTGCTTCCAGACGCGGGAGCGCACCTTCTTCAGGCTGAGCGGGACGAGAAACAACAACAGGTTAAAGCTGCGCTCACACTCGGGGACATGTGACCCCATTCAGATGTTCTGCTCATGTCACACAGGTCGGATGTGTTCTGCGAACGTGTAAAAAGGGAACAAACGCTTGCATTCGGATATTTCGAGATCAGTTTCAGGCCTCGTTCATGCGTGGAAATAAATCAGATATAAATCAGATATGTGCCGATGCGACTCGTGTAAACAGGCTGATCGGGTCTCCTGAGGCTGCGTCTCCGCGGTTTAATGACGAGAGCAACCGCGATGATCTGGAGAGGAGAGTGGACACACGTTGACAACATATCAAAGGTTGGCTTGCTCATCCTAAAATGTCAGACCCACTGCTCCACGATCTCATAAGAGTGTGTATCTATAGCACGAATTGTGCCATTTACGACCAAAATAGTTTTCGGCTGCATATGATGCGCACTATATGGCGTGTGATGCACACACACTCCACAGCCCTAATCCTACCCAAGGGGTTTACAGTGCGTAGCATTATTTTTGCCGTATAAATGGCACGAGAAAATAATGTTGTGATATTGATACGCACTTTCATGAGATCGTGTTGTATGTTCCCACGAGTCGCACACAATAACTGAAGCGCATGCGCTGCTGCAATGATGAGCTCGCCGTCCTCCGCCTCTAAAACATGCTGATGTGTGGAGAACTTCACATATATCGCAAAGCTAGCATCAAGCATATTTCACGTTCATCCATCTGTGCAAGAACCCCCTTTAAGCATGCGTGACGTTTCAGATCTATGTCAGTGTAAACACATGAATCGGATATGGGTCACAATTGAAGGAACGTGTAAACGGACGGCGAAAAAAAAAAAATCGGATATAGGCAACAAATCAGAATTGGGCATCAAGACCTGTAGTGTAAACGAGGCCTTAAAGGGGTCAGATTGGATGCAAAATTCATGTTTGCTTACAAATGTGTCTTTGCAGTGTGTGGACAACCACCATACAATGGAAAAAAATCCATTCATTTTTTTATTTTTTTTTTATCCTCAAAAAGCTTCAATCAAATCCAAGCCGTTTGGATTTTCTGACCAATATAATGTCATATTGCTCATGCTCCGCCCACGACCGCTGACGGACTGTCCCGTATTAGCATATTTCTTGTATTTCATATTTCCCCTCAGCCATATGTCTACTGTCCGCCAAGACTGCGCTTTACGTGTCTTGTGTCGAGGTTAGGTTTAGGTTTCAGACATTTAAACGCACAAGTACTTGCAAAACAATACATTTATAGTTTGTAAAACACACAATGTTGTAGTGGGTTTGCTGCTCATTATCATTTAAAGATTTAAAGAGACAGCTCAAAGATATTCTAATATATTGGTTGATGTTTGATATCCGTTCGAATTAGATTTCTCAAAAGTGACAGCCCTACATCTCACGGTACAGATCAAGAGGGGGAGAAAAAGCAATCATGATGGCGTTGTCTATCGGCCCAACCCTAATAAACATGTCTTGTTTTGAAAGCAGAAATTGACAAAATGAGCTTACAACTCCATATCAGTGCCGAGCTTCACGGCAACGTCTTCATACTCCTGCCGGCTCTGAGCGATGAGTTCCAGACAGCCGAGACACGTGAGCTGAGAGGCGGCGACTCGTGAAGCCAGCGTCTCTCCTGCAGGACACAGGACACACAGTCACACACACGCGGAAGACAACATGAGGTGTTCGCCTGTGCTGAAGCCACACGTGGCTGTTGTACTTTCACAGAGTCTGAACAGTAGGTGAAAACTGCTCAGATGATCTACTACTCCCAGAGAGATTCGTGTGACGTGTCCATCTGATGAACACTTTACTATCCCAGGAGGCCACAGGAGAGGATTTATGAATATAGGTGTAGCGACACAACTGAAGCTGGTAGATCACATGATAATGACAACATGGTACAGTCAAACCAAACATTATTCAGACAGAATCATTTTTTATATTTTTTACTAGTGTGTGCAGGACACTATAGTTCATTTATGTAAGTGAGGATAATAAAATAAAATAAACTGACATATTATACACAAAAACTCTTTTAGTACCAAAAGTTATTCCGACACTTTGAGCTGATCATGTTTTTCTGAAACTGTTAATGCTCTTTTACACACAGACTGAACAACATGAAGCATTGCTTGGTCACTCTTCCTAGTTCCTGGAACTGTTGGTGGACGTTCCCGGTTTGGGCGAGTTCACACCGCAGGAACTAGGAACGATGTTGATTCTAGGAACTGCTTTTGGAGGAACTCATTTACTCCTCCAGAGTCGGCCTAAACCAGCGCTAGAGGGACTACAGTGACGATAGTGTTAGTGCTAGTGTTAGTGCTAGTGACATGAGGGTCTCGTTACACCCTGTGTTACCTGGCATAGTGACCATAGGGGTCCCGGCCCACAGCACATCCATGCCTGTGGTGTGTCCGTTGCAGAGCGGGGTGTCCAGACACACGTCGGCCAGCTGTCCTCGCCGCACGTGCTCCTCCTTCGGGGCCACCGGGGAGAAGATGATGCGGGACGCGGGCAGGCCCAGGTTCTGGGCGTATTGCTGGATATTGGGCTCGCCCACGGCCGGGAAGCGCAGCAGCCACAGCACACTGTTGGGCACACGCTTCAGGATCTGCACAGTGAGGAGAGAAGCTGCGTTTACAACGAGCACATGCTGATCGCGTCAATGAATCGATAATAAACACCATGATTTCAATTTACTTTGAGTCAAAGATTACAAAGATTACTCAAAACATGTCTGCAGAATCCTGTTGCTCACTACAGTTGCGTGACAATGTAGGTGTATATAAAAATACTTATTTATTATTTACATTTTGTGAACGTTTTGTACATTATTCATTTTGAATGTGCTTTGCAAAAATGGCTGCTTGGTTGAAATAATTAAAGTCTCCCTGTAGTCAATAATTGTATCCCTTAAAAATCATCTTTGATCAGCAAAATGACATTAAAACGTGTTTTTTTTTTCTTGAAAAAAAAGGTTCTTCATGCCTTAAAATAGCTTGAATGTAACTCGACACCCTTGCCCCTTTTAGTATTCATGGTTCTCAGCTCTACGTGGTTCACTGCAGTTTTCAGGAGAAAATACTTCACATAGACATAAAAACAACATTAAAGGCTTGATTTTCACCACAGGGGGACTTTAAAATTGAAACTGCTCAAACTTCAGTATTAATACATGAACAGAGATCGATATAAAATATTATTTAGCTGGAGAAACAACAGCGAAACAGTTATGTAGATATAATGCCTTTAGCTATACCACCCAGCCCTAAACCATGTAAATAATACAGAAATAGTTCAATAAGTTGACAGATTTAACTAGCTGTGTATTATTAATGTTAATATTGTCTGCAAATGAGAAAATAAACAATATGTCCACTTTCTCTGTGTTATCTGCACCCAGATAGCCCCGTTTATTAGTCAGCAAAAGTCAAAATGACCTGTTTTGCATCATCCAGCAGATTTTGACAACTCTAGGGCTTTAGTTCAAACTACAGATTGAACTTCTGTATTACTGCCCACGGACAGTCGGATAGACAAATTGCTATCAAAAGAGCATTATGGGTGTTTTTGTCAAAATGCCACAGTTCTTTTTGTCTGCTTTCTCTAATCATGTAGCGCTGATTCCAATGAGTGTTTCTACTGCATACACAACTGTTATTAATAACAGGGTTCCCACTCTAAACCAAATGTCAAATTCTCTGACTTTTCCCTGACTTTCACTGACTAAAAAGATGAATTTCCATGACCAATAATGAACGGCAAAACAGGTGCAGCTTGTGCGATGATGGACAGGAATCCTACTCTCTGTATTACGCAAGGTCTCCAGACGCGGTTTGAAGCACAGTCAAGGCCGTAACCAGGGTTTGAAAATTAGTGAGGTCTGGGGTGAGGTGTAAAGAATTGTGCTATAATAACATCCACAAATCCAATATACACTCCATATAGCCTAAACTTTCAAATAGACAGACATGTAGATGTTTGTGAAAAGCAATACCAGTGTTTCTCACAGAATTTTTTGGTAAAGCTGTAGTGAGTGGACCTCTGTCCCTCTAGGGGGGTTCGGGGGCATGCTCCCCCGTAAGAAAATGTTGTGCTTTTTAATGTTATATTCATCAATTGGGTGCACTCAGAGTTCAAAATAAAAAGCTCTAAGCCATACTCGGTGTGAAAATTAACACCTCCATTAGTGGATCTGGCAACACGGGATCTGGCACTCGCGCCCTCACAGCGCGCTCTCAAAGCCCCGTTCACTGCGCAGCAAAATGAATTGCAAACCCTCATATGAGGTGGTTTAAACTTCTAATTAATCATTCAGAGAGCTTGAAATTTTATTTTTGAAGGTAAAAAAATGACAGAGGTCCTGACCTCGGTGACCTCATAGCTGGCTACGGCCATGAGCACAGTCTGTCTCGCACGCTCGCTCTAGATTCCGGGAGATTTTAACTAATTTGCGGTATAACTAGTCGATCACGAGTGGCTCAACAAGATCTATAGATAAACTCATCTTTCAGGCATTTGACCGACTGGGTTGACACTTGGTGTGAGCGTGTGAAACGATTCAAATGCGGGTGTCTCACGGCCAATGCGTGAGAGTTGGCAGCTATGTGTTAACTAAGTGGTTTCCAATTGAGCGGGAAGGGAATAAATATGGCGCTCAAAATAGCCTAAGCACAACAATACAGAAAGATGTGTGAAACAGCGCGATAAAAAAAAAAAATTACATTTTGATAAATGGAAACAAACATTTAAAGCAACAAACTAAATTCCCTGATATTCCATGACTTGGACAAAAAATATATAAAATTCCCTGACTTTCAATGTCTGGAATAGACCTTTTAAAATTCCATGACATTCCAGAAACTCCATGACCCGTGGGAACCCTGTAATAAAAGCCCATCTTCCCCCCTTTAAATCTTACATTGGCCCACATCTGTAGGGTGGGAGGGTCGATCTTATACAGCTGGTTGAAGTTGCAATAGACAATCGCGTCTTCAGGAAGGCCATATTGCGAGCGCGTGGTCACCACAATCGTTCTGGGAACTTCTTCTCCAGTTGCTGCCTTGTTGTTAATCTAAACAGAAAGGTTGAAGAACACATTAGTTACTAGTTTAGGTACTGAGAAGACAAGCATGTTCCCTAAAACAGTGTCGCCCATCCCAACTTCTCCGCCACCGTGTTTGTGCCCTACAGCAGTGGTGTGAAGGCCCAAGGGAAGGGGAGATGCCTATTGCACACATCCTTTCTCAAAGCGTGCTTTTCTCAGCCGGCTCGAGTGTGCCATACCTGCAAGGCTACAGTCCCAGATACTACAACCTCCTCCAATGTAAAAATCTGAAAAACAACAACATGGGGTAATATTCTGACTCTGCCTACTGTCATCAAATCGTCTTTTTGCCAGATCTTCCCTTAAAGCAGGAGTTGATCGGAGGAGGAAACTGATCTGAGATGATTAGGATCATTTCATCACCAATCTGAGTGAAATCAAGGCTCTCACGTGCGATAAACGATAAACACTGCTTTAATCGCCATAATGAATTAGACATTGACAATTTGGGCATGATTGAGGTGTCAGGGACCACATTTACATACAAAGCCATATTTAGAATTATTAATAATTAGAAAGTGATATATTCTGTTTGTGCGCATGATTCACGTGAACACATTAAATACTCCAGTGACAAAATAGAGGATCACAAAAGAATGGGAAAGAGTGTGCATGTAACTAGGGCTGGGACAACAAACCGTGATCGTAAATGCATCGTGAATCGAGAAATTATTCTGGATCGATTCTGAGTTTTTCCGAATGCGTCGCGATTCTCTCTCGAACCGATTCTGAGCTCAGTTTAACAGCCGACGGCACAGCATGCTTTAGAAACCGCTTCCAGTGCCTTACACACACCACTTCATCCTTCTATGAAATAATCAATCATAAAGTTCGAAAAGGTTGAAGTGTATTAAGGGTGTTTGCAGTGGGCTGTTTACATTAACCTCGCGTCGCAAGTACATCCTCAGACTCAGCAGAACGCACGAGCGCTCTTCTCCTTGACCATCTGAGCGTGCGGCTAAAAACGAATACAGTGACGTGACATCACTGTCACATTCAAACTGTGCTTTCGCACGATGGCTGGCGCTGAGCCAAAGACCGACGCGCTCGTCATATATCACAACTATTCTGTGTTTTTAACCACATAGTGTTTAATTTTAGGTTTCAGACATTTAAATAAATATAATTTATAGCAAAACAATACATTTATAGTTTGGAAAATACACAATGGTGTCTATGGAAGCAGCAAAAACAACCCATTCAAATATATTTGCTGAAGTGTTTTATTCATATCAGACACACAGTGTAACTTTAAAGTTAACTATTCATCTCCCAGTTCACGGCCACTTACTTTTCATGTATTTCAGGAGAAACTGATGATTTCATGCGCTGTAATAAATCCAACAGACTCTCTGAACTGTGACGCTCATCTCACGATACAGATCAAGATCATTTATAAAGGGTTTTTAAACGACAAAAACTCACTTACACGTATTTGAGAATCGGAATAGAAGATAGTTGATGTCGTCGTAAGCAAGTTTGTTAATATTTAGAAATAAAAGCACTACATCTGTCATACAGCGGCACTATTTTGGCTGTGGTGATTGCGATGCCGGCTCAACATCATGATGTCTGATGGACGATGGCATCATCTATCGGCCCAACCATAATTTATTGTCTCAGCCCTACATTTAACGCTCTTTCACAGAATGAAGGCTTGTGTTGCGCATGTGAACGTGCTCAATTATCCACAGATCAGTCATGCGAAGAACGAAGGACTAAATCACACCGGAGGAAGCAGGGAGTCAGTGTGATCGCAGGGGAAGGGCCGTACCTGGGTGGTGGCCAGGCCGTTGCTGACGGTAAAGCCGTTGATGGTGACCTGGATCTGGCCTTGGTTGATCATGTTGATGATGGCCTCGGCAGCCGTGTTCATCGGGATGACGGGCATGGACAGGGTACCGTTGCTGTCAGCCACCTCTTGACCATCACACTCCATCTGACAGCAGGGGAGAAACATTAGCATGTCTGTTCAACTGGGTAAAACAGAGCTAGATTAAAGCTGAGATTTCTTGAACCTCATTTTTATAGGGAAAATGTAAAGAATTGAATCTTAGTTTGTTCTATTAAAGACAGATTCAGTGATTATAAAAGAAGCTCTTTACTTGTTTTCTGTGTAATTCAGTTACAATTTGAGTTGTTTGTGCTTTTCATGAGACTTTCATCTGACTTCCTACTTTTCCATATATTAGGAAGTGGAAATGGCTAATAAGTCAATAAGGTATTCTTGACAAACCTTCACCACTTTGACATCAGGCAGGCTTTCCAGAAAGGCTTTCAGATCGATGCCATTCAGCACTATGCGGTTGTCAAAGATGTGTCCATTTGACTTGAAGTCTATCACTGCTTTCTTCTATTGGGTAAAGAGAAAAACATGAGCCTTGTTTTCTGTAATAGATGAAATCATGTGATGGGAGACTGAACCTTACCTTGAGGTGAGGGAACATGTTAGCATGATCTCCGATGAAGAAGGTGTTGGGCATGTAGGCCAGTTTCTCAGAGTATTGCTCTGCCACCTCGATGGGCGACGTGTCCTTGTCACTGATGATGTAGTCCATGAAGGGAGCACCACTGGTGCCTGGGTATCCAAGCCACATGGCCTGGGCGGGTTGGAAAAAAATACCGTTATTATTCAGATCTTTATGTTAGGGCTGGGCGATGTGGGCAAAAAAAATCATCATGATAATTTTTTTTATATCAGTCGATATCGATAATTATCATGATAAATATCAAATCAAAAGTTTAAAGGCAGATTTTTGTTTCTAAGTTGTAGAAACCAGAGCGTTAATTGTGGTTTTTTCTCTTTATTGTCAGAGCATATCATGACAAACACTTGCCAAACAGGAGAACAATTCACAAATCTGAGTTAGGACATTTAAACATTTGTCATTTTTCCTTAACAAAATAAATACCTTAATAGAAAAAAATATTTCTTCGTTTCAGCATGTGCTAATTTTATTTGGTAAAATGTAATATTCTGACTATTTGAGTTTTATTAAAATTAACCATTGGTCATCCAGCATCATGCATTTAGATCACCATAACCACAGATAAACCGGGCACAGCCTACAGCACCTCACTATCATGGCACAACGTTACTTTATTGTGTGATTATGATAAAGATTATGTGGATTAACACAGATGCCATTCTGTAAGATGGACTCTCAAATGCCAACCTGAATGGGTGCCGGGCGCAGTGCGAATAGCTCATTGCGCGCTCCTTTAGTATAACCATTCATGTTGACCAGGATGTGGACTCCATCTTGAAAGATCCTGTCGGCTGCTTTTCCATTACAAGGGATCTATGGAGAGATGAAAGCATGATGAGGACAGATGCCCTGAGAGGAGGAGGAGGAGGAGGATGATGTGTCCTGAACAGGCCTTTACTCACCTGTGAGAGGTCGATGAAGTGATGAGACTCTGCCAAGACTTTAACTCTGAAGTTGGTGCTGTCATCAGGGCTGAGAGCGTAGCAGAACACCTGCACAGAACACAACCGCATGAATACGTGCATTTTTTGCATTAATACGTGCAGTTATTAATAATATTACATGTTTGTTTTTTGGAAATTTGACAAAGCAGTGAGCATGAATTGAGATGCTGTTAAAATCAACTTTCATTTATAACAGTAACTTGCAAAAACCTATAACAAACAATTTAACCAATGAACCGCAGATTCAGTGATTATAAAAGAAGCGCTCTTTACTTGTTTTCTGTGTAATTCAGTTTGTGCTTTTCATGCGACTTTCATCTGACTTTCTACTTTTCCATAGCCTGACTTCGTCATACTCGTATTCTATTGAGAATGTGAGTCTGACACTGCTCCATAGGGCTTTGATTATGAGGCATGTCTTAACCGAACCAGAAAAAAAAAAAAAACCTGCACTCAATTGGATCGACCTACAACCAATCAGAGCAACGCAGAGTGCGAATCTCTCTGCTCGCGTGCAGAATATAATGTGCCGAGCACGAATCTCTCTGCTCGAGTCGCGCCTCGCGCGCTCTCAGATACACGCTGCTTTTGTAAGAATTTTCTCTGGGCTCGCTCAGAGAATATGCCTGCACTTAAAACGTGTTCAGTCAGTGCAATCGCGAATCTCTCCTCTTCCCCAGCTAACAATTTTAGGTTATAAGAACGTTTTCATAACGTTCCCATTAAGTTATAAAAACGTTATTTCTGAATGTTATAGGAACGTTCAAAACGTCCAGTTTTTAGTGGATGACGAGCGCGAGACGCCGAAATGGATGCCAATAAGATTCTGAATTGAAGGTTTACTTTTAAAAAGTTGCCAAATGGTTCCATTGACAAGACCAAAGTGATCTGTGTGTTTTGTCGTTGTGAACTGAGCTATCATCATCGCAGCACGTCCAGTCTGAAATACCACTTGATGATGGCCAAGCACACACACACACACACACACACACACCTGATGCGAATTCTCCGCCCCCTCGTCAATATCAGGACCTCGTCAGTATTTCTTTCACCCTTTTATTGATGGACAGTGTTACATTGTGTGAGAGATTATTTGCTCCAAGTGAGAATGTTTTAGTGTGAAATTGAACAGTATATATGCCAATATTGTTTTCAATAAAAAACATTTGCACAAAGCAAGCCGATCCACTTTTCCATGTTGATAAGAGCATTAAAATGAGAAAAAATAATGGGACAAAAAGAAATCAAGAGACATTTAGAATAGATAAAAATGTGCGATTAAATGCGATTAATCGCGAGTTAACTATGACATTAATGCGATTAATCGCGATTAAATATTTTAATCGTTTGACAGCACTAATATATATATATATATAGCCCTTGAAAAGTGCTTAAATTTCACTCAAAAGGTTGTACGAACCCTGAGATGAATAATGTAAAAACATTAGACTATTTCTGCCACAATACCACCGTTACAGTTAGTGTTACTAAATTAAATCCATGGTGAATGGTGGTGATTTGTGGATTGAAAAGCCTTCTATAACTTGTTCGTTCACGACACAATGTTTCCACATCAGTGCAGTTTCATCCGATATGGTTAAATCTAACAGTTAATAAGAAGGGATTCAGAAAATTGCTTAAATTAAACATGTATTGAACAAAACAAGCCTCTCCAATCAGTGCACTTGTATAAAATAAATGTAAAAAAATTATGTATACGATAAATATTAAATACACAAACCAGATCATCAAAAATATAGACTCTCAAATAAACTTTTAGATGAAAAAAAAAAGTTTAATAAATAATATAAGAATAAGTCATAACTTGTAGGTTTAAAATTCTACATATGGCACATTTATTGTTCAACAAAAAATATTTTAGCAATATGCATATTTTTGTTAGAATTATTGCACTCCTATTGTGCTCAGTCTGTTTTTCTCGTTCATTGAAATCTGTTAAGTTTAGTGGAGATTCACTCCTGACGGCAAAATGCAAATATTTGCACGAGTTTCTAACATTTACAGATGAAGAATAGACCTGTGAAGTTATGCACTGAGGAAAACACTACATCTCAAACACTTTAAACAGCGCAAGAATCTGTGTGTCAGTCAGCAAATATATCTCAGAGCATCTGACTGGGCTATTTTTAAACTCTTAATATATCAGACCTGCAAACTCCTCAGAGTAAAAAAGGTGACAGTGTTGTGCAGGTAATAAATGAACCATGATGAGCAATACATTTGTTACTGTATTTATTCATCTTTGTTCATAAAAATCAAGCTGTTCGCTGTTTGTTCATATTACTTCACAGTGCATTAGGCTAACTAATGTTAACAAATACAACTTTTGATTGTAATAAGGCTACTACTAGTAAATAGTGAAATTAACAAAGATTAATAAATGCCATTTATTCATAAATATTAAGTGGTGCAGTTTAGTGTTATCGATTTGTTATACATCGATTCAGATCTCTTTTGAAGAGACAGATGTTGGACAGATCAGTTGTTTTAACCATTCATTAAAGTGAATCGGTTCAAATGAGTCACTAGTTCGTGAATCAGACGTGCCATTAGCTGACACACACGGCACACGTTGTGTGATTATCCCAGCAGATTAGGACATCGCACAAGATTTGTTAACACAGAAAACATTTTAATCACTGGATAGGTTTTTTTTGGTTTATTGAAAATGTGATTTATGTCAGCTGAATGTGGCTTAAAAACACGAAAATTATAGTTTCTGGGTAAGTTACCAGGTAGTCCTCTTTAAAAGTTAGCAGACAGAGGGGGACTGGCAATCTTCTTGCTGCAAGAGGCAGTGTCACATGTTCCACAACAACGCTTGATGCGCCTGCCTATTAATCAGCATAATCTGCAGTAGTCGGCCGATTCATTAAAAAAATGCCCAAAAACGGACCAATCAATCGGTCAATCTCATAATTTTAACACTTCTCACTGCGATGTTATTAATTTTGCGGGCGAATTCAAGCGCTTTCTCTCTCGACCTCCAGCGCCGTGTAGTAACGGTGAGATCGGCCCGCGAGTAAAGCTGTTCTGAGCTCAAACGAGTAGCGTGGTTTCATTCCACTTTCGTTTAATTTGCAGTTTGATGTTTCTGAAAGATCTATACCTTGAACAGAAAGACCTATACATAACAACTAACTACTGTTTTAGACTCTTCACCTCAAACTTCTCGGAGTTGTGCATGCCAGGGATGGACTGCATCAGGTGAGAGGTGGGATGGTTGCCGAAGTCTGAGCTGACGTAACCCACACGCAAGCGGCCGGCGCTGGCCTTCAGGTCCTTTGGGTGCTCATAAGCAGGTTTGTGAAGGGCATTGATCTATAAATTAAGAAAAGTATTACCACATTGATGCTCATACATTAAAAAAGTACAGAAACTGCTTTCAGCCAAGTGAAAGATGTGAAAGTATAGAATAGGCCAGTGTAAATCCTTTTAGTGTAATATACACACCTTATCCAGACACAAGTTGCCGTGTCTCTCTGCAATGGCCTTGCGGAAACCGTGCGAGAGGGGGTACAGCATGCTGTGATGGGGGTGCACTGACGGCAGGCGGTTCTTGTCCAGCTGATCAGCCACAATGCTCACCAGCTTCTTCATACGCTCATCGTAGTCCGTCCAGTCACACACAATCTGAAGATCAGAGAGCAACACAGCGTCACACTAACGTTCCCACCGGAGGGCGGAGTGAAAATGTGCACGTTCATGATGCTTATTATACATTCACAATTATTGGTATCGCGCTTTTCACAATACACATTGTTTCAAAGTAGCTTTACAGAAAATCCACATTAAAATTTAGTAGGACTGGGACGATACACCTATCTCGCGATTCGATACTATCACGATACTTGGGGTGCCGATGCGATAGGCATTGCGATTTTTTTAAGAATTGCGATTCTACAAGTATTGCGATTTGATATTACAATATATTGCTATTTTTTAACACTAGACCATTGAGAAAAGTTAAATCATACATCATATACCGTCTGTATAAGTGTATGTAAATTATGTATTTTTGTAAATATGACTCATACATATAAGATGAGTCATATTTACAAAAATACATCACATCTTTTTGACTTTTATTTCAGAAGCATCATATAAAACTACATTCTCTTGAATAAATGATTCAATAACAAATACATTTTTTAACAGTCACTTGTTGCCACTTAGTGGCGAGACAATGTAATCGATAAATGCGTTATTTTAAGCACTAAGTTAATAATGATACTATGAGGTTGAAAAGACTGTTTGTGAAGCTGTTTAATGACGACTCTCTCCGGGTCAGCGCCAACACAGATCTGAATGTTGCGATATGATTTTGTCAGAGTTTAATAGACAGACGAATTGAAAAATCGCGTGGGTGTTTGAATCGAGATCACGGTCGTTTAAAGATGAATCGGATGAGCTCTACTGTCTTATCTCTCTCTCTCGGCGTATGAGCAGCGCGAGGGCTTTCAGTGCCTTCAGTCTTACGGCTCTTCCACATATTACGTCACTCAACACTTATAGATAACGACTCACTTCATCCTCTGTTGGAACGAAAGTGGCTAACTTCTGTCAACCTCATCTACAAGCAAGGACAAAAATAAAGCAATTGAATTTAAATGAATATCGATTGTGGAATAAAAAAATCCCGATAGCTATGTGAATCGCTTTTTTCTCCCAGCCCTACAATTTAGAGTGATCTGTTATCAGAGGTAACTGTTTATGTACATTTCTGAAATGCATAACTTAGACAAAGTCACAGTTAGCTAAAACCGTATCAATTTAAACAATGTAATAACTTAAGGCAGAAACCCTGAGCTCGTTGAAGTAATGCATGCTTGTCTGTTAACAAAAGACTATGACACACCTGTAGACAGTGAGCCAGGTTACAGTAAGCATCAGGGAAGTCCGGCTTGAGCTTCAGGGCAGTGCGATACGATGCAATCGCCTCAGGAATGTTCCCAGAATCCTTTAAGGGGAGATTATGACACCATTTGAATTCAAAATAACACTGAAAATAACTATTATTCATCATGGCTCTGGATTCACACCTTGTGTATGGAAGCCAAGTTACTGTGCGCATCGGCAAAAGCGGGGTTGATCTGAATGGCTCGAGTGTAGCATGTCAGCGCCCCCTGGACGTCCTGCATCTCCTTGAGAGTGTTACCCATGTTGGAGTAGGCATCAGCAAACGTGGGGCTGATTCTGTTCATTAAGTACAGACAGACAGTGAGACTTTGAAAGACGCCTGTTGAGGGTCTCAGTGTGACGTCACCGTCGGCCAGAGTGACTGCGGTTACACACACTGAGTGGCAGAAACACTGAGTTGCAGCATTTGTTTTCAGCGTGAATGCCACGAAAAACACATCTAAAACGGGAAAGAGCTTTGAGATTGACTGTACAACTAGATTTGACAAGAAATCTGAGGCATATTTTTACAGACTGACGAAAGCTTCAAAACAGAGAAGCGAATGGATCGTTGTAAATCACAGAAACAACTGGATCCAGGCAGCGAAAGGTGGATTTACGGTTTCATTTTTGTGTCAGTATGCTGAATTTAGGGGTAAAATCATACCATATATATATTGTATCGTTATATATTGTATTGACAACTCATCAATTAAATATTTACCATCGTATATTCAGCATAATTGGATGTTTTTAAATAAACACAGACAAAAAAACTATACAAGTTTTAGGGCTGGTCAATATGATATATATAACATTTATAACATTGATTACCCAGATTTAGACCTATATTATATTTATATAAAGTGTTCACAGACAAATTTGCTTTACTTTGCGGCCATGGAAATCAGGCTCATATAAATGTCAGGAAACAGTGTTCCTGCTGCATGTCAATATCCACGATCACTGAATCTGTGGTAAGTTGTAAGGAACACTATATCGAGATTAACCTTTAGTTTAAACTGATGATGATGGTTTGTTTAACTGGTGTTTTTGCAGTTTCACACTGCAGCTCTTCTGCCACTCAGTCCGGCTGAGGGACGTCAATGCAAACCCTCTATTCTAAACAACATATGAGTATATCTAGACCCGAGAACATGCCTGATGGCCTCCTTATAGTGCATGAGAGCCTCCTGAAGCTTCCCCTGCTGCTGCAGGACACTGGCCAGGTTTGAATGGGCAGCCGCAAATTCAGGGAAAACCTTTACAAAAAAGAAAACCAAGACATGATTCAAAATCGGTCGCTTTTTTAAACACATAATAACGAATGTGTTTTCAGTGGACTTTGGTCCCCTCACCTCCAGTGCTTTCCTGTAGAGCTGCACAGCGTCCTCAATGTTGCCTTGCTCACGCTTGATGTTGGCCAGATTGTTCAGGGAGTCCGCGTGAGTCGGGCACAGACGCAGGGCAGTGTTGTAACACTCCTCAGCTTCAGAAACCTAACAGGAAATGTGCAAGTTAGCGGTTGACGTTAAAGCTACTGGACCGGTCATTTACCGCTGATCTGCACATTTTCATGGGCAAAATTATTTCAACAGGAATCCACACATTTGAGAATTTTGATTTTGCAACGGGTTCAGGCTGATTCGCCTTGTTGACCAAAGCAAATCTGCTATAAACAAGATGAAGACATTAATGTAGACGTCAGCGATTAGGGGTGCAACGGATCCCAGTTCATCCGTACGGATCAGGACCCTGTGGTTCGGCACGCATGTGATTCACGGATTAACTGCTCAATTTAACAATCATCAGTGAAAGTTTATAATTTGGATGTTTTGTCTTGCCAATTTACACATTCAAACAATTTTAAAAGAGGCGAAAGTCAGGACTCATGGATTATCTGCACCCAAAGCGCACGCACACAGGCACAGAGAGAGAGAGAGAGAGAGAGAGAGAGAGAGAGAGAGAGAGAGAGAGAGAGAGAGAGAGAGAGAGAGAGAGAGAGAGAGAGAGAGAGAGAGAGAGAGAGAGAGAGACAGAGAGAGAGACAGAGAGAGAGACAGAGAGAGACAGAGAGAGACAGAGAGAGACAGAGAGAGAGAGAGAGAGAGACAGAGAGAGAGAGAGAGAGAGAGAGAGAGAGAGAGAGAGAGAGACAGAGAGAGAGAGACAGAGAGAGACAGAGAGAGACAGAGAGAGACAGAGAGAGACAGAGAGAGAGAGACAGAGAGAGACAGAGAGAGAGAGACAGAGAGAGAGAGACAGAGAGAGACAGAGAGAGACAGAGAGAGACAGAGAGAGACAGAGAGAGACAGAGAGAGACAGAGAGAGACAGAGAGAGACAGAGAGAGAGAGACAGAGAGAGACAGAGAGAGAGAGAGAGAGAGAGAGAGAGAGACAGAGAGAGAGAGACAGAGAGAGACAGAGAGAGAGAGAGAGAGAGACAGAGAGAGACAGAGAGAGAGAGAGAGAGACAGAGAGAGAGAGAGAGAGAGAGAGAGAGAGAGAGACAGAGAGAGAGAGAGAGAGACAGAGAGAGAGAGACAGAGAGAGACAGAGAGAGACAGAGAGAGAGAGACAGAGAGAGACAGAGAGAGAGAGAGAGACAGAGAGAGACAGAGAGAGACAGAGAGAGACAGAGAGAGAGAGAGACAGAGAGAGAGAGACAGAGAGAGACAGAGAGAGACAGAGAGAGAGAGACAGAGAGAGACAGAGAGAGACAGAGAGAGAGAGACAGAGAGAGACAGAGAGAGAGAGACAGAGAGAGACAGAGAGAGACAGAGAGAGACAGAGAGAGAGAGACAGAGAGAGACAGAGAGAGAGAGAGAGAGAGAGAGAGAGACAGAGAGAGAGAGACAGAGAGAGACAGAGAGAGAGAGAGAGAGAGAGAGAGAGAGAGACAGAGAGAGAGAGAGAGAGAGAGAGAGAGAGAGACAGAGAGAGACAGACAGAGAGAGACAGAGAGAGAGAGCAAACCGAATTGATTCCTCTTTCGCATGTCCTTGCCCTTGAACGGACACACAAACACAAATTATGTCTAAATGCCCGTCTCGGCAAGTATTCTCTCGGTTATGTCACAAGTGAACAGTTGAGAAAGGAAAGGATGTGTGTCAGTTTTTTCGGTCCGTGCAGTGCTTTTATGTTAATAATAGGTCCCACTTTATTGATAAAACAACAAAACACAGCTTTAACAAAGATGAAACTATATTTAATTTCTAGTTATTTTACATTTAGGCTTAATTATTAATTTCTGTACCTTAATACTACTGTTAGACTTTGTAATTTTGTTATTTATTCATCTCCGCTTGTAATTTGTGTATTTGTTCTTATTTTATTACTGACAGTTCACTTGATAATGTTCAGACTTTATCAGTTAGGCTAGTAGTTTTTGATGTGTGTATATATATATATATATATAAGCTGATCCGTAAAATGACCCGATCCGTGGCTCAAAAAACCCCACAAATGATCCGAACCGTGAACTTAGTGATCCGTTGCACCACTATCAGGGACACATGACACACAAACGTAGGTTCTTACGTTGCCCTTCTCCTTCAGTGCATTAGCGAGATTGCAGTACGCATCAGGAAAGTGTGGCTGCAGCTCAATGGCACGACGGTAGGTGTCGATGGCCAGGTCGATCAAGCCCTGCTCGTAGTACACGCAAGCCAGGTTTCCATGAACAACAGCATGGTTCGGGCTCAGGCTGAGGGCACGCAGATAACCAGCTACAGCTCTGTAGGGGAAATACATCAATCAGATATCAAGGCCAACTCAGGGTCCGCACAGACACTGTCAAATGAAACTTCAGGACTTTCAAGGACTTCAAGCACTACTTTTTAGTTTTCAAGGAATACAATCAGAGATCTCACTAAGCAAATAATATTTGTATTACCTTCAAATAAAATAAAAGGTGAACATTTTAAAAACATGAAAAATTAAAGCTGTTTCATATACTTGGATATTTGTATGAGAAATATCATGCTCATAGGAATGCAGAATGGCTCTGTATCTATATCAGATGGGCTGCAGCATTCATTTTGCGTGAAAAGATTGTTTTATCAATAAAATTAAACTGTAATTTCACTTTTCAAGTATCTTTGAATAAATATGGCTGTTTTCAAGGGTTTTGTAATGACAGAAGAAAGGACGGTTTACCTGTCAAAGATACGAGCCTCTTTCAGAACGTTGCCCAAGTTGATGTAAGCATCCAAAAAGTTTGGGTCCAAGGTCACTGCCTGTAAACCCATAGAACAGCCCATGTGAACATTGCGTTCATTCATATCCTTTACCAAAGTGGGATTGTCATACACAACAAACCTTCTCAAAGTGATGTATAGCCAGCCAGATCTCTCCCTGGGCGTTGAACACGCAGCCCAGGTTACTCCAGGCCACGGCGAAGTTTGGCTGAGTTTCAATTGCTTTCAGGTAACAAGCCTTGAACAGGTTAACAGTAGAAAGAAAAAAAAAGAAGAAAAAAAAAAAGGAGGAAGAGGAGGTAGAGAGAAGAACGGAGAGTAGACAGGGGAGGGGTTGTAAAAGAAAAGAAACCAAAAGATCAAATAAAATGGAAGAAAAAACAAAAAGGGCAGACAGAAATAGTGTTAGCATCCATTCTCACAAAAAGCAAAAAGTGAGTCTGCAGCATGGGCTCGCGTGCGCTGAAATCTGCCGCGCTAAGCTGCACACTTTCCTACGCTGCGCAAATCCAACCAACACCTACACTCAGACTTACATTCTTCAGTTATGTAGTTTCAGATTAACTTTATATGATTAGGGAAAAAAAACACATTGAGTGCCAAGAAGACAGCATTAGATAATTGATGAGCTCAGTAAATTCCCACAACCTTAAATGCAAGTGCGGTGTGCAGGTGGAGGTCCCTGTAATGCAAGCGCACAAAGTCACGCGGGCAACCCGCACTGAGATTGCCGCTTGCGCAGTTTCCGCTAGCGCCCGCATTCGCCTGCGCTAACGCCAGCTCAGGGTGAAGACTGCAGACCTGGAGCGATCCCACTCCCAACCAGACGGGCACACCAAACTATGAAACTCTCTACCCTTTGAGGCATTCGACTAGAGTTCGTTTCCCACGGCCAAATCCATTAATACCCTAAGGAGACGTTCGTTTGAGTTAGCACTGAGCCAATAGAGTCATGTTTAGGGCTGTGTAGCCACTGGGTGCCATGCTAGCAGGAAAAGGGCGTGCAGGTCTGCAACCCGCAAGCCGGGGGTCGAGGGAAGGGGAAAGTGCGGTTCAAGCGCGCGCGTTTTGGTCGCGGTTTTGTCGCTGCGCAGCCCTTGCGCCGCTGCAGACTCACAGCGCATCATCTGCAACTCCAAATAAAGGAGAAAAAATAAATCATAATCCAAAAATGAACAGGAAAAAAATATCAACAAGTAAGAGTTAGAGGGTTCTTACTGTGCTTTTTGTTTTTGCATACAGCATCCAATCATTTTTCTTTGCTAATAAAACTTGGGTTTTGTTACCAACACTATGGTTTTGTTTCTCCATGTTTTTTTGTTCTTCTTCAAAGGAAGCCACAAGACAGAAGAACTCAGGCATTGGAGTAAGGTGTTTTTCTTTCTGTTTTGTTACAAACCCGTTACCATATTTTTGGACTTTGTCTGGGGGGGGCGGCCACAGCTGGAAGAGGAGAAGACTGATAGTCCTAGTGTTCCTGTCCACCGGACCGCACCTACGCAGGAATACTGTCACCCACCTGAAACCTTCTAAATAACAATATCAGTGGTGGAAAACCAAAAGAGACAAAATAAGAAAACAAGAGCGTTAGTAAAAGTTTGACATTGCATATCGATATCAAAACTTGTATTGACAAAGCAAAACAAGTAAGACAAAAAAACGAAAAAAGGAGAAAAAGAAATATAAAAATGACCTAACATCAGTTTAAACCCATGCAATGAAAAGGGTTTTACATTTTTTTACAAACAGGAATATGTTCGCAAGGGAGTGAAGAAAGGCTTTGAGTTGAGATTTACACACAGACTCAAATTTTTCATAACCGTTCCACATTATTAAATACAGGTAAAAAGAGGAAGGCGAACTGGCTTGATCTTACCCAAATGAACTGATCACATTGCTCTGGGAATATTATTAATAAATCAGGAACATTCAAGGGGGAAGAAATGTAATCAAAGATATTTGTCCTTTTCTGTATTCTTTGTTTACATGGTTTAATACCTTTATCCTTTCCTGCTTTCTTGACTCCTGGCCAATGGATAAGGGGGGAAAAAAGCCTTGGTGTTTAAGGACTTCATACTCATCTAGAAGCCTCCACAGCTCTGAAATAAAGAGGTCAACGCTTGTGTCGCGCGTGTATAATTCTCTCTCTCTATCATGGTGTCTGACGCGTGCAGTGGAGTGCAAATAGCGATCTGTCTGCCTGGCACAGCCCAGGGCTGATACACAGTGTTGGGAACACATAAACCCTCCCGAACCCAGTTAGCCATATTTCAAAGGGGGATGTGAAGTTGAACTAAGGGAAAACAGGCCGAAATATACAAGTCCAGTTAAATTTCACTGTGAAGGCCTTGAGAAGCAGCTTTTGGCTCGACTGAGGGGTCAGACAGACAGTTCGACGCGCGCACACTCCACGGGCCCTAAGCGAGCGCGCGGGGTTAGGAGCGACAGAGCAATTGGGGGGCCGCTGGCGCCCTCGTACTCTTCCCCACTCCGCACCCCTGGGCACCAAATAAGAGGGCTTCGAACCATCAGAAGGAGAACTCTCTCTACAACATCAGGTTAGACTCCCAAAGACCCACCGAAATCATGAACGGCCACTCTGCCTCAAAGAAGGCGTTTACTAGGGCCTTGTAAAGCTGGAGGAGCAAATCCAAATCCAAGCTTAGTGTCGTCAACTTTTGAAGGCGATTAATGGTTTTTAATAACCTAAATTAACAGAATTACATGGTTACGGGTTAGAAGCCATCTTATTTTTTGCACAGCAAATACCACTACCTTCATCAGTCCATTTATTTGCCCCCCAAAGACCGAGCCAGCGAAATCCCTCCGAGAGACTACAGGGAAGAAGAAAAAGCATGCCGAAACTGCAGCATGTGTTTTAGGAGCCCCAGTTTGGTAAGACACAGAATAGCCCAGCCTTTCTTCCTTTGTGTGTGGGGGTGAGCGAGGGCTGGCTGGGGCCAGGATGAAGAAGTGTTTAGACTGAGAGAAGCGTTAAAGTGAGAGAGGGCAAAAAGAAGGGGTGGTCAGACGTGTCTCTAATCTAGCCATCCAAAATGAGTAACAAAACAAAACAAAAAAGCAAGTGAGAAGAGGGTAAAGGGGTCTTAACCTTGTTTAATAAAAAATAAAAAAAGAGATTGTTTTTTACTTTTTAGGTGAGATGCAGGTGTTTTGGTTCACTCTGCTGATCTAGTGAGGCTAGACCTGTAGGATGGTAAAGAGTGCTGACATGGGGACATATAAAAGTGTGCTGACTAGCACTTACTGGGGTTGGGGGGGGGGGGCTCAACACTCACTCCCAAAGTACAAGAATGGCTAGGTGTCTGACAGGGGATTATGGTCTAGAGCTATGAGTTTATACTAAAAAAACCAAAAGAAATCATCATGTAAACGTGCAAGGGCCGACATATTTAGACATACCTTTGCCTCTTCAAGACGCCCAAGCGCCTTAAGCAGGTTACCCAAGTCACTGCGTACACAATATAGATCCTGCAATAAAAGAGGAAAATCATCAATAATCAGCTAATACATGCACTAGGGCTGGGCGATATATAATATATTCAATATATGCAATATTTTCTTATATATGTATTAGAATTTAGCAACTTTGTGAAGACTATGATTTTGGTGCTCTATTTATAAGGTTGAAATTGTTCAATTTGAAACCTGGCAAACTCCCTGCATGTCATTTTAAATGTTTTGAAATATTTTATTAATATAAATAATAATAATACATAAGTGATACTGAAAAGGTTAGATATTCTTACATTGTTTATTAAGTGAAAAACGGGATGATTATCTTTTTAATTTAGCAGGGTTCGACATTAACGCTTGTCTGAGACAAGTGTATTTTTTGAAGAGGCAAGAATTACTCTGATTTTATTTCATTTAGTCTAAGTGGAGATCAATAGGGAATAATGTATAATTTATAATGTACTGACGGTAATGCTGTTGAGGCTCGCACAGCCTCTCGAGGAGAAATCGAAACAAACGAGCGCAGCTCACACAAAGAAACTCAGCGAACACACTGCGGTAACAATTCAAAATGTGGAGTTTTTATATTTATAACTTATGATAGAGTTAAGCTAAATCACACAACCAAGAGTATTGAATACAACAATTCAATAAACTAGTAGTTAAGTTCCAAACAAAGATCACAGCATTTACAGCAACACACTCAACCGTGCCCAGCTCAGTTCAGTTCTCATATAATGGTGTCAATTATCAATAATATTGTTGAATATTAAATGAATGAAATGTTGGACTGAAGGCTGAACTCACAGGGTTGTACTGGAGAGCGGAGACGTAAGCTTGAACGGCTCCCTCCATGTCTCCTGCTGCCACCAGCGCTGCGGCCAGGTTGATGTATCCGTCGATGAAGTCCGGTTTGAGGCGGAGCGCGTGGCGGTAGTGCTCGATGGCCTCCTGTAGCTGACCCCGCTCCTTGTACACATTGCCCAGGTTAGAGTAAGCCTCGGCCAGCATGGGGTTCTGCTTGATGGCCAGCGTGCTGAAGTGGGCCGACCTGCAGACACAAACACAATTAAGAGGATAAGACATGTTCCCGTTTTATTCAACAAATGCAGTCCCTGTACTGCTCTCATAAAGAAATGGTTATTTCTGGACATGCTATCAATTACAGCTATCTTTAACTGTTATACCTTCAGAAACTGTGTCATATTTTTAGATTTTAAACAGAGCTGCCCACTTGTTTCTACTGCAAGCGTGCTTTCCATTCATTGTACAGTCTGGATGGATCATAATTATTGCCTGTGGAAACTGACAGCAAGCCATAGAAAAGAAAATGTGTTTGAATTGTCAATTATTTGGCTGCAACAACTAATTATTCAAATTGATAATAAAAGTACTAAGGGTGGAACGGATCACAGTTGATCCGCACAGACCAGTTGCCCCGCAGTTCGGCACGCATGTGATTAAAAGGATTAAAAGGACATGTTTTGTCTTGCCAATTTAACAGTAGAAGAAGCTGCGAAAATCAGGACTTGCGCATTATCTGTACGCACAGCCGCACACACTCGCAGTGCAGAGGGAGAGAGAGGTCTTAAAGTGACAGCAGCCTAATATTCCTACTGTTGTCTGTGTCATTATTACTAAAACAACAAAATACAGCTTTCACAAATATGAAACTATATTTCATTTTACAGTGAACAGTGTTATTTTACATTTATGTTTAATTATTCATTTCTCTACCTTAATACTACTGTTAGATTTAGTAATTTTGTTATTTAGTATTCATCTCCGCTTGTAATTTGTGTATTTGTTCTTATTTTATTACTCACTTGTTTTAAATAATGTGTGAACTATCAGTTAGACTGAAAAGCAAAGTGAAAAATGAAAGAAAAACAATCCGATCCATGGCTTAAAAACCGTAAATGATCCGTAACGTGATTTTTGTGATCATTTCCACCACTAGAAAGTACCGGTAATCGACAACGGATTTGATTATCGGGTATTGTCATCTGCAACTCATGCACATCAGTCACGTTGCTCTACAGTAGATAATAACACTAGCCTGACAAAACAGAACCACATCAAGATGTTGGGTTTGGGAACACACCATTGGCAGGGCTCAATCCGAGGGCAGGATAAATGGTTGTCCCTCTGCACGCAATAGGAGGATCTTTGTTGACATCTTTGTTCGCATGCGCGAGTGGTTGTGTGGCAACAAAACAAACAGTATGGCGGGCTGTAAAGACGCGACGAGCACTTTCAAGAGAGTTAGCGGGCGAAATCCACAATATATAAGCACTTTAACATCTTAAGACCGGAGGTGGTTTGGAGAGAAGCTCAAAATTTGTATTGGTGACAAAATCGAAGTTATTCAAAGCCCACATGAGATCTGGGATGTGGATCGCGGTTTGGGACACCTGAATCAGAACGTGAAAACATATGACTCGGTTGATTTGACTCGGTTGATTTTTTATTATTTTTTTTATCTTCTATAAATACATAGTCACTAAGACTTACCATGAACAAAATGAGCCTCACAAACTCGATCAGAAGCTGCAGGAATCCAGGCTTTCTTCGGAGCGTCCAGGTTCAATCGCCTAATTGCACGCAACCATTTCTTTCATTTTTCGCGATCCTTTTCAGAGGGAATTCGAAAAAACTTTTTATCAGACCCCCAACAAGCCGTACAATCGACCACACAGCAAGAGTGAACCATCCTCTTCTCTAAATCCTCCTCCAAACGTGCAAAACAATCAAATTACAGGTATCTAGCGGTGTTTCCTGCCACACGATTCCCATGATGCAACGCGACAAACATAAACAATGACGTCACAAAAGATCCGCCTATAGGAGAGCGCTACAACCAACCAGAGCAACGAAGAAGGTGATGTAGTCAGAGCACAGACTTCAGAGCCGTTCTTTGTTCTTTTCTCAAAGAAAAGCTTAACGCCAACTTCCAGAGTCGCGGCCAAAGCCGATTTGAAAGCCCGCTGTTCGCCAGCAGCACCAGCTTCTTCTTTGTTTTCAAGTAGCAGGGAAATCACGCGGAACCGTCGCAACTCTGCCGTCATTATGTTAAGCCCGCCCACCGACTCTATACATGATGTGATTGGCCTGACTAGAGTTTGGTTTTTCCAGCTCGCAAGGCAACGGAGAGTTGCTAGACGATACTGGCTTCAAAATAAAATTTGCTGCCGCTAGGGTGCGTCTAGATTTCACACATTTCTAAAAACAAAATGCCGGAAAACAGCGGAGGACACAGATTGAGCTGCTGCGGGAAAGACGACCAAGTAAGAAAACATGAGAATGCTTTATTGCAAGTGCTGCAAACAAAAGTATTTATTGCGGCTTATCCTGTCGTCATCCATGCATTTCAATTTAGCATATTCTGACATCAAGCGAGTCTCTGTTGAAAGAACCGTTCACCCAAAAATTCTGCCATCATTTACTCACCCATCATTTATGTCCCAAACCTGAATGCGTTTCTTTCTTGTGCTGAACAAAGATATTCTGAAGACTATAGGTAACCAAACAGTTGATGGACCCCATATTATGAGGGGAAGTCAATGGGGTCCATTAACAGTAAAAGGACTGTTGGAGAAACTTATAAATGTAATATAATTACTGTTTAGATGAGTGAATGTGTTTCTCATACCACATACAAATTGACCTTTTGTGCTTGTTTTTGTTTATTGGGCGATTCCACAGTTTTGGTCTAACTGCAAGGACAACAGCCTGCAAAATCAATCTTCATGGAGAAAGCCATTGTCCTCAGGTTAACATCCTGAGAAAACCTGGGCTACAGCTGTGTGAAAGGCAGGATAAATCTGGCAACGGTAAACTAGTAAACTTTGATCAAAGTTGAGTTGATGTCAAATTTAACGTATGTAACATGGACGGAAAAACAGTGTAAGTTCAAGCAGAAAGTGTACTTAATCTAATTCAGTTTAATAAAATTCTGGTTGAATCCAAGTTCATGTTTTTCTTTGTTCCTAATTTGGTATAGTTATGAGTCATGTGTTGTGTATGGTTCACAAAACTGGTAATATGACTTCCATGAAGGCAGGGTGGCCATCTAATATTATCTGTTCTATAAACTTAAAGGTGCATTTTTGACTCTGTTATGTTCATAAACTTAAAGCCAGCAAAATTACTAACAAATACTATAGGTATATTTTTCAAATTTATTTGCCAAATGTAGAAGACAAAAGAACTCCTAAGTGTGCAAAGTTATAACGTGTGTAATGTGGACGGAAAAAATTCAACAATCCTGCAAGATTGCCTCTGTAACACAAAATAATAACATTTCATGAAAACTGGCAAAGAATAGAACAAGTTCATAACACATTAAAATAACCTGTCATCATACTATCAAATTTAAAGATCATACATTGTGAATTAAATAACATTTGTAACGTGGACAGATAAAATGAGTAATTCTGCTGAATAAAGCACCAATAACTCTTTATGCAAAGTATCCCTGAATAATTTTTTGGAGTTGCGGTGAAATTATTATTTTTTTTTAAATAACCTATAAAAATCCCGCATACTGAATCTAGAGCTGCGCATGCGAGACAGAACAGAGCCGACTGTACGTGCGCCAAATCGTGTAGCGCGCGCGGGAGAGAGGGAGAGAGCGAGAGACCTTGCGTGTGAGAACAATCTGTCAAAATGTATACAACCACCATTCATGCATGATCTTTCACGATGAACACGACGCCGCTTTCGGTCCGAAACCACTCGCAATCATCCGACTTGCACACTCTTTTATCCTTTCTCACCACAATGATCCAATTTAACGTTTACTTAACCAAAGTTTACCACGTTCGTAACAATTTAACGTTCGTAAACTTTTGGACAGAATCCACAAACTTGCCCACATTCGTCGAAATCCGTGAAATCCTGTTGAACTCTTCCTCCCACGCAGAGCGTCCGTGACATAGACGATCTTATTTCTGACATGAGAACCGTTGAGACATTAGGAGATGAAATTCAGCGTCAGAATAAAATGTACGAGCGTTATGATTTTTGGACAGAAAATCTCGGCCCCTGTTTTATCCCGATTTATTAACAATTTATCATGTAGCAACGCATATGAGAATTTAACCCACACAAGATGTTTTTATCGTTTTGCTACTGATAGAATTACATGGAAAAATTATATCTCTGCTTCCTTTAGAATCATAGTTTAACGTGCGTAACTGTTTGGACAGAAAGTGTAACGAACGTTAGTAAATGTTTCCATTGCATCGTGGTAGATTAAGGGATTTATACTTTCAGTGTTAGTAGTAGTATTTTGTAGAAGACACACCAAAATAAATGTTATGCGCCAAAATTCTGGATTTTATTCAAGCAAATTAAAGAAATGACTTTGGAAAAATCCAGATGCACTGAATGTCCCACCCTGACATCTGCAATTTCTGGGGACGGAAATAAAATAAAGTCTCATTACACGATAATGCCAAGGCTTAGTGGGATAAAAATAACTTTATTATTTCTTACATATATCTTTAACAAAATAGTGAACTAAAAATAAAAAAATGACAACAACTGGGTATTATTCAATCTATATTGTTCATTACACCCCTTGTGGACAGAAACTGTGGAATCGCCCTATTAACATTTTTAACACGGTCATTTAAACCTCTGCTTTAAAATGGCAAGCAATCAATTGTTTTTGGTCAAGAATGTAATCTTTATATTTTTTTGCACATAATGTATAGCATAGCCTACATAAATACTTTCACTATTTTTGTTTTCATGGATTGTATATTGCACATTGTTTGGAGAACAACATTTGTCAGGATGTGTAATAAAACATTTAAAAATAATGGATTGAAATTAATTTACTTGAATAATTTTGCAACAAATTAATTTAAAGAAATAATCAACAAATTGACGGATTATCAAAATAACGGTTAGTTGCAGCCCTAGTGATGATGAGATTCTACTTCTATTTGATTTTGAGCTATTAGAAAAATAGTTCACAACTGAGTTCAAAGACGAACAAATACGTATTCCCAAGTAAATCAGAGATAAGGAAAGTTGTTTCAAAGGCAGAGGAGATCGTTTAATTTTGATACGAGATTACAAAGACAACTTCTTTGGAATAATGTGCGCAAAAACCAGATGAATGAGATGCTTCCTCATTTCCTCGCTCCTCCAGCCTGTGGAGACCGACAGAAATCAGCCAAGCTGAAGGACATCTCAATACTCGAACTGCACCGCGAGGAACGAGGATACACAAGCGGGTCTATGAATATGCAAATGAGCCCCGCCTCCACTCACTCAGAGATCCACTGGTTGACGATCACACGTTGATCTGATTGGTTACAAGGTCGTTTGTGACGTCAGAAACACCAGCGATTTCACACCGTGTTTTTGAGACTGTCTTTGGTTCACTGCAGTTTTAAGCAGGAAATACTCAGCAATGCTGTCGACTTATGAACTTACACATGCTTTGTCTTAAAGCACATTAAAAACACCACATAAACTTGATTTTCACCACAGGGGCACTAGGAACGCTGTAGCCCCTGACTAAAAATGTTAGGAGCACAAGCAGAAAATGTACACCTTAAATCAAACTGCAATGCAATTATTCACATTTTCCCCCAAAATATCTGTATTACTGACAAATGCTTTGATAATAAATAGACTTAACGTACATAAATTACAATATGCCGTTTATTTTAAGTTCACAGGGGCTCCAGACTAACATTTGAGGGCGGCAGCACCAGAGCCACTGAGTTCTACAGAAAGTATTTGGTAGCAATGCGGGGCTGACAGTAAAGCACTGAGCTTACTAACATTAACTATTATCATTCACAATGTCTTAATATTCATTCAAAAGCAAAACGAGTGAAAAAAATAGACATTAGGGACTGAAAACACCCTCTGCAGCTACCCAATGTTTACAATGGTAATTTAATATTTGTTTATTTTTAAATAAGTGTGAGTTTTCCTACAATTTTAACCCATGTAGGCCTAAAACACCTGCTAAAAAAGGCCTTTTTATGCCCAACTTTTCTGTAAACCCCCTCCCAAAACCTAAGGGTTTCCAGAAATATTTGTCAAAATTTGTCAAAGCCTACTAAAATCTTAATTTCTCAGGCTCTATAGCAGATAAAAACATGGATTAAAAAGCATTTGAGAGCTTACTTATTTGGCTTTCAATTTGACTGACTTGCTTGGCCATAATCTTAATGCATAAACTGCATTTTTTTTTAAAGATCTATAAACAAAAAAACCATCAAGAATAGGGATGGGCCGATCCGATCCAGTATCGGGACCGATACCAGCGTAATTCACGTATCGGATTTTCCCGGTCCAACCTGCGGAGATATCCGATATCCATGAGCCATGTCTGCGCTTTAACGATGTCTGCTAAAATGACTCCAAAAGTGATTCCCGCCTGCTAGGCTGGAAACACCGCAGACCAAGACAGCAAAATGCAATGTTTGCAAAGCCGTATTAATTAAACCATTTGCCTGTGATGCATTGTTGCTATTCGCAGTCCAGAAGAGAGAGATCTCACGCGGTGCCACAGCGTGCACAACACGACAGCCCTGCTTAATGAGGGACAATGAGGACAGAACTAAATATTCAAACGTAGCCTATATGGTTACACTTTAGACCTGTGTCTGATTTTATTTTAGATTTCGGCTTCCCAAGATTATAGGATATATTTGAGGTAAAACCATTAAAAACTATAGCCGCATTCTGTTTAGCGCAACTTCCTTCCCATCAGTACGCTGTCATTTCTCCTTAAAACTCAAACTTTAAGACAGAATCAGCACGATCAGTGATTGTTGTAAAATGCAGTCTCTACTGTTGTTAAATTGCGAGATGCGTTTAATAATAAAAAGAGCTATTAAAAGCACAAAAATCTGCGCAAGAGTTGCTGTTGGGAGTTGCTGTTCGGCGCGCGCTCCGAAACAGACCGTAACAAGGCAAGCAAATTATACTTTGGGCTTCATGTGCGCGTCTAATCGATCAAATGTACACACAAATATGTCAAAATGACCGACTTGAAGATTCACTTAAACAGTTTGTCTAAAATGGACGTAGTTATGGAAATCATTAGGAGAAAATATGTGCATCAGTATTAGATCTGCACCAAGCGGCAACATTCTCATCTGAAAAATGAAGCCGACCCGGAAGTGCGAAAAACTGCAATACATCTAAACTCCTCTAGGGGCCGGTCCCAGAAGGGAGCAAAAGTCCATAGACCCCCATGTTAAAATGTCCATTTTCACAGCATAAATTCATGTTTGTACAGGTTGGTCCCATGGACTTTTATTGTATTTTTCGATAGGTTATGAGTGCCTGACAACTGTGAGGGGGGTGAATTCTTTTCTAACTCATTAGTTTAGATCGTATTTAGATATAAAATGTATGACAAATAAGGGCGTGGTTAACTTTGATTGACAGCTTGATTGACAGCTGATAACGGGCTGCGCCGAGTGGAATTCCTGAAATTTGACGTCTCGGCCATGATCTGACACAACACATATCACCACCTCTGTATCCTTTCTGAACATTTGTATTGAAATATCGTACATAAAATGGGTTGCTCTGCTATAAACTGCATTAACAGACACTGTAGGAGTAACGTTACTTCGCTCCATATTTTCCCGGTAAGTGACTACCACTACTTACACTACTATTTCACGTAAGTTAGTTAGCACTATTTAGCATCAATGTTTGTGGGCAGTGGCACTGCATTAGTTAGCATTAAATAGCCTCAGATAAGTTAGCGTCCGAGGTACTTTACCTATATAACTGACGTTTGAAACACTGTAAATGCGTCTGCAGCTTGCAATAACGGGTCCATGAACAAAAGACTCTTGGCTGAATAACTTTTGTAACTTTAATAAGAATCAGTATATATTTAATTCATACAGTGAAAACTAAGGTGTTTTATTTTTACATTTGATTATTCAGCTTCCGTTGTTAAATAAACCTAATGTAGGATAACCTGAAACCCTAAATGCTGTGCTTTACACTGATGTTAAAATAACACTTCTTATGCTACAGTAAAACACTGTTCACTTTCAGAAATTGTTGAGATGTTTTCTCTGTGTCACAAAAGGAATGTGAAACACGCATGTCATTTAAAATGGGTTGTAGCAGCTTTGCAGTGACTGTAGTAGCTAGCCTAGTCTGAGTCGTTCATAACGGCACAGAGAGCTGCCGCTGCACGTCCACCGGCCGGCTAAGCCCTTTTACCCATATATGGATTGGCCAGAAGGTGGGCGGGGTTAGGATTTCACAAGAATTTCAAACATGGCGCCGCCCATACCCCCCATAAACGGCTTCAAACCCGTTATTCAGAAAGTCTATGGGTGACGTCACAGACGCTTTGTCCATTTTTTTTACAGTCTATGATCTGCACTCGTTCTTAAAGTGGAAGCAGTCTAATGGCGCTTTTCCACTACACAGTACCAGCTCGGCTCGGCTCGGCGCGACTCGACTCGCCTTTGTTTGGTTTTCCACTGCGTAAAAGTTGTACCTGTACCTGCTTTCGGGTACTTTTTTTCGTACCACCTCCGGCGAGGTTCTAAGCGAGCTGAGGCGATACTAAAATGTGACGTGTAAACACAGCAGACTGCTGATTGGTCAGAGAGAATCGTCACTATTCATGCGTCATCATTGCACGCGCCAGACGGAGTAGCCTATCCTGAATAACCCCGCCATTTTTAAATAGTTTGGCCAGATTGCGTGATATCAAAGCCCGTCTACATTCTCTGGTGATATCCCCATTACTACTATTTTTATGGCAACTCGGAAGAATACGCCGTGGTCAAACGAGGAGTACGTGTCACGGGTGTGTCGCGGCTCGCGCAGAAGATTACGTCACGGCAGTTTCCTGCAGCGTCGCTATGACGACCAGGTACTATTGTGGAGGTACTATCTGCAATGGAAAACGGAGCGAAAAGCGAGCCGAGTCGAGGCGAGGCGAGTTGAGCTGGTACTGGTAATGGAAAAGCGCCATAATAAACATGCTGATGATTGCGCCATTACTGCGAATCAAACAACAAAAGGCAAAGAGAAAATCACTCACAGCTCTTGAATTAATAACTTTAGCTTTAATAAGCATAAATCTATCTATGATAAACTTTGCAGTGCTATTTTATTTTTGATTACTTTATTATAATTATTTTTAGACCATACCTGAATAGTATGTAGACCTAAGTATTTGACATTTTGGGAATGTAATAAATATTGACATGACAATAAATTTGAAACCCTTACAGTTGCAAATTTGTTTTCAGAATGGGATTTTTCCTGTCAACAGGATTTCCTGTTTTTCTGAATTCCTTTTCTGACCTTATACTTACCTCAATTTGCCTTTTGGGACATACATGCATACATACGTAAATATCATACTTGCCTGTAGAGAGGAGTTTATTTCAGCATCATATAAAATCAACAATGATGATAATAATAATAATAATAATAATAATAATAATATTAAAGCAAACACAGCTCTGGCATTGGAATAGTATCGGTATCGGCCAATATCCAAATTCAGGTATCGGGATCGGATCGAAAGTGAAAAAATGTGGATCGGTGCATCCATAATCAAGAATATTTTGGAATTTAAAAAATCCCTAAGCATCTCTGTCACTCACCCCAAGAATATTTCAGCCAATCACAGTGCATATAATTGGCCATGTGTCTTGAAAAAGACGACACCGCTCAAAATGACGCAGACGCGTTTGCCGGGCTTAATGTGACTACGCACAGATGTGTGATCCGGTTTTAAAGGTAAACACACACAGATGTGTGATCCGGTTTTAAAGGTAAACACACACAGATGTGTGATCCGGTTTTAAAGGTAAACACACACAGATGTGTGATCCGGTTTTAATGGGTTAAACTTTTAGTTTTATAAATGAGGACAATCTTTGAAGGATTAACAAAAAACGTTTTGGTCATCACGTAAAAATAACAAATATTATATTATAGTTTTGAAGTGCTGGAAAAAGATGTGTAGCTACCGTTAGTGTTACTACATTAAATCCATGGTAAATTTTGGTGCTTTGTGGACTAAAGTCTTCTATAACTTTTCATTCATGGCACAATGATTTCCCAGGTTTCCAAAGCCAGCACTGTTTGCTCTGACATCTATGGTTTATAACGGAGAACTCTGCGTTGAATCTAAACGTTTCTCGCTGGATTTCGCAGCGATGTTATTAATTCTCTGGTGAATTCAATGGATTCCTTCACTGTTTTCCCTGGCGCTGTGTAGTAACGGTAGATACTGCTCCATTGGGCTGTGATTATGGGGTGTTTCAACCGAACTAGAGATGTGATAGTGATAATATTCTCCCACCGGTTAATCGACTTGTGACAACACCGGTAATATCGGTTTCATCAGGAGTTTGATTGACGTGATCCACCACTCAAAATCAAAATCCACCACTTTTGTCCGACAAAGCAGTCAGGAGAGTTAGTAGATTAACGTTGGTGGATTTGAACTGAGGCAATCTGTCACTACACATTAAAAAAGGTTGGTCTATTTGTTGTTTAATTTTCTTTGACTGACCAAATTTGAAAGTTGAGACTGTTTTCATATTAAATATGACCTGCTCGGTCCTGTCTGTCAGCGCGTTGTCAGTGTCCTCTATTTTTCACTGCTTGAGAACATGGGTTGAGTCCGAAATCGCCCCCTAAACCCTCATTCACTAAGTTAGGCCTATTCCCTACGTAGATTCTCTGTTCCTCTTTTAAAATGAATGCGCTGTCTACATCTTCTATAACAGACGCGATGGCTGAATACATCCAAATTCTCCAGTGGCAGCCATTCTTTGTTGTTAAATTCAACCCAAGCGCTCTTTGGTGACGTGGATGATTACGTTACTGACGATCATCTGTCCATCATCGTATAAAGCCCGCCCTGACAATTTGATTGGTCCGAACAGCTTTGGTTCGGGATACTTGCTTCACAACAGATTAAGTCCAGACCGAACTTCCCGACCTCAAATTAGATTGACATCGGCCCGCGACTGGTGAGTGGCTCGCGGCGCTGCGCTGTCTATTATTGGTCCGAATAAACTAATAAACGGTCCGTGAAGCTGAAACGAGTAGCGCAGTTTCGTTCCGCTTTCATTTTGTTTGCCATTCGCAGCTGGGCAACGTTGCAACGTCCTATAACCAAATTTGGTTGCACTGGCCACAAAAATGGTCGCAGTCTGGATCCCTGAGGGGGAATTTAACATAATGGGCAGATCCCTCGAGGCATCCTCGCGAGGCTGATGACGCTTTGAAGTGATTTCTCAATTCATGACCCCTTGAGGCATTAAGGCATTGATTAAAACCCAATCAATAGACCTCGAACACCACACCGCCACCGTGAAGCGTGACAGGCGCCCATCTCACCTGTCAAGCCTGCGACACTGGAAGTGTATGGAGGAGAGCAGCAGCAGAACGCCGGTGTTGTCGGGCTCCTGCCTCCACAACTGCATGCAGTGGCGCTCGGCCGCCTCGAAGTCCCCCGACTGATACTCCCGGTGCGCCAGCTCTGCCAACCCTTGGAAGGAAAGCAAACGTTTGGTTGGTTCTGGAGCACCAACACAACCCAGAGGAGGGGGAAACAACATGTTAGAAGAAATGAAAATGAGGTCAAATAATAAAAATAATAAAAAAAAAAGAACAGCAGTGCTGTTAAAAAAATAAAAAGTAACTAGTGAAATGATTAATCGCATCCAAAACTTCATCACACATCAGTGTGTACTTTGTATAATTGTTTTGTGTGTGTATATATATATATATATATATATATATATATATAGATATACACACACACACATGCATGCATTTAAGAAAAGTGTTACAAATATATTTTTTTTTTATATATTAATATATAATATAAATTGTGTATAAATATATACAGTATACATGCAAATATTTTTTTAATATATAAATGCATGTGTGTATATTTATATATACAAAATATAATGATATACAGTACTCACACATAGGCTATATTATGTAAACACAAACTTTTATTTTGGATGCGATTAGGCTAATTGTTGCCCAGCACTATAAATAACACTATAGTGTGGAACCATTTTCATGCTGTGTTTTTAACAACAACAACCATCACTGCATAAAACTGCAAATTTTCTAAAACTAGCATTGATGGTTCCAGTAATGATGATAGCACTTCTGATGCACTGACATCAAAAAAAAGTATAATTAAACAAAAATTACCAAAGAAAGTCAGCAACTGATGATCTAAAATGACTCAAATGAATGGTTTTAATAATGTTTCAAATTTGTTAATGAATTAAAAATAATTTTAAAGTTATTCATTTTTTTAAACTTAAGATGTAGGCCTAATGGATTAAAAGGAATGAATGAGGATGGAAATGAAAAAAAAGAGATGAGGACTGGTATGAAGAGTATGATGTGATATTATGAAGGTGCAAAGGACAGATTAACACACTGTAGGTTGGGTAAAATTCAGAGTTTAAGAACTGGCTTCCTTTCATTTCATTAGTGGAAAGAGGGACAGAAAGAGGAACTTCCTTGCAGTTTATAATAATTCAACAACACAATCACAAAATTGAGGAATTTCATTAATCCAAAAAAGCAAAACAACAACATGATCTTATTTGGTATGTTTGGCTCCACATAAAATTAAAGCATTCTGGGAAACGAGGCATGGCTCATAAAATTAATAAAATATAATTATACACAAGAGAAACCGAAATTAGCCATTTAAACAATGAATATTAACATTTCATGTTTCTAAATGTTGTATATAGTAACAATTTTAAAGGTTTTCACACTGAAAAATGAAATGGGCCTACTTATAACAATAGTCTTCCCATTTCCATAATGTACATTGGGCCATCTTTTCTAACCTCGGTTTAAATTTAGGAATGGAAAAGTCATTTTCAATTCTTAAATGGCACAATCCTGATTCACACACTGAAACTAAGTTACTGATAATCTACTATTATCAGATGTTATTGGTGAACAAATGATCATATTACAAACAGCCGCCCATAAAGTAAACAGTAACTTAGATGGAAGACTCACACCATCGTAACCAGGTTCGATATTATTATTAACGTTACTTAAATTTCGCTAGTGTTGCTGAAATAGATCATGACTACCATTAATATCTGCACATAAATCTACCTGAACCTGACAGTTTAATCATGACACGCATGCAAAGAGGTCAGTATTACAGAGTTATTAAACCTGCCACAAATAAGCTAGTTTTCAAATGAATAAAAGCGGGAGATTATAATCAACAAAAGCGAGAACTGCCGTTATTGTCATGGTTACCTGTGCTATCAGCCACGTTCCCCACCGAGCTCGCCATCTCTCCTTCACTCTTCACCGAATCCTGCGAGGCGGCGGACAGTGTCGCGGTTTAATATAAGATGTAAAATATAAAGGTCTCGAATTTACTTAATATGTTTAAAACCAGATTCAGATATTGTGGCCAAAAATCTTCTGTAAACACCCTGCGGTCTTGCAGCTGCTAGGCTAACACACTATAGGAGAACGCGGACAAATTCACGGAATCTGACGCGCACGGCCAACGTCTTGAATCGTTTTTCTCGACGTCACTAGTTCAAATTATATATATCTATGAGTCTAAGAGCTCAAATATAGATGGCTAGTTAAACTGGCGAATTTATGTTCGATACTTTCACCATGGCGGAATTTTTAGCTAACAATGGCTTTCCACTCTCCACCGAAATGGCGGATGTGACCGGAACTTCTTTTTCGAGGAGGAGGGGCGTGGATATTAAAAAAGTAGAGCCATAGCGCGCGATTCCTACAGAACTAATATGAAAGCAAATTCTGCGATAGTACATATATCAGGTATAGAAAAATAAGAATGTTTAATCATCTATATCAGTTTTTCCTTTCAAATCCTATTACTTTTTATGCACTCTGAAAATCTACTGCTCTTTGGCTTCTTGCGCTGTATCATTGCGCGAGCAGCACTACAGATAAAATTGCGGTAGATTAAATATGGCCGCGTCCAAACAGGGGTGTGGGTGTGCTTTGTGCAACTGCAAACAACACACAGTTTAGGCGGGAACTATTTGCACTATATTCCCTCACACCATCTATGTTTGAATTAAAGCAAGATACTACATGTGAATGAAATAAACATTTAAATAATAGATATTAACTTATTTCCCCATTTGATTATAACAGTTGATGGGCCCTTATGGAAGTAAAACTGTGGAAACTGTGGTCCAACTGTTTGGTTACCCATATTCTTCAAAATATCTTCTGTGTTCAGCAGAAGATTCATACAGGTTTGGAACAACGGGTTCTCGATTTTAATTGATGACAAAATAAAAAAATGTGGGTGAACTATCTCTTTAATATTCAGCAATATTGTTGATTTGACTGCATTCAGCTTAGCTGGATGTATTAGAGCTGCTTTACTGAGTTGAACTTCACCATTGGAATCATTGAACCGTTATTTTCCTGTATAGTATATCACTGTAAGCTGCTTTGAAACAATCTTTATTGTATAGCCTAAAGCGCTATTTAAATGAGTGTGACTTGACTTAACAGTAGGCTACACTCAGAAAATCGTTCTGTAAGGCAAGTTTTCTGAAATGTAATGTTTAAATTAGCAAATATTACCTAATTAAACATGCACTAATTTACATGAATTTCCAGAACAGAAATCTAAACATAAAGATAGGCAAAATTCTTGTTTCATAGTTTAAGGTTTTTACAGAGGAGAATTTGGATTTCTCTTTCTATATCTCCACAAATCAGAAACTACTGGATCTAGCGGTGTGGAAACTGCCACGCAACGCATTCGATTGAATAGATTGGAACGTTCAAAAGACAAACTTTATGTTAAAGCCAACTTAAAATCTTGTCTTAAAATTTAAAATAGGTGAATCACCCATTTTTTTCCTTTTAATTTTATTTCAGTGTTTTATTTGCAAGTAAAATAATGACCCTAGACACTCACAAACATGTGAACTTAGTGCTGTAATATTTCTGCATTTCTTTGTCAGCAAATTCAGCAGTTTTGTTACTTTTACAAGGTCAGAGAGATTTTAAATTTGTTGATTTGTTTAATACAATGTCTTGACTTGGTGATCTGGATTTTGACATTTGATTTATTTTTAATTACATAAGCTTTACAGAGATAACAGGAAAATAATGCAACCAAGTTTGTTCCGGCTGGACAGCAGATGGTGTCAAAGTTCAGTTTAAGTAAGTTGAGAGATGGACAGTGATATAAACCAAAACATTAAGAACTATGCGTGCTTGTTTGTTTTGTTTTGGTTTTGGACTTAATAAAGTATTAAGTCATTTTTAAACAATCACAAATAATATGTAAGTCACAAAAAAATGGGTCATTCACCAATTTAAACTTGTTTGAATCCAGTCTCAAAGTTAAATCCTGAGGACATTTAATAAACATAAAATAAGCTAAAATAACACGATTTTTAACATTTTGTTACAATGTGGTAACCATTATGCAGAAGACCTACAGAAGTAATAGCCTTGTTACGGTTATATGTAAAAAGTGTTTTTAATTTAATTGAACAAAAGTATTTCACTTTCATTGGAAGTAACTGTAGAGTCAAGTTAGATCAAATAATGTTGACAATTTTATCAGGAAAGATTTTAGTTTACATGCAAAATTTGGTAACACTTTACAATAAGGTTCATTCGTTAATTTAACATGACCTAAGAATGGAAAAAACTTCTTCAGCATTTATTAATCTTAGTTCATATTAATCTCAACATTTACTAATACATTATTAAAATCAAAGGTTGTATTTGTTAACATTAGTTAATGCACTGTGAACATGAACAAACAATGAACCGCTTATTAACATTAACAAAGATTAATAAATACTGCAACAAATGTATTGCTCATTGTTAGTTCATGTTAGTTAATACATTATCTAAAGTTAGCTTATAAGTGTTACCCAACATTTTTAGTAGTCTTAACTAAATTATTTTAAGGTCATACAACAAGATAACAACAAATAATTTCAAACGAACTAGATTTTGTCTGGAAATTTTTATTTAATTTCGTGGAAAAAATGTCCTTAAAGGTGGGGTATGTGATTCTCTTTTTTGTCCATTTTTTCAAAATCACTTGAAATCCAATTCATAACCCACTTACAGCCACTGAGTTAGAAGCACTGAAATGAAAATTAAGCAATTTAATCCTATGTGGAACGGGCAGGACTCGAAAAACTCCAGCCAATCATTTCCAAGACCACCTAGAATCATTGGACAGTGAGTCTGTCAATCAAACGGTCGTACCATCCCCCCTCCCCCATCCCCCTCGAGCGAATCAGGCCCAGCGTTGGAGGAAAGAAGGGAGGACCATTTGAGTTGTGTTTTTTTTTTAATCTGCCGTTTTGCAAATCACATACCCCACCTTTAAAACAAGTTTGTTCAACAGCTTATTTCTTTTTTTAGTGTAATAACGGCAGCAGTCAGCAGAGGGCATGACGCACACGCACGTTCATCTGCATGTGAAAGCTTGGTTGCACACAGGGTCAATTCAATCACAGCTTACTTTAAACGTTTCTCAGTCAATCTACCATGTTGCTTTGCCCCCATAAATCTTGTGTGGGTAAGTTGACCCAGTGCCCAAGTCATCCCGTGCTGCCGTTCACAAGGCTTCATGTCTTCCAAAAGCTAAGGGAAGTAAACATAGCCAAATCAATTCAGCTTTCTCTGACAGATTGACGTGTCTAAAGGCCCGAGCTTGTGATGTGAAGCTCATTAACTTTTCTCTCTCAAGAGCCGGTCTGTATGGGAAAGGGTTGACATCATTGCTCGAAAGGCTGCTTCAGGGTGTGTTGGTTCAGTTTGCCCCACTTTACCCTGCCATTGCGCTTGGCTGTTGCCTTGGGAAAAGCTCTTGTGCACGAGTGATGTCATGGCCGTGTTTTGGGCAATTGTATCTGACATCTTTTATCTTTGTGCAAGCCGGGCTCTGGTGGCCGAGGCACAGGTTAGATCTCCCGTTAAAGGGTCCGGTGTCATTTACACTCAGGCTTTCACACAACCTCTTGCTATTTTAGGCAACACATGAATGGAAAGAGGGTCACTCGTATAAGTCGTCTATCAGACCGGCTCATTGAGAGCAGAGTTTTGGGAAAGCAGGATTTGTTTTGCCTCGGTCTTCTCTCAGATCAGGCGACCCACATATTTCAGGTCGTATCAGTTCAATGTTCCCGTAAAACAATGACCATGTCTATTTCAGTTCTGGACTTTTTAATAAGCCCCCACTTTTTATTGTGCTTTGAGGTAAACTGTTGGTTTAGACTGAGTTTGATATTTGCATTGTCATGGTTACTTCTGTGTGAGGAGAGCAATGTGCTACCGTTTCTCACCCTTCCTTATATATACTGAATACTGTGTGCTTTAGCTCTTCTCATGCATATTCCAGTTGCTGCACATGTTTGCATAGCCAACACTGTAAAGAAAAAAGAAAAAAACACTGTGAAACAACGGTAAAATACTAGCAGCAGAGACGCCTGAAATCTACTGATTTCACTTAACAAGTTGTTTCAACTTAAAAAAATAGTGTTCGTGCTGCCTTCAAATGTTAAGTTTAGTCAACTTGAAATGTGAAGTTGTATTAGGTGACAGCTTGGATATTTGAGTTGACTAAACTTAAAAAGTTAAGTGTTCATCAAATCCAAGCTGTAGTACAACTTCACATTTTAAAGTTGACTAAACGTAACATTTTAAGGCAGCACAAACACTTACTTTTAAGTTGAAACAAAAAATATTGTTACAGTGAGCATGTTAATGTTAAAACGAAATACAGATTTCAGTAAAATACTGGCTACAATATACTGTAATTCTATGGTATAAATACTGTGAGATTACTTTACAGCCATTTACTGTAGAAAATGCAACAAATTTTTTGTGATAAAAACGCTGTCTCTAAAAGGGAACCCAAAAAAGGTTGGGGAAAAAAAAATCACACAGAGAATTAATACAGTAAAACACAGGCAACAGTAATATGCTAATAAAAAGGTGACCATTTATTTATATGCAATAATCAATGTATTCAGCTTTGGTATCTACACTCTTAAAAAATAAAGGTTCTTCATTGTATCGATGGTTCCACAAAAACCTTTAACATCTAACATTTCAATTGCACTAAAGGTTCTTTAAAGTGGAAAAGGTTCTTTAGATTATTAAAATATTCTTCACACTAAGAAAAAAAGGCTCTTTTAAGAACCGATCACTGAAAGATTATTCAAGGAACCAAAAACGGTTCTTTACACTCTTCAAAAATAAAGCTTCTAAAAGGGGATTTGTGGATCATTTGGGGTTCCCATCATAGGATCATTTTATGGATTAAGATTTAATCAATTCATTTGTTTTAATTCGTTTCTAATATTAATTAAATTTGTAAACATACTTCATCACTATGAAAAAAATTAAATAACCAAGAAACATAAAAGTATTATGCAATCATTTAAGACTTGTCTCCTAAGGATAAAATAATAATTTTTGGTTCCCAAAAAACTTTCATTGATCCGTTCTTTAAAGAATATTTTTTTCTTATAGTGTGAAGATCATTTTAAAATCTAAAGAACCTTTTGTGGAATGTTAAATGTTCTTCATGGAACCATCGATGCTAATAAAGAACCTATTTTTAAGAAAGTAAGTCTCACACTGAAAAAAAGACTCACACTGTTTTATACTTTACTTTGAACAATTTGCACCCATTTACACATTTTAAGTGAATTTTACTGCTACTGCTCTGTACAACTTCCCTGTTATCATCAAGTAAAACACACCATTGAACTTAACATTAATTTGACATTCAACTTAACATTTATTTGAAATATAAGTAAATATTCCTTTTTAATTAATTGAATTCCCTTAAGTAATATCTACTCAAGTAAGCTAAGTAAATTTAACAAAATATATTTTTTTTCTCAAAGTAACACTGAATTACATCACACCTTTAAAACGAATGCTTTAGAAACATCTAAAATACAATAGATATTGTGTAGATTCCATGTATGAACATAATAGCAGTAACATGGCACCTTGGAACAGACCTCATACTTGGACACAGTGCAACATTCGATAGATCGCTTTTGAGTATGAATGTGTCATTTTGAGTAGAAAATGAATCGAGATGTCACAAAATGACAAGTTACCAAACCTAACAACAAAAGCAATGATAAAACGGTGAATACAGCTGGAAAACAGTGGAAAATCAACCGTATCAATTATCCATGCCCCAGTGCATGATGGGAACACCAGTATTAGAAAAGTTGAGTAGGTTTTACTAAATTTATATCATTGATATTTCTGCTTTAATTTCAAGCTTGAGTTGAGTACTGATAGGATTTACATTTACTTTTATGTATTTGGCAGACGCTTTTATCCAGAGCGACTTACGTTGCATTTCAAGGTTCACATTTACATTCTTATCAGATCTCTCGGATTTACTTAATTTGTTTAATTCTCACCTGAACTAACTTTTTCATGTAGAAATTACATTCGTTTTTTCACATACTTATCATTTTTATCAGTGCACACATTTTGTGCTATGGAAATGAATAATACCTTGAAACGTTTGGTTTGTTTAGTTGAGATGCTTATAAATGGCTGGACTTACTCTATGTTTACCTGACATGCAATAAAATTAGTGAAAAAACTCAGACATTACTAAGAGTTTAGAGAACATGTTAGGTGTTCATTGGTTAGATGTATATTGTATATTGTCTATTCTGCTGTCAGCGTGTTTTTTTGGGTATATTGTTTATGCATATTTTATTGTATATGCGTGTGTGTGTGTATAGTATATTTATTGTATTTTTTCTTGTATTGCACAATGTCTGAACTTTTTGGTTCCAATGAAAATAAAGATTTAATAAATTTCAAATGTATTAAACTAAATCCACTCAGGTATACAAACAAAAGCGAGAGTCCATGAAACAGAGTGCATTGCACAAACAATACCAGACAACTGAATGAACCTAAATTAGGGAGGTATGTACAAGTTGATGAGAAAATGAGAACAGAGGAAACCCCTTAGACAAACTGATGCTACGTTTATACGAAAACGATATGCTTAAAAAACTGAGAAGTTTTTCCTTTGAGTTTTCCGTGGACAGACGACACCATTGTCAAAATGATCCCCGTTCACACGGATCCGCGAAAACGACAAAAGTAAAAACGCTGTATTCTGCTGCCAGACCAGTAGATGGCGATGACACACTATAGCCTGAACACGTAATACGCATGTGCATGACGTTATCGTCTTCAGAGATCAGCGTTTTTGTTGTTTACACGGAGACCGGTTTCAAAAACTTGCTCTTTGAAACCAGTTTTTAAACCGTGGAGCTCCCTCTGCTGTCCATAAGGTGCCTCTGCGCATACACTGTCACATGTCTGTCCTGTCTTGTGATGCACATGGGTGTTTTGTTATTTTGAGCCATGTGCTCTTGTCATTGTTTGATCCCTCCCCCTTGTTATCTGATTATTGGTTTATTTGCTCCACTTGTCAGCCTCGTTACCCTCCTTTGTTTGCCTCCCTATTTAGTCTTCCTGTGTTTGCTGTCCTGTGCTCGTTCGTTGTTATTGTTACGTGTGTTAAGTTGCGTGGAGTTCTGTGCCAGTCCTGTTCTGCCGGTTCTGTGTTGGATTAGGTTCTGAGACCTTGGAATTCTTTTGTTGGTTTGTTTATTTTTATGTTTTATCTTTATTAAACCTCTTCATTTCACTCCGCACTTGAGTCCTCTTTTCAATTCTCCACTACCCACGTGACATACACTCCTCAATCCTCAATCCTCAAATGCCCAATCCTAAATGACTAAATGCCCAATCCTAAATACAAAATGCCCAATCCTAAATACCAAAGTAATTTTCAACTTCGACTTTTAGTTTTCAACTTAGACTTTTAGTTTTAGACTTTTAGTTTTCGTTTAAGACTTTTAGTTTTAGACTTTTAGTTTTAGACTTTTAGTTTTCGTTTAAGACTTTTAGTTTTAGACTTTTAGTTTTCGTTTAAGACTTTTAGTTTTAGACTTTTAGTTTTCAATCTGACCCAATAATCCCTCCATACTAGGCATCTGCCATCCTGAAAAATAAAAACTGTGGCTCCTTCCTTCAGTTCTTTGCCTCTCTAAGGGGCAACATTGATGGAAGCAGTTTCTATTAACATTTACATTTAATCATTTAGCAGATGCTTTTATCCAAAGTGACTTACAACTGAGGAGAGCAATAGAAGTATAGCTAAACTAACAATAGGACAGCAATATGTAAGTGCCGTGCCCCTGCCCAGTTTAGTCGCATTATAGGTAATAAAAAAAGAGAGTAGAAGAGAAGAGAAAAGAAAGTGTAGGCTAAGTATCAATGGATCAAGTGTTGCCGTAAAAAGATGCGTCTTCAGCCGTTTCTTGAAAATGTCTATGGACTTGAGTTGAGTTAGCAATGTCTATGCTTCTCATTTTAAGGTCTGGTATTCTGTAACGTTTTGGTTCCAATGAAAATCAAAACCAAAATCGAATTTATTAAACTAAATCCACACAGGTACAAACAAAAGCGAGAGTCTACGAAACAGAGTGCGTTGCACAGACAACTGAATGAACCAAAATGAGGGAATTATATGAACAGAATGCGAACTCTTCTAAAAGAGACGTCCACTCCTGGTTCTGGCAGCAACTGGACTATTGAACATACCCGCAATAATAATCCTTTGTTCCCCAATAGAATCTATACAGTACCAATGAAATCTATTATAGTCTACCACAATAATTCTACTGTGGGCATTTTACAAAATGTGTTTTCAAATATGAAAACATTTCAAATGTGTTACGAAATGCAAGCATGCATACATTCTGTAAAGTATATGGGTTGTTTAACCCCTAAAACTTATTTATGCATTTAAAGGTTGTATCAGTCATTTCAGGCCCAAAAAAGGCCGAAACATAAATGATCACATTAATCTAATCTTTCTAACGATCCGCTAGCTGCCCGCCCCATAAGCATGCCGTCCAAAAAACGTGTCTCTGTATGCAGCCTAGGCTCTGAAATCTGCACACAAAAACAAATGGGTACAACCACCACTGAAAACCAAAACAGTGTTTCAACCAATCACAGACAGGGGCGGGTGTTGTGAGGTTTTGCGCTCGTGCACGGCTGGACGCGAAGTCGGAGCAACACCCGCCCCTGTCGGTGATTGGTTGAAACACTGTTTATTTTGCTTTTGAGTGGTGGTTGTATTCATTTGTTTTTGTGTGCAGCCTTTTTTGGGCCTGAAATGCCTGATACAACCTTTAAGTCAGTGGTCACCAATCCTGGTCCTGGAGGGCCGCTGTCCTGCAGAGTTTAGCTCCAACCCCAATTAAACACACCTGAACCAGCTAATCAAGGTCTCACTAGGCCAGGGATGGGCAACTTCGGTCCTGGAGGGCCACTGTCCTAAAGAGTTTAGCTTCAACCCTAATCAAACACACCTGAACAAGCTAATCAAGGTCTTCAGGATTACAAGAAAATTACAAGCAGGTGATTTTTTCAGGGTTGGAGCTAAACTCTGTAGGACAGTGGCCCTCCAGGACCGAAGTTGCCCATCCCTGCACTAGGCATACTAGAAACTTCCAGGCAGAGGTGTTGGACCTGGTTGGAGCTAAACTCTGCAGGACAGCGGCCCTCCAGGACCAGGATTGGTGATCCCTGCTTTAAGTGCTTGCCTACTAACCTCAGATCAGGGGAATTGTGGTCTCTACTCACTTAATAATGTTGGGTTAAAAATAACCCAACGAGTAACACAACTATGGGGTGGTGTAGCACCGAATCTTTTTTCGAGTCATTTCGTTCATTCAATGAACGAAATGAACAAAATGACTCGAAAAAAGATTTGTTCATTTTGATGAACGAGTTCGAACAGGAGAGTCACGATCGAACGCGCATCACAGAACAGAGCAAGGCGAGCATTTGTGCTTATACTTAGACTAATTTATTTATTTTTAAATGACCGATCGTTTGTCTAGATAAGACCCTTATTCATCGTCTGGTGTCGTTTAAAGCCCTTTGAAGCTGCACTGAAACTGTCATTTGGACCTTGAACCGTTTGGGTCCTGTTGAAGTCCATTATATGGAGAAAAATCCTGGAATGTTTTCATCAAAAACCTTCATTTCTTTTCGACTGAAGAAAGAAAGACATGGACATCTTGGATGACATGGGGGGAGGAAATTATCAGCAAAAGATTTTTTAAAAGTGAACTAATCCTTTAACTGTGGGTTATTTTAACCCAGTGCATTGAGTTAAAAGCCATTTGGGTTTAAGTAACCCAACAGTTAAGTTAACTATTTACCGGTATTTTTATTTATGACATTATTTTAATAAATAAAATGCACTTTGTTTTCCAATACAGATTTTTTATTTGTATAAAACAATAAATAAGCTTCAACAAATATATTTTAAAATTACAAACTAAATATCGGGGAGTCTAGAATTTTATGGAAATATAGCCTACATAATTGTGTACATAAATTCAAAATACACAAGTGAACATATATACGTATATAACCCATCAGCCAGGTTATTACTAGAAATTACCCAACGATTTAAAAAATAACCCAACATTTTTGGAAAACAACCCAGCATAGTGACCCAATTTGTGTAACCCAACGGTTGGGTTAAAATTATAATAACCCAACGTTTTTACTGTGTAATGACTAAGTAAATTTTGCAAACGATAGCATGAATGGTGCAGAGTTTGGAGTCTGTTCAAACCACACTAATTTTCGTTTCCTCATGACTTCATGCTGGAAGGATGTTCGTCTCAGTCTTGGGAATGTGTCCTTCTGTTTCATCAGCTTCATCTCTTCATACCGTCCTTATAGTGGATTATTCCTACCACTTGAAAACCATTTCGCCCATCATCACAACATCTTCATTGTTGTGTGAAAATCTCAGCTTCAGTATTGATTATTTGAAAGGCCTTTTCTCTGCTCATTATAAGTTAAAGGATTAGTTCACTTTTAAAAAAACTTTTGATGATAATTTCCTCCCCCCCATGTCATCCAAGATGTCCATGTCTTTCTTTCTTCAGTCGAAAAGAAATGAAGGTTTTTGATGAAAACATTCCAGGATTTTTCTCCATATAATGGACTTCAACAGGACCCAAACGGTTCAAGGTCCAAATGACAGTTTCAGTGCAGCTTCAAAGGGCTTTAAACGACACCAGACGATGAATAAGGGTCTTATCTAGACAAACCAGCGGCATTTCACAAATAAATAAAACAGTTTAAGTTTTATAAGCACAAATGCTGGCCTTGCTCTGTTCTGCATTCGTGACTCACGCAATACGCAATTACGTTGAAATTCACGCTTCTGTCCTGACGAAAATTGTCTTTACGCCTTTTTAATATTAAAACACCCAGGATACGCACACGAAATGGGCATTTAAACGATAAACTGACACAAAGACATTTGAATATGTGTATATGGTCCTCCTTCCTCACATTCGTAAACACTGACTCGGTACTTCCGCCGACGCGTGACCTTTTCAACGTAATTGCGTATTACGTGAGTCACGAACGCGCATCACAGAACAGAGCAAGGTGAGCGTTTGTGCTTATAAAACTTAAACTGTTTTATTTATTTGTGAAATGCCGATGGTTTGTCTAGATAAGACCCTTATTCATCGTCTGGTGTCGTTTAAAGCCCTTTGAAGCTGCACTGAAACTGTCATTTGGACCTTGAACCGTTTCGGTCCTGTTGAAGTCCATTATATGGAGAAAAATCCTGGAATGTTTTCATCAAAAACCTTCATTTCTTTTCGACTGAAAAAAAAAAGAAAGACATGGACATCTTGGATGACATGGGGGGGGGGAGTAAATTATCAGCAAAAGTTTTTTTTAAGTGAACTAATCCTTTAACATCACAGTTCATTGAGACGACTCTCAGTCAGCTAAAGGTCATGGATATATTCAGATGTCATGCTTTGACTTGACACATCACATCGCATCGGGCAGAAGCAGCATCTGCCAGCTGGTAAATATCAGGTGCTGGTGTTTGATTCATGCTGCGGCCTCTATAATGTACATGTCAGGCGCTCTACTCGTTTTATAGCCTCTTATTTTGAGGTGGGATTTGGTTTGCCCGAACAGCACAAGTATGTGCAAAAGTCAGCCTTTTAAATTCAAGCTTTCCTGAAGCCCCTGTACTTTCATGAATGGGAAACTGTGTGATGTTTCTGTTGGATTCACAAGTTTGTACATTAGCCTCGAGCACTTGTTCAAGCATGTTTGTCTAGACTTCAGACATCTTTTTAGGAGAGCATCTTTAACTGGTGTGTGTAAAGCATGTGCTTTCTCTGCTCCTATGGCTCCATGATTTATACTGAAGAACATTTATATGGCATTATTTACAACTATTCGTGTCCCATTACTTTTTAAAAAGTAATAAAGGCAGAAGTACAACGTCCCTTGGAGGAAGGACGAGCAAATGATCATTTTTGGACCTTTTCTACAGCATTGCATGAAGAAGAGTAAATAAGCTCTAAAATAAGTAAATTTTCTGTCTTTTTACTCAAATTATAGCGTTCATTGCATTTGTAAAAGCTCAAACACTGTTACCAAAGTAATTGCTGGAAAAATAATCAAATATGGGAGACAAGCATAAAAACATGCACATGCATAAAAACAAAGTTATGCCGTTCAAAAGTTTTGGATCTGTAAGATTTTTAAATGTTTTTGAAAGAAGCTTCTTATGTTCATCTAGATTGCATTTATTTGATCAAAAATACAGTAAAAAAAAAAAACAAGTAAAATTGTGAAATATTGCAATGTAAAACAGCTGTTTTCTGTGTGAATATATGTAATGTATTCCTGTATTGAAAGCTGAATTTTCATCATCATATGATCCTTCAGAAATCATTATCATATGATGATTTGCTGCTCAATAAACATTTCTGATTATTATCAATGTTGAAAACTGTTTTTTCAGGATTGTTTGATGACAAGAAAGTTCAAAAGAACTGAAATAAAGCATTCTTGCTCAATAAAGGTTATTTATTTATTTTATCTTACTGAGCCCAAACTTTTGAACGGTATAATGTTATACAGTTATGCATATTTATTTCCTTTAAGTCAAGTCAAGTCAAGTATATTTATATAGCGCCTTTCACAATACAGATTGTATCAAAGCAGCTTCACAGTATCAATCAAAACAACATAACAAAGTTCGTTTCTTAGTGGAAAAAACATCCACGTTTGGTAGGGCTGATCAATGGTATTAATGATCGGTTAATTCATTTGAATATCCCCAACTGAGCAAGCCAAAGGCAACAGTGGCAAGGAACCAAAAAACTCCATCACGTGACCCAATGGAGAAAAAAAAAAGTGGATCTTTAGTGGATAAACAAGATTTTAAGGTAATAAAGTGATACATGTGTGATGCATAAAGTGAAAGATTTGGTTTATTGTGATTTTCAAGCTCTTTTTTGTGCACTTTTGTGTAAAGTGCACGAGTGCCCATGACCGTCTGGTCCTCCTGTACACCCACCGCTGGACACAACCGAAGGTGTCAGAGATCGTGGGTGTTTACTCTCCAGTTGCTCAACCCGTCTCCACCCCATCATAATGGCTTCATCACAGATGCCACTCCTCTACCTCAGGGGAAACTGTTCGGGCATCGAATTTGTCAGGTTTAGATTAGAACATAATGTTTACGCCAAAACGTCTCCAAAATGCAGCGTTGCATAACGAATGATTAAAACACTAATCTTTATTTAATTTCAGTCAGGGAAAGGCTGCGTGTTTTTTTCCCCTACTCTTTTTGTCTGCATCTGTGTTGTTTTTGTGAGACGCTTTAAAAGATTTGTCTTTCGTGCGGTTGAGAAATCACCTGACGTGTTTTACATGAAAAGCTCAGATCCCGTACATTAGCAGCAGCGTGACGGGTGCGCGACACGGAGATGTTCAGTCTGTTCAGACAGGATTACAAGTGCTGACTCGAGCTTTCAGCGTATACTGACACAAAGTTTCCTGAATGATGATGCTTCATTATAGCCCTAAATCATTTCAGGGAACTTTGTAAGAAGAGACTAGGCAAAAGGTTCCTTAAGATAGACAAATTACCGGTTTACTCTGTGCAGGGTTTATGGGTATCTGCTCCTTTGAGAGAAGATAAATACTGTTGACCCTTCTTTAAAGGCCCCCTGAAATCAAAATGTAACTTTTCTAGCTTTTAGTATGAATATGTCAGCCTTAAGGTTATGAATAAGGTGGTGTGTTCCAAAACAATGACAAAATTTGCATTTAGGAGATGTAAGCGTTCAAAACTTCTCTCTCTTCTGCTAAAATGGATCAGGGATTTTTATGACATCACCGCGGGCTTTAGCTTCTCATCACATCTTCTGCCCAATCACATGCTCTCTAGAATCTAAAGCCCCGCCCCCTCTGCTTTAAACACCACCTGGACAAAGCGAGCGTTGACAGACATAGAGAAGTGTGTGTTGGAGAAGTGTGTGTTGGAGAAGTGTGTTCGGCTGCTCAAACGCTCAAGTTTTTTTCAGTTTTCCAACTGTACGTTGGTTAAGAATGAAATTACTAGAATTTATTCACCTCTACTGTTGAATCCAGCATATCATCAGCGCTCGGATTAGCTTCCATGGTGCTGTCAGTCTGTGAGGGAAACTAAACGCTATTGGCTAATTGAAAAGGGGGAGGAGCCATTCAATACACCCCGCCTTAGCTTCCTGTTTCAGAGGAAATTATGTCAACGCATCACACAAAGCTGCGCGATCCAAGACACTTCAGTGAGCCTTTAAAGTCCACCTGTAGTTAATCATTGTATCCCTTAAAACTCATCTTTGATCACCAAAATTACATATTTATTATTAAAAATGACATACTAAATGTGTTTTCCTGTGGAAAAAAATGTCTTCATGCCTTAAAATATCTTGAATGTAACTCGACACCCATGCTTCATTTAGTATTCACGGTTCTATGAATATGCAAATGACCCCCGCCTCCACTCACTCACTCACTCAGAGATCCACTGGTTGACGATCACACGTTGATCTGATTGGTTACAAGGTCGTTTGTGACGTCAGAAACACCAGCGATTTCACACCGTGTTTTTGAGACTGTCTTTGGTTCACTGCAGTTTTAAGCAGAAAATACTCAGCAATGCTGTCGACTTATGAACTTACACATGGTTTGTCTTAAAGCATATTAAAAACACCACATACACATATTAACAACATTAAAAGCTGGATTCGGGGACTTTAAAAATGATTTCAGAACATGTGGCACCATATTGGCAGCTATAATCATATAATATATTCTGTTTTAATATATAAAGTTTTCTGTCATGGCATATCTGAGCCACGTCCAGCTCCGGGCAAACAAGCCGATGTTGTGCCTCATTCCCATCAGAAAGTCATTCCCTGTCTTCGCCCCTCTTCCAGAGAAACACTAAGTTGCATAACCAGCCCACCTTGTAAGGCAAGAGCAACAATGTGTTCAGTCATCGGCGGAGTGCAGAAATCACCCTGTTTATCTGCCCAAACACAATACTGTGCTGTTCAGTGTGTTCAAGCGCTAATGACCACTTACCTCGTCTTCTGGAGCAGGGCTGAGCCGTAGAGCTGCCCTACTTCAGACGCCTTTCTTTGACATGTTGTTGGTGTTGTGACTGTCAGGCTCACGGTGGCTTTCTGTTTCTGAATGTGGACTGACACGCTGATTTGGTTCGCAGCTGAACAGTTATTTGAATTAGATTGCAAAGTTTAGGGTCCCTCACCAGTACTTCTGGGATCTGGATTCATCTGGAATATCCTGCTGAAAATTTGCATGTAAAATTAGTGGCCGCCCGCCCAATTTTTTTTTTTGCGGCGCTGCTTCCGAAAGCTTTTTTTGTGTACTTGATGTAAGTCTTTACATGCAAAATGGTTGAATAAGTTGTTATAATATGCATGTACAGTTTTCCCTAAGGAGAAGATCCTTAGTTCACATTTCCTATGTTCACATTTATACTTTTGTCTTTTCCTTTCTGTATCGCAATGACATGGTCTGTCAACAAATTACAGTACAAACAGTAATCTTTGATTGCAAGTAACTCTTGCAAACTCCCACATACACTAATTTATAACAATTATACAATTTATAACAATAATTGTCATCAAAACTTTAGCCATAGTTTACATCAGAGTACACTGTTATATTGACAACATGACTAAGCGATTCGACTGTGTTATCCGTGCACAACGACTCAGATGACTCAGAAATGTACCAAAGTGACTGAGAAAAACTGTAATAAGTTTGAGAACATATTAATGTCAGATTAGTGAACGACAACACACAACGAACATGGGATCTGAGGATTTATTTACAGATGTTTGATTTTAATCGTGGGTTCCCTCCAGCAAGCACCACAAAAAGTTTAATTAAAATGTAAAAATTTTGTCATTCTAATATTTTGCCATGTAATGCTGTGTAAATCTACTGTCATGGATGATATATTTTACTTTAGGGTCCAACCCTTTTCCTGCTTAGGTATCCTGTTTATGTTCCTCCACTGTAGTAATATCAGGAAAAAGGGGCAGATTTACGACAGATGATGAAACACTGACGGACCAAGTCCATTCTAATTGTGGGTCAAGAAATGAAAACCAAGTCAGAATAAATCAGTGTAACAGTATCAGTTTCCTTCTGAGGATTGTCCTCGAGTGTGTGTGGCATCTGACGGGTGTTCTGTGTGTGTTGTCTTGATTCACAGCACAGCCGTGGCCTGGTTTCGTATGCCTGTGAGAACGGAGGAAAGAGGAAACCGGGAAGTGTTGGAGACGAAGCCAAAGGAAAGGGCGTTATAACAGAAACAGCTCCATCACAGAGTTACAACCCCGGACAGCTTCACAGTCCCTCATAAATCTGACAAACTTCCATCTTTAGTCATCATTAGTTTTAGAACAGTATTAGACAGACAGACAGAGGGATGGATGGATGGATGGATAGATAGATAGATAGTCAAGTCAACTTCATTTATATAGCGCTTTTAACAATGTAGATTGTATCAAAGCAGCTTTGCAGAGACAAACATATAATTTAAGGTAACAGAGATTGTTTTGGTTTTAGCGGTTCTTGAATAATGTTATTTCCAGCTAAAGTTAGTTTTGATTGATTCACTTCCATTGAAATTATCATTTGTTATTAAATTAGGGGCCGCTAAGACGATGCCGTTCTCTATAAACAGACTTTATTAAACGTGAACCTGTGATAAACGCTGATGGCGTTCACATGCGCATTAAGAATTGATTCTATAGTTCTGTGCATTTGAATATATGTGCACAGGTTTGTAATTCCCTACAAACCACTCCTAAACAAAACTACTTGTCTTGCCTATAAGTTTTGATACAGTATTTTATTTTATTTTATCACTTCGGGGTGGGTACGCAAAACAAATTTTCCCACAACGCTTTATCTGTGAGTGGGAAAGGGATCCTCCATAGGAAGAGGCTAGTTGGCACTTCAGCACTGCATTGTCATCGGGTCCAGGCGAAGCTCCTCGTCAGATCTGGATACGGCCTGGATCCGGCAGGCTGCGGGAAAACCTCGGGATAAACAAAGACACTAAAATTAGCGTAGATGCCATGTGTTCCCAGTTCCGGCTGACCTAATCTATGCAGCCTAACATTGAATTATAGAAGTCTATAATGTATTATGTGTATGCTAGGGCAAAGAGATGTGTCTTTCATCGAGCTTTGAACTGACAGACTGTATCTGCTTCCCAGACAATGGTAGGAAGATTGTTCCAAAGTTTTGGTGCTAAATAGGAAAAGGATCTACCGCCAGCAGTCGATTTTGATATTCTAGGTATTATTAACTGGCCGGAATATTGAGATCGCAATAGACGTGAAGGACTATAATGCGTTAAGAGCTCGCTCAAGTACTGGGGAGCTAAACCATTTAGGGCTTTGTAAGTAATCAACAATATTTTAAAATGTATACGGTGTTTAATAGGCAGCCAATGCAGTGTTGACAGAACCGGGCTAATATGGTCATACTTCCTGGTTCTGGTAAGAACTCGAGCTGCTGCGTAGTTTGCTGTAGTTTGTTTATTAAGCGTGTAGGGCAACCACCCAGTAGAGCATTACAATAATCTAGCCTTGATGTCATGAACTTGATGAACGCATGAACTAATTGTTCCGCATTTGTCAATGAGAGCATATGGCGTAATTTAGATATATTTTTAAGATGGAAAAATGCGGTTTTACAGATACTAGACACGTTAACTTTCAAATGGCAAATTGGCATCAAAGAGCACACCCAGGTTCCTAACTGACGACGAAGACTTAACAGAGCAGCCATCAAGTGTTGGACAGTATTCTAGGCTATTACGTGTGGACGTTTTTTGTCCAAAAATCAGAATCTCTGTTTTTTCAAAATTTTGTAATAGGAAATTACTAGTCATCCAATTTTTTATATCAGCTATGCATTCCGTTAATTTTGTGAATTGTAAGTTTCGTTAGGGCGTGAATAAATATAGAGCTGAGTATCATCGGCATAACAGTGAAAGCTAATTCCATGTTTCCTAATGATATCTCCTAATGGTAGCATGTACAGAGTGAACAGCAGCGGTCCTAGTACTGAGCCTTGTGGTACGCCATACTGAACTTGTGATCGATAAGACATCTCTTCATTTACTGCTACAAACTGATAACGGTCAGATAAGTATGATTTAAACCATGCTAGCGCAATTCCACTAATGCCAACATCATTTTCTAGTCTTTTTTAAAAGAATGTTGTGGTCGATAGTATCAAATGCAGCACTAAGATCAAGTAACACTAATAGAGAGATACAACCACGATCAGATGATAAAAGAAAATCATTTGTGACTCTAACGAGAGCAGTCTCAGTACTATGGTACAGTCTAAATCCGGACTGAAAAGCCTTGCAGATAATATTACTTTCAAGAAAGGAACACAGTTGTGAGGATACTGCTTTTTCTAATATCTTTGACAGAAAAGGCAGATTCGAGATCGGCCTGTAATTGACTCATTTTGTATGATCAAGTTACGTTTTTTTAACAAGAGGTTTTATCATAGCCAGCTTAAAGGTTTTTGGTATGTATCCTAGAGACAAAGACGAATTAATGATATTTAGAAGAGGATCTATGACATCTGGAAGCATCTCCTTCAGTAGCTTAGTCGGTATAGGGTCTAACATTCAAGTTGTTGATTTAGATGAATTAACGAGTTTGCAGAATTCTTCCTCTCCTATAGCAACAAATGAATCAAATGTTTCCTCAGGGAGCCTACAATGCACTCCGTGATGCGATACTGTAGTAGACGGTTGCATAGTTATAATTTTGTCCCTGATATTATCAATCTTATAAGTGAAGAAGTTCATAAAGTCATTACTGCTGTGTTGACGTCAGCCAATCAGAATCCCCAAAATAGCAACAACACCTCAACATGATAGATCATCTGTATCTGCAAATGCAAACAGAGGAGAAGGGTTTGCACCAACATAAATGCGACTGCGACTCTGAATGCATCCATGATTACCAAAGCCAAATGAAAATATAAACCTAGGTCGCACTTTTTACGCAGTGCAAGTTCTGTCGCATACTGTGATGTCGGCGGCCTAAAACTCAGCTTTTATCACTTTTACATACAAACGTGCAAACAAAGTTCTCCAAAATCTCCACTCTGGCCGGAGTTTTTAGAAAGAATTGGTTTCAGAGGCGAATTCTCCGTTTGCGTGTAAACGAAGGGAAATGTCTCAGTTTTTCAAAATAACCATGTACCTGTAAACAGGGCCTCGGATGACTGGATGTATGTATAATGTGCGTGTGAGCAGCTGTCTGAAATCCCATCACTCTCACTTCAGTCACAGCTCAGCTCAGGACGGACACACAGTTTGCTCCTATTTTTATGCATCTTCAAATTCCAACGGTACATGCTGACTTATAGCTTTAAAGGGGTCATGACATACATTTTTTTTATTGTCTAAATATGGGTGGGCGGGGCCTATGGTACGATAATGTAAAACTATTCGTCAACGGTTTCCTCTCGAGGAAGTCATATGCAAATGTACACAAAAAAATGCTGTGTTGTTTTAACCCAACTTTGGGTCAAATATGGACAAATCCAAACGTTGGGTTAAAATGTAATTAAAAAATGTAACCCAACGGCTGGGTTTGTCCATTTTTTGACCCAAAGGTGGGCTGAAACAACACAGCATTTTTTTGAGTTCCTACAACATCCAAGATGAGCTGTTTCTGGAGCTTGATTAAATAAATGCTGTTTTTGAAGCTTCCATGATGGCGTCTTATATGCCAAATATCAAGATTTTTTTTTTCTCATGTCATGACCCCTTTAAAATCCCTTTTAAAAAAGTGTTGACCATGTTATCATTTTAGAGAACTAATTGTGAACTTGATTCAGACATTCAGGAACAATAACAAGAAATTTTGTGTAATAACATGTCATACAATTCATACAAATATTGAGCTAAATGCAAATAATTTGTGGATTACTGCATTAAATAAATTCTGCCCAATTTGTGAGTGTTTTAAGCATTTGTTGAAACAGGATAATAAAGCGGTTATGTGATTGTTTGGGTGGGAGTGAACGGGAAACTGGCAGGATTTCTCAGGGCTGATAGGTGTTTTCCTATGGTCTTAATGGGTACTTTCACTACTCTCCTATGATTGCAACATCACAGGCTGTTTTATCAATAGACAAAACAGCTTTACATCCTCTTGCTGTTAATCATGAAACGTTCATTAGCCCCTGAATGTTTGATATCAGCGCTGATCTTGATTCTGTGTTGCCGGTTTGTGTCCAGCATGAGACTCAGGGGTCTTCAGCGTTCGAGGTTCACAGTGATCTACGGCCCGGGGTCAAAGCTTTAGCTGGAGGTCATGATCTTTCACTGATCCAGTATCAGTTTAGCAGACAGCGTGTCTGAACTGTAGCCATCATGGTGGTATTACTACACTCCTTCCTTCCTATTCAGAATATTCAGAGTTCAGTTAACCTGTAATACTTTAATCATATTCCTTAAGCCTCTTTGTGTGTCGGTCAAAAGTGACCGAAAAAGTATTATTTTTGTCAATGAAATCAATGTACTATTTTTTAGCTTGATAATGTTTTTTATTTCATATTTTGTATTTTTAGGTGATTTAATGGTACTAAATTATATTTACGCTGTATTTATAATTCATTTATTATTATTTTGATCATAGACCTGAAAATTTTATTTCCAAATTAATCTGTGGTAAATCTTGAATGCTTTAGAACAACTGACTTCAGTTTGATCTCTTTTCAAAGACGACACTTGGCAGATTATTGCTGAAGTGAAAAAAGTTTCAACGTAAAAAAGTAAATTACTTTTAAAAACTATAAAGTTTTGTTATAATAAATGCACAAAAATACTAGTTTCAATTTTTATATGAAATATATATTTTCAAAATCACGTTTTACTCTGAAATGGCAAGAAAATAAAAGCCATAAACCTAAATAAGTTGTGTTCCAAATTTGAGATTGAAATTTCAATAAAGTAGCTAAGTAAGATTTTGTTTGGCCGCAGTACCAAACGCTTCCACTGGATAAAATTAATCTAATTTATTTCTCACCGCGAGGAGCACAAGTGTAATAATTTTTTACAGGACCATTTAACCTTTTTGGATAATGTCCCTGATTTTTGTGTGTGTTCGCACAGCAAGTGCCAAAACCTTTACCAAGTTTCCTACCATTCCAAAGAAGTAAAGAATTATAAAAGAAAGAAAATTTTTTAAATTTTTCGGTGACCGAAGACCACCATAGCATAAATAATTTATTTATCTTTCATCTTAATGGCATGAGACTTTGTGACTTCTCCTACTCCTGCTATACTTCATGCTTCAGTGCAATTGTCACGGGATACTCAGGAAACATTGACGTGCAGGTGACCAGGGCGAAGCAGGCCGTGTAGGTGACCTGGGTGAAGCAGTCCATGCAGGTGACCAGGGCGATGCAGTCCGTGCAGGTGACCAGGGCGAAGCAGGCCGTGCAGGTGACCAGGGCGAAGCAGTCCGTGCAGGTGACCAGGGCAAAGCAGGCCGTGCAGGTGACCAGGGCAAAGCAGGCCGTGCAGGTGACCAGGGCAAAGCAGGCCGTGCAGGTGACCAGGGCAAAGCAGGCCGTGCAGGTGACCAGGGCGAAGCAGGCCGTGGAGGTGACCAGGGCGGGACAGACTGTTCAGGTGACCAGGGCAAAGCAGGCCGTGCAGGTGACCAGGGCGAGACAGACCGTTCAGGTGACCAGGGCAAAGCAGGCCGTGCAGGTGACCAGGGCGAAGCAGGCCGTGCAGGTGACCAAGGCGAAGCAGGCCGTGCAGGTGACCAGGGCGAAGCAGGCCGTGGAGGTGACCAGGGCGAAGCAGGCCGTGCAGGTGACCAGGGCGGGACAGACCGTTCAGGTGACCAGGGCAAAGCAGGCCGTGCAGGTGACCAGGGCGAAGCAGGCCGTGCAGGTGACCAGGGCGAAGCAGGCCGTGCAGGTGACCAGGGCGAAGCAGGCCGTGCAGGTGACCAGGGCGAAGCAGGCCGTGCAGATGACCAGGGCGAAGCAGGCCGTGCAGGTGACCAGGGCGGGACAGACCGTTCAGGTGACCAGGGCAAAGCAGGCCGTGCAGGTGACCAGGGCAAAGCAGGCCGTGCAGGTGACCAGGGCAATGCAGGCCGTGCAGGTGACCAGGGCAAAGCAGGCCGTGCAGGTGACCAGGGCGAAGCAAGCCGTGCAGGTGACCAGGGCGAAGCAGGCCGTGCAGGTGACCAGGGCGAAGCAGGCCGTGCGGTGACCAGGGCGAAGCAAGCCGTGCAGGTGACCAGGGCGAAGCAGGCCGTGCAGGTGACCAGGGCGATGCAGGCCGTGCAGGTGACCAGGGCAAAGCAGTCCGTGCAGGTGACCAGGGCGAAGCAGGCCGTGCAGGTGACCAGGGCAAAGTAGGCCGTGCAGGTGACCAGGGCAATGCAGGCCGTGCAGGTGACCAGGGCGAAGCAGGCCGTGCAGGTGACCAGGGCGAAGCAGGCCGTGCAGGTGACCAGGGCGAAGCAGGCCGTGCAGGTGACCAGGGCGAAGCAGTCCGTGCAGGTGACCAGGGCGGGACAGACTGTTCAGGTGACCAGGGTGAAGCAGGCCGTGCAGGTGACCAGGGCGAAGCAGGCCGTGCAGGTGACCAGGGCAAAGCAGGCCGTGCAGGTGACCAGGGCGAAGCAGTCCGTGGAGGTGACCAGGGCAAAGCAGGCCGTGCAGGTGACCAGGGCGAAGCAGTCCGTGGAGGTGACCAGGGCGGGACAGACCGTTCAGGTGACCAGGGCGAAGCAGGCCGTGCAGGTGACCAGGGCGAAGCAGGCCGTTCAAGTGACCAGGGCGAAGCAGGCCGTGCAGGTGACCAGGGCGAAGCAGGCCGTGCAGGTGACCAGGGCAAAGCAGGCCGTGCAGGTGACCAGGGCAAAGCAGGCCGTGCAGGTGACCTGGGCGAAGCAGTCCGTGGAGGTGACCAGGGCGGGACAGACTGTTCAGGTGACCAGGGCAAAGCAGGCCGTGCAGGTGACCAGGGCGAAGCAGGCCCTGCAGGTGACCAGGGCAAAGCAGGCCGTGCAGGTGACCAGGGCAAAGCAGGCCGTGCAGGTGACCAGGGCGAAGCAGTCCGTGGAGGTGACCAGGGCGGGACAGACTGTTCAGGTGACCAGGGCAAAGCAGGCCGTGCAGGTGACCAGGGCGAAGCAGGCCGTGCAGGTGACCAGGGCAAAGCAGGCCGTGCAGGTGACCAGGGCAAAGCAGGCCGTGCAGGTGACCAGGGCGAAGCAGTCCGTGGAGGTGACCAGGGCGGGACAGACTGTTCAGGTGACCAGGGTGAAGCAGGCCGTGCAGGTGACCAGGGCGGGACAGACTGTTCAGGTGACCAGGGCGAAGCAGTCCGTGGAGGTGACCAGGGCAAAGCAGGCCGTGCAGGTGACCAGGGCAAAGCAGGCCGCGCAGGTGACCAGGGCGAAGCAGGCCGTGCAGGTGACCAGGGCAAAGCAGGCCGTGCAGGTGACCAGGGCAAAGCAGGCCGTGCAGGTGACCAGGGCAAAGCAGGCCGTGCAGGTGACCAGGGCAAAGCAGGCCGTGCAGGTGACCAGGGCAAAGCAGTCCGTGCAGGTGACCAGGGCGAAGCAGGCCGTGCAGGTGACCAGGGCAAAGCAGGCCGTGGAGGTGACCAGGGCGGGACAGACTGTTCAGGTGACCAGGGCGAAGCAGGCCGTGCAGGTGACCAGGGCGAAGCAGGCCGTGGAGGTGACCAGGGCGGGACAGACTGTTCAGGTGACCAGGGCGAAGCAGGCCGTGCAGGTGACCAGGGCGAAGCAGGCCGTGCAGGTGACCAGGGCGAAGCAGTCCGTGGAGGTGACCAGGGCGGGACAGACTGTTCAGGTGACCAGGGCGAAGCAGGCCGTGCAGGTGACCAGGGCGAAGCAGGCCGTGCAGGTGACCAGGGCAAAGCAGGCCATGCAGGTGACCAGGGCGAAGCAGTCCGTGGAGGTGACCAGGGCGGGACAGACTGTTCAGGTGACCAGGGCGAAGCAGGCCGTGCAGGTGACCAGGGCGAAGCAGGCCGTGCAGGTGACCAGGGCAAAGCAGGCCGTGCAGGTGACCAGGGCGAAGCAGTCCGTGGAGGTGACCAGGGCGGGACAGACTGTTCAGGTGACCAGGGCAAAGCAGGCCGTGCAGGTGACCAGGGCGAAGCAGGCCATGCAGGTGACCAGGGCAAAGCAGGCCGTGCAGGTGACCAGGGCAAAGCAGGCCGTGCAGGTGACCAGGGCGAAGCAGTCCGTGGAGGTGACCAGGGCGGGACAGACTGTTCAGGTGACCAGGGTGAAGCAGGCCGTGCAGGTGACCAGGGCGGGACAGACTGTTCAGGTGACCAGGGCGAAGCAGTCCGTGGAGGTGACCAGGGCAAAGCAGGCCGTGCAGGTGACCAGGGCAAAGCAGGCCGTGCAGGTGACCAGGGCGAAGCAGGCCGTGCAGGTGACCAGGGCAAAGCAGGCCGTGCAGGTGACCAGGGCGAAGCAGTCCGTGGAGGTGACCAGGGCGGGACAGACTGTTCAGGTGACCAGGGTGAAGCAGGCCGTGCAGGTGACCAGGGCGAAGCAGGCCGTGCAGGTGACCAGGGCGAAGCAGTCCGTGGAGGTGACCAGGGCGGGACAGACTGTTCAGATGACCAGGGCAAAGCAGGCCGTGCAGGTGACCAGGGCGAAGCAGTCCGTGCAGGTGACCAGGGCAAAGCAGGCCGTGCAGGTGACCAGGGCAAAGCAGGCTGTGCAGGTGACCAGGGCAAAGCAGGCTGTGCAGGTGACCAGGGCAAAGCAGGCCGTGCAGGTGACCAGGGCAAAGCAGGCCGTGCAGGTGACCAGGGCGGGACAGACTGTTCAGGTGACCAGGGTGAAGCAGGCCGTGCAGGTGACCAGGGCGAAGCAGTCCGTGCAGGTGACCAGGGCGAAGCAGTCCGTGCAGGTGACCAGGGCAAAGCAGGCCGTGCAGGTGACCAGGGCGGGACAGACTGTTCAGGTGACCAGGGTGAAGCAGGCCGTGCAGGTGACCAGGGCAAAGCAGGCCGTGCAGGTGACCAGGGCGGGACAGACTGTTCAGGTGACCAGGGTGAAGCAGGCCGTGCAGGTGACCAGGGCAAAGCAGGCCGTGCAGGTGACCAGGGCAATGCAGGCCGTGCAGGTGACCAGGGCAAAGCAGGCCGTGCAGGTGACCAGGGCAAAGCAGGCCGTGCAGGTGACCAGGGCGGGACAGACTGTTCAGGTGACCAGGGCAAAGCAGGCCGTGCAGGTGACCAGGGCAAAGCAGGCCGTGCAGGTGACCAGGGCAAAGCAGGCCGTGCAGGTGACCAGGGCAAAGCAGGCCGTGCAGGTGACCAGGGCAAAGCAGGCCGTGCAGGTGACCAGGGCAAAGCAGGCCGTGCAGGTGACCAGGGCGGGACAGACTGTTCAGGTGACCAGGGTGAAGCAGGCCGTGCAGGTGACCAGGGCGAAGCAGTCCGTGCAGGTGACCAGGGCGCAGCAGTCCGTGCAGGTGACCAGGGCAAAGCAGGCCGTGCAGGTGACCAGGGCGGGACAGACTGTTCAGGTGACCAGGGTGAAGCAGGCCGTGCAGGTGACCAGGGCAAAGCAGGCCGTGCAGGTGACCAGGGCGGGACAGACTGTTCAGGTGACCAGGGTGAAGCAGGCCGTGCAGGTGACCAGGGCAAAGCAGGCCGTGCAGGTGACCAGGGCAATGCAGGCCGTGCAGGTGACCAGGGCAAAGCAGGCCGTGCAGGTGACCAGGGCAAAGCAGGCCGTGCAGGTGACCAGGGCGGGACAGACTGTTCAGGTGACCAGGGCAAAGCAGGCCGTGCAGGTGACCAGGGCAAAGCAGGCCGTGCAGGTGACCAGGGCAAAGCAGGCCGTGCAGGTGACCAGGGCGGGACAGACTGTTCAGGTGACCAGGGTGAAGCAGGCCGTGCAGGTGACCAGGGCAAAGCAGGCCGTGCAGGTGACCAGGGCGAAGCAGTCCGTGCAGGTGACCAGGGCGAAGCAGGCCGTGCAGGTGACCAGGGCAAAGCAGGCCGTGCAGGTGACCAGGGCAAAGCAGGCCGTGCAGGTGACCAGGGCAAAGCAGGCCGTGCAGGTGACCAGGGCAAAGCAGGCCGTGCAGGTGACCAGGGCGAAGCAGTCCGTGGAGGTGACCAGGGCGGGACAGACTGTTCAGGTGACCAGGGTGAAGCAGGCCGTGCAGGTGACCAGGGCGAAGCAGGCCGTGCAGGTGACCAGGGCGAAGCAGTCCGTGGAGGTGACCAGGGCGGGACAGACTGTTCAGATGACCAGGGCAAAGCAGGCCGTGCAGGTGACCAGGGCGAAGCAGTCCGTGCAGGTGACCAGGGCAAAGCAGGCCGTGCAGGTGACAAGGGCGAAGCAGTCCGTGCAGATGACCAGGGCAAAGCAGGCCGTGCAGGTGACCAGGGCGAAGCAGTCCGTGCAGGTGACCAGGGCGAAGCAGTCCGTGGAGGTGACCAGGGCGGGACAGACTGTTCAGGTGACCAGGGTGAAGCAGGCCGTGCAGGTGACCAGGGCGGGACAGACTGTTCAGGTGACCAGGGCGAAGCAGGCCGTGGAGGTGACCAGGGCAAAGCAGGCCGTAGAGGTGACCAGGGCGGGACAGACTGTTCGGGCGACCCTGGTGAAGAACCCCCTTCGGACGGCCCAAGAACAGGCTCAGGATCGGCAGACATGACCTGACCCGGGCTACCCCGGTGACTCAAAGGAGGCTATAAAGGAAACACACACAGGAGGGTAACGAGACAACAGGTGAGGACTGTTAATCACTAAACAGATAACGAGAAGGGAGGAGCTAACAATTAGACAGAAGGCACATGGCACAGGAATAATCAGGAGCCATGTGCTCACATGAAACTAGACTAACAAACACGAGACAGACAGGAAATGTCATAGCTCTGTCACCACACAAAACTAGTATCAAAAGCAGAAGTGACAGAACCATGACAGCAATAAAATAGCAAAAATTTGTTATATTAGTAATTTTATAATAAATCCAATCATGTCATTTTCATGTTGTGTTTGTTTTCCACCAGGTGACAGAAATCCTCCACTAAAGTATGGCACATTTTCCATGTTATCTCCATGAATGAAAATGATAAAATGTAAAATCTATCTTAATTAATTAAATAAATAAAAATTAAGTTAATTTTACTGCACAAATGTAAAGAGTAAATAATAGTGTTTAAATCTTAACATGTGTTGAACAAATATTTTAATATATATTATAACCAATATAGACAATTACAGTAATATAAAGTTTGTATTCTTAATGAATATTAACAGGTCATTTAAATTGATTAGAAATTAATTCAAAATGTAGTAATTGACTTGATAGTGTAGAACCTATACTGTATTGTTCATGCCTAGTATACTAACAATATAAGGGTTTTAAATCATACCCTCGTTGGTGGCTGAGCCCCTAATATTGAAATCATAATATCGCCCCTGGATTGCAGTGACTCTGCAGTTTATTTTTATATGCAGGGATGCCAAGAAGAAGGTTTTCTTGGAGGGTTAAATGTTTGACACAAATTACATTTGACTGAAATGCTTGTATTGAAATATTTCATGCTCTAGCAATGATAAACCTGTGCTAGATGATGGGTTTTGTGAGGAAGGGCACTATAGCAAGCCTTTGAGCTCCTTTATAAAATCAGACTGTGTGTAATCATTACCAGTGATGTTCAAGCTCAGATTCAAGGTGAAATGTTAAAGTACGTATTTTAGGCATTGGAGTGTCATATTTTGAGTTTGGATATTTGGAAGTGGGTTATTGGGCTAATTTTGGACTGTTTCTGACTAAACTGTCTTTGGACTAGTTTTGTTATGTAGACCTGGCAACCCTGTTTATAAGTGACACACAAGTATAACACAACAACAGATTTCTCCAACACCGAGAGATCCAGACACTGCTCTCTCACCTCTGAGTCCCATTGCTCTTTGATGAGCACCGAATGAATATAAATAAAGAGGTCCATCCAGGGAAGTATTCATTACCTCATTAATCCAGATGAAGTGTGTTTAGGGTTATAGCAGCCTGCAGCTTTTACACGAGGTCTTGCACAGAGAATAAAACAGTCGTGAATCTTGGCTTAACTTTAGTCTGAGGAGGAACTTCCTCCTGTTCACTGAAAAACACTGATCACACCCTGTCACGGGCTAGGGTTGGCTGGCATTCGTTCGGCATTTCTGCTGTTTAGATTCATACGTCCTCTGTGTCATGCAGAATTATTAGATTTACACGTTGAAAGAGGGACCCAAGCCGTATCAAGAAAAGAATAAGAAATAAACACTTGAGGGTAGCCAAGAAACCACCTAACAACCAGCCACAACACCCTAGCAACCGCTTCAAACACACATTTCACACCAAAGGGAGTGTAGGCAGAAAACACTTCCCTGAAACGCCTCGCTTGCCTTTATTTCCATTATTTGCTGTCATCATGTTACATATTTGCATAATTCCCGCCTACTGGCTGTTTTGACCCGCCCTCAAAGAACAGTTGGGTAAGTGATTTTGCTATTTCAAGGAGAAAACATTGTATGGACTTCCAATAGTGACATAATTACCATAGATATTATACAGTTTACAGCTGCTCATGAATCCTTGGAATTTATGTTACATTTCTAACATGCTCTTTGTTGACCAATCACAGTAGACTGAGCCAGCTGGCCAATCACAGCAGACTGAAAGAGCTGACCAATCACAGCAGACTGAAAGAGCTGACCAATCACAGCAGACTGAAACAGCTGGCCAGTCACAGTAGACTGAGCCAGCTGGCCAATATCAGCAGACTGAAACAGCTGGCCAATCACAGCAGACTGAAACAGCTGGCCAATATCAGCAGACTGAAACTGCTGGCCAATCACAGCAGACTGAATCAGCTGGCCAATCACAGTAGACTGAGCCAGCTGGCCAATATTAGCAGACTGAAACTGCTGGCCAATCACAGCAGACTGAATCAGCTGGCCAATCACAGTAGACTGAGCCAGCTGACCAATCACAGTAGACTGAGCCAGCTGGCCAATCACAGCAGACTGAAACAGCTGGCCAATCACAGTAGACTGAGCCAGCTGACCAATCACAGCAGACTGAAACAGCTGGCCAATCACAGCAGACTGAAACAGCTGGCCAATCACAATAGACTGAGCCAGCTGACCAATCACAGTAGGCTGAGCGAGCTGGCCAATCACAGCAGACTGAAACAGCTGGCCAATCACAGCAGACTGAAACAGCTGGCCAGTCAAAGCAGACTGAAACAGCTGGCCAATCACAGCAGACTGAAACAGCTGGCCAATCACAGCAGACTGAAACAGCTGGCCAATCACAGCAGACTGAAACAGCTGGCCAATATCAGCAGACTGAAACAGCTGGCCAGTCAAAGCAGACTGAAACAGCTGGCCAATCACAGCAGACTGAAACAGCTGGCCAATCACAGCAGACTGAAACAGCTGGCCAATCAAAGCAGACTGAAACAGCTTGCCAATCACAGCAGACTGAAACAGCTGGCCAATCACAGCAGACTGAAACAGCTGGCCAATCAAAGCAGACTGAAACAGCTGGTCAATCACAGCAGACTGAAACAGCTGGTCAATCACAGCAGACTGAAACAGCTGGCCAATCAAAGCAGACTGAAACAGCTGGCCAATCAAAGCAGACTGAAACAGCTTGCCAATCACAGCAGACTGAAACAGCTGGCCAATCACAGCAGACTGAAACAGCTGGCCAATCAAAGCAGACTGAAACAGCTGGTCAATCACAGCAGACTGAGCCAGTGAAAGGCGGGGCTTTAAAGACATTAAAGCAGAGAGTGAAACGAGTACAGTAAGAAGAAAATAATGTTTTTTTTTTTTAATCATGTAAATGCAGGGACTAATATTAACACTCGCCACATGTAAATAATTTACATCAGTTTTGGAGAGTATATAAAAAACAGTATTGATCGCCTGGGGCATGTTCAAGTTCAAAACAGTGCGCAACGTTTTGCTACGGTTTCTGGGTTGAACGTCATGTTTCCTGGAAACGGCGTGCACCGGTGTGTGTATAACGGGGTTTGAGATGCGTTTTCTCTTGTTTGGTGGGCGTGTCAGAACTGCAGTCCAATCAGCAGCAACATGTATATAAAGCACGCGGTATTAAAGTGAACTCGCACAATGGGTTCAAGGAGAGTAATCTACAAATGTGTGATGCAGCTCGGTATACGCAACAACTGAGGATATTAGAAGACATGTTTGTCGTAAGTTTTATTGTAAATATATTGGATATCAACATAATGATGTTTATATTTTTAGCTTCATTCCAAGTGAATGACATTTGGTATAGAAATAAACAATGGTAATTAAGTGCTTTTCCTAAAAATGAGAAAGAAAATACAGGGTATTAAAACAGTATGACCTACAAATAAAGTCAGTATGTGAGGCTAAAAGATGTTTTAGTCTAAATTAGGTAAGATGTGTGCTTCCATTTCAGTTTGCACAAATCCCTTCACTCTGCAAGTGTGACTATTAAATACATATTTATACCGACTTCATCAGGCTCCGAAAATTCTTCACAAAGAACACAAAGAATGGCCTTCGTCAGCTGCCGTAGTTGCAACTCTTGCGTCATCACAACAGTGTGTTCAACGCATCACCGTTTCTGTTTAAAAAACGTTGTGCAAAGTTTTGTCGGGGCTGAACGCAGCCCATGGCCGGTAACATTTTTAGGAATTATGAATTTATGAATTATGAAAAATTGCAATATTGTGACAAATGAATACTGAACTGAGCTCTCTTTCTCATCTTCTTGCGCTTGAGCGGACATATTCAAACACAATTATGTCAAAATACCCGTCTTGGCAAGCATTCTCGTAAACATGGTCAATTATGTCTTTAAGTCTCCCTGTAGTTAATAATGTTATCCCTTAAAACTCATCTTTGTGTCACGGTTCATGGATCCAGTGTCTCTCTCTAGTCTCGTGCTTTGTTGTTTACATGTGTGTGAGTGTGTGAGTGGGTGTGTCCGGATCGTCACTGTTGATCAGTATCCAGCTGCGATCACTCACCAGTACCAGCTGCCACTCATCTCATCTCCTATAAATACTTACCACTTTCTCATTCCATTTGTCAGATCGTTGCATGAAGTCTCTGTGCTGTCTGTTCCTGTTCCCGTGATTCGTGTCCCGTCTCGAGTTCCTGTGTTCCGGTTTTCGTCGTGTTGGATTTCGTTTCTTGTCTGGATTACGTCTTCACTCATCAGAGCACGCTGCACTTCACCCTTCACTCCGTGTCTGACCATCAAAGGCCCTGCGCCCTCGCCTGCATCACCTGGACTATCCTTCATCATCATCATCATCATCATCTTTATTGCACTATAATAAAGAGCTTTTACTTGCATCTTGTGTCCTTGTTTCTAACAGAACAGAACGATCTGACCAAGAATGGATACAGCAAGTACATCAGCGCCGACCATGGAGGACTGTTTGAGCAACAGTATGGCTCGTCTGGACATTCAGGAGAAAAATTTAAATGATACTGGTCGCGCTGTTCAGGCGTTAGTGGCGCAGGTGTCCGACAGCTCACCCGGCAGATCCAACAGCTACGGGTCCCCACTGCGCCGCCCACGCCGGCCGTTCCCCCCACGCCATCGGAGAGCCCTTCCCAGTCGGAGCCACGCCTACCAACTCCAGAGCCCTATTCAGGTGATCCTAAGTTTTGCAGAGCCTTTTTAACCCGGTGCTCCATGCATTTTTCTCTCCAACCCAAGACTTTCCGGACTGAGCGATCCAAGGTCGCCTTTGTGCTCACCCTCCTGACTGGGAAAGCGGCCTTATGGGGAACGGCGGTGTGGGAGAATGAAGATCCTTGCTGCACCTCGTTCCAGGAGCTCTCCGCTGAGATGAAAAGAGTTTTCGACCGGACGGCCGGCGGAAGAGAAGCTGCAAGAATGCTGGCTGATTTACGTCAAGGTGAAAGATCAGTGTCTGAATTTTCGGTCGAGTTCCGGACCCTAGCAGCGGAGAGCAAATGGAACGAGGAGGCGCAGTGGGACATGTTCCTGCATGGGCTCGCTGACCGCGTCCAGAGAGAGATTTATGCTTTGGACCTGCCCCAGTCTCTTAATGAACTCATCGCTTTAGCTATCGCTATTTAGAGTTGATGCCCGACTATCCCGAGTTGGTGGTCACGCCATGAGTAGACGCCCTCTGGCAGGAGCCGAGGGGCCACGATTTGGAGGCGGGGACGCGGTCAGCCCCGTCGACGATCACGAGCCCATGCAGGTGGGTCGAGCTCGGCTTTCCCGGGAGGAGAGGGAAAGGTGGAGGTCCCAGGGCCTTTGCCTATACTGTGGTGGAGCCGGACACTATGCTAACAACTGTCCGGTAAAAGGGCAAGCCCGATAGTAAGTATGAGGCTACTATCGGGTGGGATCTCCACCGAGAAGACCTCATCAACATCTACCCTCCTTCCGGTAAGACTGAGATGGTCAACACTCACCCACGACTGTCAAGCACTCTTGGACTCCGGGGCGGAATGTAATTTCATGGATCACTCATTTGCACGTCAATTCAAGATTCCCCTCAAACCCCTCACACATGAGATTGCTGTACATGCACTCAATGGACAAACCCTTCCCACCATCACGTTTGCCACAGAAGACATCACCCTCATCACATCAGGCAACCACACCGAAATCATCTCTTTCTATATCCTGGACACTCCCCTTGCACCCATTGTCCTTGGTCACCCTTGGCTCACCCGGCACAACCCTAAAGTGGACTGGCAGCCCAAGGCTGTGTCTTCATGGAGTAATCAGTGTCATAAGTCTTGTCTAGTGTCTGCCTGTTTCGTCTGTTTCTGTCCCTGTGTTGCAGGAGGAGGCAGTGGATCTGTCTAACGTGCCCCTGGAGTATCTGGACCTGAAGGAGGTGTTCAGTAAGTCTCGGGCTGCTTCTCTTCCTCCGCATCGTCCCTATGACTGTGCCATAGACTTATTACCAGGTACGGCTCCGCCCAAGGGCAAGTTATATCACTCTCTACACCTGAGAGGGAGGCTATGGAGAAATATATTTCTGATTCTCTAGCAACAGGGTTCATCCGCCCTTCCTCTTCTCCAGCGGGGGCGGGGTTCTTTTTTGTGGGGAAGAAGGACCGGTCTCTGCGACTTTGTATTGACTACCGGGGGTTGAACAACATCACGGTAAAGAATACTTATCCTTTGCCGTTGATGTCTTCAGCCTTCGAGAGGTTGCAGGGAGCGACCATCTTCACAAAATTGGATTTATGTAATGCCTATCATTTGGTCCGCATCAGGGAGGGGGATGAGTGGAAGACTGCATTTAACACCCCCAGGGGACACTTTGAATATTTGGTTATGCCTTTCGGGCTTTCCAACAGTCCAGCGGTCTTCCAGGCACTCGTCAATGACGAGCTGCGAGATATGATAGATCAGTTCATTTATGTCTACCTGGATGACATACTGATTTTTTCTTCTTCTCTCCAGGAACACGTGCAGCACGTCCGACGAGTGCTTCAGAGGTTGCTAGAGAATGGGCTTTTTGTCAAGGTGGAGAAATGTGATTTTCATGCACAGTCTGTTCCATTTCTAGGATACATCATGTCGGTTGAGGGTATGCGCATGGATCCTGAGAAGATCAAGGCTGTGGTAGAGTGGGCAAGTCCAGAGTCTCGTAAGGCCCTACTGAGATTTCTGGGGTTCGCCAATTTCTACAGACGTTTTATCCGCAACTTCAGCCAACTAGCCGCACCTCTGACCGCCTTGACCTCCCCCAGAACGACGTTCAGGTGGTCTGACGCAGCCGAGGCTGCGTTTGCCAAACTGAAGGGTTGCTTCGTTTCAGCCCCCATTCTGACAACCCCTGATCCATTACGTCAGTTTGTGGTGGAGGTCGATGCGTCAAAGGTGGGGGTAGGAGCAGTGTTATCCCAGCGCTCTCTTTCAGACGACAAGATGCATCCTTGCGCGTTTTTGTCTCACCGTCTATCTCCGGCCGAACGCAATTATGACATTGGGAACAGAGAGTTGTTGGCAGTCAAGTTAGCATTGGAGGAGTGGCGTCACTGGTTAGAAGGGTCCGGGGTACCTTTTATCATTTGGACCGATCACAAAAACCTAGAATACATTCGGACTGCTAAAAGATTGAACTCCAGGCAGGCTCGGTGGGCACTTTTTTTCGGTCGTTTTGATTTTACTCTTTCGTACCGCCCGAGTTCTAAAAACATCAAACCCGATTCTTTATCGCGCATTTTTGATCGTTCCGAACGCCCGTCTACTCCCGAGTGCATTTTACCAGAGACTCTATTCATCTCCACACTCGTATGGGAGGTCGAATCGAAGGTCATGAAGGCCTTAGAAGGGGTAACGCCCCCGGTCGGTTGCCCACCGAATCGTTTATTTGTGCCTGAGAGTCTGAGGTCCAGCGTCATTCAGTGGGGGCATTCTTCCAATGTGGCTTGTCATCCAGGAGTCAATCGCACTAGGTTTTTAGTCAAACAAAGATTCTGGTGGCCTCTCATGGCTCGTGACATTCACAGTTTTGTTTTGGCTTGCTCAGTTTGTGCCACTGGTAAGACCTCCAATCGACCCCCAGATGGGTTACTCCAACCGCTGCCAGTCCCTTCGAGACCCTGGTCCCATATCGCTCTAGATTTTGTCACCGCCCTCCCACCCTCCCAGGGTCATACGGTAGTTTTGACCGTAGTGGACCGGTTCTCGAAGGCGGCTCATTTCGTTCCCTTGCCCAAATTACCCTCAGCCAAGGAGACAGCGGTGATTGTCGTTGACCACGTCTTTCGGTTACATGGCCTCCCGACAGACGTGGTTTCTGACAGGGGACCCCAGTTTGTGTCCAGAGCAATGGTCAAACTGAGAGAGCCAACCAGGATTTGGAGAGAACGTTACGATGTTTGGTTTCCAAGAATCCTTCCTCATGGAGTCAACAACTTTCTATGGTGGAGTACGCCCACAACACGTTGCCAGTGTCATCCACGGGCCTATCTCCGTTTGAGTGTAGCGTAGGTTACCAGCCACCAATTTTTCCTAGTCTGGAATCCGAGGTCGCGGTCCCCTCTGCTCACGCCTTCGTCCAGAGGTGTCACCGCACTTGGACCAGAGCCCGTGAGACTCTTCTCCACGTGGGGTTGCGCACCAAGGCCAAAGCCGATCGCCACCGGTCTAGGCCCCCCATATACGTCGTTGGTCAAAAAGTGTGGCTTTCTACCAAGAACATTCCTCTCCGCTCCGTGTCTAATAAACTTGCTCCCAAATTCATTGGCCCATTTACTGTCACCAAGATCATTAGTCCGGTGGCAGTCCGCCTCAACCTCCCTCCAGTGTACAGGAGAATTCACCCCGTCTTTCATGTATCCAAAATTAAACCCGTATTTCATTCTCGCATTAATCCGCCAACCCCGGTTCCCCCCCCCCCGCCGCGACTCGTAGATGGGGAACCAACTTATTCGGTCACATTCTGGAGACATTCTGGATCACTCCCTTATCGATGATTACAATCGACAGGTAAGGAGTCCTGGGAACGCCAGGAGGCGTTCCTAGGGGGAGGGGTACTGTCACAGTTCATGGATCCAGTGTCTCTCTCTAGTCTCGTGCTTTGTTGTTTACATGTGTGTGAGTGTGTGAGTGGGTGTGTCCGGATCGTCACTGTTGATCAGTATCCAGCTGCGATCACTCACCAGTACCAGCTGCCACTCATCTCATCTCCTATAAATACTTACCACTTTCTCATTCCATTTGTCAGATCGTTGCATGAAATCTCTGTGCTGTCTGTTCCTGTTCCCGTGATTCGTGTCCCGTCTCGAGTTCCTGTGTTCCGGTTTTCGTCGTGTTGGATTTCGTTTCTTGTCTGGATTACGTCTTCACTCATCAGAGCACGCTGCACTTCACCCTTCACTCCGTGTCTGACCATCAAAGGCCCTGCGCCCTCGCCTGCATCACCTGGACTATCCTTCATCATCATCATCATCATCATCTTTATTGCACTATAATAAAGAGCTTTTACTTGCATCTTGTGTCCTCGTTTCTAACGTAACACTTTGGTCACAAAATGACACATTTAAATGTTTTTTCCTGTTAAAAAAATGCCTTTGTCTTAAAATATATTGAATGTAACTCGACACCCTTGCCTCATTTAGTACACGCAGTTCTATGAATATGCTAATGAGTCCCGCCTCCACTCACTCACTCAGAGATCCACTCGCTCAACTTACTGGTAAACACTGCACAATGGTATCGCTTTATACAACGACAGACACATAACGGTATTTAATATGATTAACCTTTTGCTTGACTATGTTATCAACAGCTAATAATGTTGCTAATGTTTCACAAACCATCTTCCCGTTCGCCATCTCAGTCTGACTTCCAACAATCATCAGAAACACTTTGAACAACTCAGAACGTCAGTGGAGAAAGACAAATAGTTCATCATAACATCGTAATATACGTCATACACCGGCTTTATTGCTAAATATACCATATTTTTCATATCAACAGAAAAATACACCAGGATATCCTGCATCTCTCGAGACTCACTGCTAGTTCGCTGTTAATGATATGCTAAAGCCTGCTGGCACATTGATCTGATTGGTTACTTACAAGGTCGTTTGTGACGTCAGAAACGCCTGCGATTTCACACCGTGTTTTTGAGACTGTTTTTGGTTCACTGCGGTTTTAAGCAGAAAATACTCAGCAATGCTGTCGACGTATAAAATGCTGTCTTAAAGCATATTAAAAACACCACATAGACATATAAACAACATTAAAAGCTTGATTAGTAAACAGTTTATCACTTTATCAGTTTATCATGTGACACGTGTATCAGTATATCAGATCCGCTCTTAAAGTGACAGCAGCCTAATATTACTGCTGATGTCTGTGTTTATAATGGTAATAAAACAACACAGGACAAAGAAAAAATCACTCACTGCTCTTGACTGAATAACTTTTGTACATTTTATAAGTATTAATCTATTTTTAATGGCTGGTAAAAAATATTTATTGCCAGTACATTTTCATAAGTCACCGGCCATTGGCAGATATAGCAAAAAGTTAGTTTTAGACCCTGTGAAAATGTATTGCAGCAGAACCCCAAATATTAATAAAATGATGACTTTAAATGAGCATAATATTGCCCATAAGACATAATAATCTGATAGCTGTCGATAAGCTCTGTAATATCGGCTGTATCTCTTGAAGGTCTTTATTCATGTGCAACCGGTTCCCTTTAGAGGTCCAGCTTGTGTAGCGCCTGTTATTGTTCTGTGTTTTGTGACTCTCGTCTAGTCGGTGCAGCTTAAACGCTCCATTTACAGCTCTATATCTGTGTTGTGTACATACTACTGTACTTCATTAAAGACCCAGGGGGTTCCAGTTTTTCCAGTTTACCTGGTGACAAATGTCCTGTCTGAATGTTATGATTAGTGAAGCTCACCTTTACAGCCCTTGGACTTCCTGTTGGCAATCTAATGTGTGTTTTATATACACAGAGCACATAGAAATATAATATTTAAATTAAAAGACAAAACTGCCCCTGTTTACCTGCATTTTCTTGGTCTTTTGTGTACAATTCATTGTGTTCATAAACTTCATAACTTGCTCTGCCTCTAAAATTACTTTCCTTTATAGTATTATGTCCGCACAGCTGTAAAGGATATATAGATAATTGAACATAAATGTAATAAAGGTTACAGTAATTATAACAGTTTAAATATAAGTGTTCCTGATAAGTCAAGATGCTCAGATAGATAGATAGATAGATAGATAGATAGATAGATTCCACAAAAATATTTACACACATTTATTTGTGTAGCGGTTTTCACCAAAATAAAAACACGGTGTAAAATCGCTGGTGTTTCTGACGTCACAAACGACCTTGTAACCAATCAGATCAACGTGTGATCGTCAACCAGTGGATCTCTGAGTGAGGGAGTGAGTGGAGGCGGGGCTCATTTGCATATTCATAGAACCGCGCATACTAAATGAAGCAAGGGTGTCGAGTTATGATATTTTAGAAGATATTTTATGGTATGAAGAATTTTTTCCCAAGGAAAACATTTTTAAATATGTAATTTTGGTGAGTTTTAAGGGATACAAATATTGACTACAAGTGGACTTCAAAAAAAATTTAAGCCAGGAACTTTCTTTAATTCTTTAATTCCCAATTCTTTAATTTAATGATGTATTTACTCACTCTTAGTCGTCTCACTGTCGTTTTGCTTTTCAAATGTGTGCACGTTTCCCACATCTTATTAATATTCTTGTGAGCGCTCGAGGACTGTGCATCGTATACGCTCTGTACCATCAACATGACAAACGGCAGAAAGAACAAAACAAGTTCCTAATTTTAGATGTGGGAAACGAGCGTACGTGGTTTGTGTCCTGTAAACCCGTTTTACTCGTGCCGACACGCTCTGTGTGTTCAGCCAACACACACTCATCTGTGTGTGCCATATCAACCTCATTACACCCAGCCAGCTGATGATGTCATCCTCATGGACCTCGGATAGGCCCGGGAGTGTTTATAAAGAGGGGTTCGCCCGGCCCCTGAGGTTGAGGGCCCCATCAGAACGTGCTTAAAACTGGAAGGCTCTTTCCCCCGTCCCGCCTCGGGGAGGTCCTCTGTGTTTAGGGCTGAATGGGAGACATGCTGGGCATCGGAGGAGCTGCCTTCGGGATTAACCCTCCATTATTCCTCTACAGGCCCGCGGGTCGCCAGTCTGTCCCCAGCCCTCTATTCACCGGCTCTACACTCTCACATTACCATACAGCCTACGTCTGAGATGTTGGTTCAACAACACGCTGCCGCACCTTTGACGGACCGGCTGAATTCATGGAAACATCACGTGTGTGTGGATATCTGATGACAAGCTGTCGTTCACATGCATTCACGGCAGGCTTGTGCACAATTCAGAATTGAATTGAGAATGACTCCTTAATTCCAGTTCAATTCTTGAATTTGAATTGATGTGAAAAAAAGGATCTAGAATTACAATTCGAATTTGAATTAAAGGAAGCAGAATTGCAATTCAATAAAAATTCAAAGAAACTCAAATACATATTTTAAATGAAGTGTTTAACAATGAAGCTTTATGTCAGATATGATTGCATTATGTGTTATTTGATTACTTTGAAATTAAAATTGGAACAAAACTAATTAAACAACATTGAGGGGGTATTTTATTTCAAGAATTTTATCATTATCTATATTTTAGAACACAATGTATGCAGGGTTGAGGAGTGACTAGTCACGTGTAATGCAATAATGTTATTAAATTACAAAATGAATATAATTGTATTTATTTGTATTACTGAGGTAAAATGTGTAATTCAATTAGTTACTAATCAAATTAAAAGGAAATTGCTTTGCATTGATAAAGTAATCCAAATAAAATAACCCAAACCACATTTATAATGGGTAACTAATAACAGTAAGCAATTACATTTCCAAAGTAACCTTGGACTAACTAACACTGAATGTGTGTGAGATTCAACACATCCCTTCTGTTGTGTGACTGTGTGGAATTTATTTGAATTGCCATGAATTTAATTCCACTTCCTGTCATTCCAATTCAAATTCAACTTCCTGTGGGTATAAAATACAGATATTAAACTTTACCGATAGTCAATACCGATAACTCTTTATGCCGATAATCGAAATTCCCAAATCTCTATCCAAATTTTTATATAATTATTCTATATCCAAATTATTTTACATAATTATAAAACAATTAAAAGAGAGCCTAATTACAAAAACAAAAGTCTCATTATTAAAAGCCATGTCCCAAACACACAATTATAATGATGTTCTCGTTATAATTTGATGTACCTTGTATGTTACATGTTGCACTTTACTGTATTTTCCTTTTTGAAGTGATTTCAATCATATTTAAAAAAATTTAAATCCATCATGTCCATATGAATCAAGTGGTTTAATCTAAGTCTTCTTAAAGGTATAGCGGAGGATTTTCTTTTTCCGGGTGGGTAGCCTATACTATTGGTCCACCTAAGTGTCAATCATTCTGGTGATATGTTTACGTAAGGCCGTCGTACGTGCTCGTCCCTATGTAGTTTTCCCTTTCTGCGCATGCGCACTTTCAGGTGTATTATGTGTGATGAGTTACAGTTTCAGCCTTTCCTTTGAAAATGGCTGAGGGTCGAAAGAGAAAAAATTTGTACGAAGTGTATGATAAGAAGAGAAAGGCCGCAGAATATAGAAACAAGACCAGAGTGATTTTGGGTGAATATTTCACACGCTGGCGTGCACTAAAAGCACAGGTCGGGCTTCACACTGATGCCGCAGTCGCGAAGATTCTACTAGACAGGTAAAGTTTGTCATGCTATTTGGAGAAATCCATTTAAAGTCGCTGCTAGTTAAAGTGCATGCTCTCTCGTGCACACGTTTAATAGGCGTTCCCTCTCGGGAGCAAATAGAGTGTTGCGCATGTGCATTTTAAAAAAAATTGGAGAGGGCGGGTCTTCTCTAAAATTCGGAAAGATCCTCCGCTATACCTTTAAGA